>JAODJU010000039.1:7107887-7122326 GCA_026776725.1 Gnathonemus echidnorhynchus
CCACCCCTCCATGCCCATCACTGCTTGATCACACTCGGGAGTGTATTTTTGGGATGAAGGGGGCTGTGAGAGGCGTTCTCTGGAACGGCAGGCACACTTTGGCACGCGCTCAGTGCGCATCGGGGCCCCGCTGGACGGCCAGCCAGAGCTTCCTTCTTGTTCGGCTCGACCGGCTTGTCTGGAACCATTGAGTCCAGGGCTAAGCGCAGCGCTACAGTACTTTGATATGCAAATGATAGGAGAGCTGGGAAATCTCACTTTTCATCCCTGCCTGCAAATTGAGCTGTCTGCCGTTTGAAAGGTGAAGGTGAGATGGCCGGCACCCCATTGAAACGTTTTTGAGCACAGATGCAAAAAACACTGACTCCAGGGTGAAGCCAGTGCCTGGGAGCCCTCGAACCCGCCCCTCGCGCAAGGTCACCACGCCCACTGTCGATTTTGCGGCTTCAGTCGAACCCAGGAAGTGACTGATTTTATGTTATGAATATTCATGCTGCGCTCTCCCTGCGCTGCGGTTAATTTGTGAATAGCTCATGCATCGCATTATGTATGCACTTAACAAAAGGCCCACAAGGGTCCTGAATATAGCATGCATTTCATATACGGCCTTCGCATTGCGCTTCGCGCTGACTGAAATTCCAGGTCGTTTAATTGATATTTATAAATAAAGTTAATTTCCTAGATCAATGACACAACAGCAGTGATCCACATGGGAGTCGATTCTGCAGCCTCACTCTCTGTTTGTGTAACATTTATAGAATCTGCTAATATATAAACAGCTATGTTAAGATCTGAAACACAGGAGACTGAATGACACACTTTTCCTGGAGGCTCCGGCGCGCAAAGCAAAGTGATTCTCTTTTGTTGCAAGTTTTCCAAAAGCGCCAAAGTGTGCACCAGCTTCGCACGCGCGGCCGGGCCGACGGCGAATGAAATTATGCCGGGGCGTAATGCAATCGCAGATCTCTGCCTGATGAAATTAGGTGATGGAGGCACAGCTGGACCATTTTGCGCGATATTACAGCGGGAGGAAGCCTCTCGCGCACTTAGGAGGGCATTCACCAAGGGAAATAACGCCAGCTCCTTATTTGCATCACAGCGACTTTTACCGCTAGTGAGAAACGAATGGCGGGGGGGGGGCGTGGCATTATTACGGGTTTTACTTAAATGCCGAAAGGCTAACGTATGGCAGGGAGTTGAGGTGTTTGGACTCCCATGTGGTCCTGCCACGAAAAATCCCCAGAAATTGTCCGACTTTGTTGATGCGCTAACGCCTCTCCAACTGGCCTGATCAGTTCAGATAATTGGTCCACGCTGATATAGATGAATGTTGACTTAGAAGAGGGTACAGGACGGTACTCTGAGGTTCTGATTAAAACTGCGCTCAGAAATTGTCAAAAGCCTTACCAGACACTGTTGAGAAGGTCCTGGAACTTTTTGTGCCCAAAAGGGAGCCTTTTTAACTCATACTTACCCAAATTCAGCATTCCGGTGCAGTAGTACTGACCTTTGAATAAGGGAAGGGCATTTGTTCCTCATGGATATTCAAGGGCGCCCTACCAGTGGCAGCGAGATCGCAATTTGCATATTTACCCTTTGGTATCAAGCAATCTGTTTGCTCAATACATTGTGACAAACTGCTAAGGTGTTGATCTGAGATAATTGAACGCGTCAGACTCCGCATGGCAGAACAAAGGATGAATACCCGGGGACGAGGCTGCCAGGTGCTTTTAACGCAATTATCTTTTTAGGCTACTTAATTACAGGTAGAACCATCTGCACTCAGCTACCACCATTCTGCAGAAGAAAGTCGATGATTTCCGCATGCCGAGATCCCGTCGCTCGTCTGAGGCCGTGGCCGCGCTTGACGATGGCATCCCGCATGGATATTTGCCCACAAGATTGTTTACATTCACCAGGAGCAGATGCACTCCAGGGAGCCCCGAAGTTTTGCCGGTTTCTCGAGAGGCCCAGTTTTCCCGTATGAAATGGCATTAAAGGTGGAAATCAGTTGGGCTCCCTTTTGCTGAGGATTAAAGGAAATCCAGTCTGGTGGCGATTTTTTTGTTCATCCTTCTTCCATATGGAATACTTAATATTTGAATTAACATTTGACTTCCTTTAAAAATGATACCAATTATAACATTTAGCTGTGAAATACACACCGTGCATGCCAATGACCTGTTTACAGCCGTAGCCTTAATGAACTGTTTTGAAAGTAATTAATGACATTGTTTCTTACTATTCGCCTTTTGTTCTGTAAACACTGTCAGGCAGCTCTCACTCGTCATTGCAGTTCTTCAGCATTCTCCGAAGTCCATTTGTCTCCAAGCCAATATGTCCTAAAATCACACAGACATCCCCCCCCCCCCCGCACTGCTAAACAGTACTGCTGTTTAGTTATTTAGGTGATGCTATCTGCAAAGCGACCTAAATCCTCCAGTCTTAAACCCAGTCGTACAGCTGGGGTTTACTGGACCAGTTCGGATTAAGTGTACTTCCCAATGGCTAGGCATCTGGTCTCTCCCATAACCTGTAAACCTGTATTACTCGATCACTACTCCCCCTGCTGGCCCTGCGGCTTCAGACGAGCTGGGGGCTCACGAACGGCCAGCACGTGACAGCGGGCGTGCCACGGGAGTCTCGACCCTGGCCATCACGCTTCAGCTGTCCGCTGGCACTGGCGCTGACCCCCGCCTTTGTTGTGGAATCTTTTTTTTTTTTTTGCCAGAGGAAAATGGATGCCAGCTAATGGATTTTCCCATTCTTCACTGGATCCACTGAGCGATGTCTCCTCGGGCTGTTCCTAAACTTGATTTACAATTAAGCGCAGTCAGGCTGTTTTCTAATGATTTTGAGCCGAGTGGGTTTTATTGCACTGCTAAGCTCTGTTACTAACCTACCTCCTGCCCCCATCTTCCCTATGGGACATCTAAAATGCTTTGTCCTTTTTTTTCTCAGAATGAATAAGGCCTTTCTGTCTATTAACTCATTTTGGCATTTTTACGATAATGCCTAATCACATATACTCAAATATCTTCACCATCACACGCGAATGGATATATTTATACTGTTGGATACTCATTTCATTTCGATACTACTTATTTTATTTTTGGTTTTTAGAAATATCCTTTTAGGCCTTGGCTTTGGCCGGCGGCCGGGCTGTTCTTGCTTAAACTTTGACCCTGGCAGGGGTTTTGTCACGTGGGGGGGGGTGGCCCTGGGGCTCTCCTCACACACAGCACGTGTAATCTTCTTCCAAACAGATTTAGGTCACTGCAAGTAGGGCAGGACTCGCGATGCTGCTGCTGGTGAACATTTAAGCTTTTTTTCTTTTTTTTTTTCTTTCTCTTTTTTGTAAATGTTGTCTTGCTGATGGGAGACACCGTGTAGCTGGGGAAGGCAGATAGAAAGAGAGCGAGAGAGAGAAAGAGAGAGTGAGTGTGCTGGAGACGGGGAGAGATTGTAATTGGAGAAAAGCAGGATATGACGTAATGGTGGCCAGCATGGTGAATGTGTTTTGATTGATTTTGCTGGCTGGTAATGTTCCTCGGGGCTCGTGTGTGCCGGGTGTTGAAGAGACCGTTGTGCGGATTCAGTGTGCCGTCTCTCAGTCTATAAAACGCATATTAAAATAGATCCAGACTCTTTTCAGGTGAAGTCCTTTATGGGAAGAAGAGTCTCAGGTGCAGTGTCTCCAGTGTTAATGCTGTGTCTCATTCCACTGTCTGCCAGCACCACATTCAGCCAGGGAAGTGCTGTCATTACTGGATCATTTATACTAGTATTTGCACGTGCACGCTTACATTTTGCCTTGCATGGGCTGTTGGGGAGATCAGACAGTTTAGTGGTGCCGGGCAGCCTGTTGTCGATGCGTTTTATGTTTTGCCATCCTAGTAGTGCCCCGCGCCAGGCCCTCCATAGCCTGCCCGTCCAAGACCCCGCCTGTGGGATTCACCCCCAGGAAACTGCTCGACCCTCTCATCTCAGTGCAGGGCTCGTCTCCTTTCTCCTTCACACTGGCAACATCTCCCCTCTTCTGCATATGCAAAAAACTCTTCTTTTTATCGATGCAGCACGCTCCGCTTTTGTCCACTGAATCTTAACATTTTGTTTATTCGTAAAAGCGGATTTTTAAACTGCAGCAGTCGTATTCTTTGCTCTACAGTAAGACGGCACAGTCCCTGAACATGTCAGTGATTATCCCGGGCATCAGACGATAAGTATCTATAGTAATGAGAAATGTTTGAGTTTTTCTCAAAGTCTGCCAACTTTTTTCAAATGCGCTCTCTCCAGTGTTGTGTGTGTTAACTTGCGGCACCGCTAAGAAATCACAGTCGGTTTTAATGAGAATTTGCAGCCTTTATCAATGTCAGAACATCAAAGAGCAGCATTGTGTTTTAGTCAGCCAAGGCGGAGGGGCGGGAACGAAACTTTAACAACTTCCTGTCACATCCCACGCGAATGTGCTCGCCGATCGTTGTGTTGTTGTCTCATTATTCTGCATTTTCCATGGAAGTTTTTTTTTTATTGTTATTACATTTTTCTTTTGCCCATCTCCAGCTGCACTAATTGTGCAAAAAATATGCTAGGTAGATGAACATCAGTGGACCACCTCTCGTTGGGATATTTTGTGTTAAGATCTTCTTTTGGAGGCGGGAGTCCTTGTCGAATGATTCTTCATCACCCACGGTTCCTTCCTCTCTTCAAATTCCGCGTCTTACATTCTTTAGCTCCTGTTGACCCTGTTCACTCTCTAGTGGTGCTTTGGACCCTGTACTCCATGAACTCCCTGGACCAGCGAAATGACGCACCTTAATTCTACTCTTTAGCTGATTAGCGCATGCAAATTGCAGACATAGCTGACGAGCAGACATACTTACTAAGAACAGATGCAAACCCAGCAGTGGAAAAAAAAAAAATCAGAACAAAGATGTATTAAAACCATAAAGTGTCTAAAGATGTATTAATGTCATGTTCTTTTTCTTTGAAGTGTACACTGAACCGCCAGTAATAGCAGGCTCCATTTTAACTAACTGCATTTAGGAGTGCGGTTAGTTTGTAATGACACCATTTTGTTCAATGTTTGGCGTATTGAAAATGCATAAGTGAAATTACGTTTGCTAATGGCTGGGAGCCGTCACCGTTACTGCAGGCTGTTGCCGCGAGTCTAGGCCATTCCAGCCCCTCCCCCCTTCCCACCAGTGTGTAGGCAGGTTGCGGAGAAGCTTTGAGGGAAGCCTACTGGACCAGCTGACAGGATGAGCCCACATTAGACCTTCATGGGGGCTGCAAGGGACTGGCTTCCCTTTAGGGCTGCACGATATCGCATCGTGATTTAATCACGATTATATGGTGCATGTGCAATAATCACCAGGGCTTTAGATGATGGGCGAAACGTTTATGTGGATGTCGGCTTTTCAGTACTATACTGACGTTCACTTACGCCCACAATTTGGTAAGCAGATTAGTAGTGCGCCTAAAATATTAATGAGAGGCGTATTGTGACAGCCATAAGTTAGTAATCTGTATAAATATGGCGTTTCCTTATGTTTATTAAATTCGGTTAGTGGAGCATGCCACATGCCACTGTTTTGGTAAATCATGGAGGTGATAAGCACTGAAGTGGCGGTGAAGAAAGGGACAGATCAGCAGCCACAACATCTCCTAAAAGAGGAGATATCTTGGATAAACAAGGTAAAAAAGATGTTGGTGTGGCAGCGATACTTTTTGCAGCCGTAAGCACATCGCGGTGTGATATTGTCCAGCCTCACTTCCCATACTGACCGAATGAACTAGACACTACCTCTGTCACCACTCACATCGCTAGTCACCCTTGACGTGAATGAATGTACGCCTCACGCCATCACAAGACGCCGTATAAGGCAGGAGGAAGTGCTCCCGATCTGTGCAAGGGGGGGGGGGGGGGTCCTCTTTCCCCTTGTCTGTTTCTTCCTCCATTTCTCTCCCCGCAATCTGTCAGTGATTGCAGGGCTGGCGTCTCTAGAGTCGCCATCAGTGCCGGGGTAATGGTGTGGAACTGGCCAAGGTGAATGGTTATTACTTACTGAGCTGCTGATTGCTGGGTGGAGATTGGTGATCACCTATTACTGCAGGGGAGAATAAAGACCCAACAACGGGTTTTTTTGTAAGATGTGGGTTTTTAAAATGTAGTTATGGGCGCAGCGGGACGGCGTTAATGGTCACCATTGCCTCGCTCTCGACTTTCATTACTTTACTGTTTCACGGTCAAAAATAACTAAGTGTGCGAAGATCAGCAGGTTAATGTTCTTTTTTGGGTTGTTCTTATTATAATCGTTGTGTAAACACCTTCAACCCCCCCCCCTTCAGTTCAGCTGCTGGTTTCGGCCTGTAGCTCTAGTTTGCCTCCAGTATTAAGGCACGTGGTGGAAATGACCGAGTTATTCAAGCTAAGTTTGCGTGAAAATATTCGGAGCATTGAGTGGGCCAGCGAGGATCGCCAGGCATTTTTCATCTGGGAACACGCCTGTCTGGGCCAGCACAGAACTCAGAGCTGCGCTCCGAATGTGGCGATAGAGCCAGAGCGGCGGGACACTCCGTTTCGTGATGGAGATTTCCGGAGCGGAATTGCGCGCCTCCTGCTCCGACGGGCCAAACAGACGTGGACGGGGCAGTGAATCTCCTAGAGCGGTGTGAGTAATAGAGAGGCAGGACGTCCTCAAAACCTCAAAGCCTCCCCACGCCTCCTGCTCTTTTTTCAGGTGTGAGGAGGCAGCATGATCGTCCCCCCCGCCCATACCTCTCTGACAGCGTGCCCGCCCTCACCAACACGCCTCCCGCTACCTCTGTCATGTTTGTGTACATTCTGCGTGCTCCCGTCGCTTTGTGACTGTCTGCGCGTCCAGCGCAGGAAAGTGGTCGTTTTATCATATGGCGAGGCTGTCTTCTGGTGCGATCGCGTCTCGCTCAGCACGGTGCAAGGTCGTCCGTGTGGGCTAGGGTCCGGCGTCCTACAGACGTCTTCCTGTGATGCTCCTGTTTACATGACGCCCACCCAGTCTGCATGAAGGACCCCCCGCCAGCATGGAGTGCGAATTGAATAGGATGCTGTTTGCGTCTTGGGAAACCTCGGGGCAGATATATGAGGTATACTCAGGGCCCCTAATTACCCCAGTGCTTTGAGTCCTTTCAGAACCTACCCGCCTCCCTTCCGACCCGTCACCAATGAAACGTGGCTTTTTGGGGGTAGAGAGGGTGGGGGGGGAAGCTATCCCTGATGTGGCAGCACCAGGCTTTGAACCCTTTGTTGATGGGGAGCCCAAAAAAAAAAAGGCTGAGCACACTCCCATTCGTGTCCTGGGGGGGACCGAAGGGGCACAGCCTGGCTGGGGGTGGCTGTCCATGGCCCCCAGGCGGTTGTGCTGGTTTGCTTGTGGCAGCCCCAGCCTCAGAGCTCGTCCATCATAAGCGCCCACCCCCCCCATCGCCTCGACGAGCTGTCGGTCAGGACACAGTCTCCACTCAGACAATAGCCACTGATTGCTTCGCGAGAAAACTCATCTGACAGACGTGTTGTCGTCCTTGGCGTGCAAACGAGTGGCCAAAATGGCTCCCATCTGGGATCAGCGTGTACAGATTTAACGCTACATGACCGACTGTGGCTGGCTTGACTCTGCGGCCCTGCTCCCTGGATTCGGCTTAAAATGTTCAGAATTTAATATCTGATATTCTCTTTGGATGTTTGCGTCGACTTTGGTGCTGTGGAAAAGGATTTATTTGTGGTATCATGTGATATCAGACTTAGGCCCGGGTTATGGATTTGTGAGAAATTAAACAAACTAGAGAAATAATTACATCTCCGACAGCCGTGTGAATTTCTTCCCGTCATTTCTGTCAGGGCAGCTTTATGTTTGCATTGTTCATTTTGACGCTTCATTATTATTAAAAACGATTCGGCTGTTGGTTTTAGAATAAAGACCCCGAGACGCAATTCAAGGGCCGGAATGCGCGTCCTGAGCCTCGGAGCGCTCCTCTGGAGACTGACGGCGGCGGCGGCTGCATGGGGCCCGCGGTGGCGGCTGTGGCGGCTGTGGCTGGGAGGCGGAGCCCCGGCAGCACGTCAAAAGGAGCAGCATCGTCAGTGTGGGTTTGTTAATCTCCCGCTGGCTTTTTAATTGGATTTATGGAGGAAGAGACGGTTTCGGTAACTGTGTGCCGGGCCTCTCTAGGGGCAGCAAAAGGGCCGGGGATCCAGCCTGGGTGACCAGGAAAGCTGCATAAATTCCACTGTTGGGTTAAGTGTCACTCTATGTTCTTGTTAAACACAGAACGTCATACGGGGGCCTGACTGGTGTGAGGGAGCCTTCGGCTCATTTCAGCTGCTAAAATGTCTCTGGGTATAAAATTTGATTTTCAATGCTTCCATTATAGTGGTGAAAACACTCTCACATCTTGCTTCTTACTATAGCATAATTTACTGACACTGTCACAGCACATACTTTTCCCCAAATTCCTGTACCTCTATCTAAGCTTTGGTGTCACAGAGTGATTCCTGGCCCACTGCAAGGGTGCAATGCCCCCGTCCCTCGAGCTGACCCAGGCCGGGTCACCATCCTCTCACGGCCGACGGCATGCTCTCGTGAAGGTGCAGTCCTATGATGGCCGGTGCGGACGATCTCGCACGCGTGCACTGCCCGGATACACAGGCCGGTCAGCATCTCATTCGTGGATGGTATCCGTTAATAATCAAAGCGTCCGTATCACTGAAAAGACACAGCAGGACAGCGGCGGGGGGATGCGGATTCTGGGACACTGCTCGTGGTGCTAGCGGCTCTTAGGCCGAAGTCTTATCTCTCATCAAGCCTCTGCAGAGCAATCAATAGCACTTGGCAGTACAAAGGTTGCCTGCTTGTTCTGTACTTCGGTGTGGCTCCGAGGCACTTAGCCCAATGTGCAGTATTTTACTGGACACGCAAACACTCACACACAGAGGAGGCGTGGCAGAAGACCGTATGTACTAATTCCCATCAAGCAGTCAGTCATAATGGGCCATTTTAATGGGACTCTCAGCTGCCGTGTGCAGAAAAGCCGGAACTACGGTAGCTCTGGTGTTCCGCTCAGCCCAGTCCTTGTCCTTTTACCCATTCATTCATTTTTAATATCCAGTGTTTCATTAAAGGTCAGGGTTGCTCGGAACACATCCCAAGAAGCGCAAGGCACAAGGCAGGGTGACGGTCCATCACGGGCAGCACTGGCTCACCAGTCTAACTGTGGGAGGAAATCGGGGTATGTGGTGCCGACTCACGGAGAGCACTGGGAGAAGATGCACGCTCAGCTGGAGCTGCTGGAAAATATGGACTAATTGTCGGAATTATAGCTCTTTTGATGCTTTGCTGCTTCGGAGAATAAGTACCTGGATGCTGCTGGTGTTTTATATGTGATGCGTATTTCACAGTCCTGTCTCCACAAGCATGATGATCACTGGGCTTATGCACTGTCCAGCAGCCAAGCAGCATATCAGAGTAAAAACGGTGCTCCTCAGATAGCAACAGCTATATGTACAGATGAGCCAAAACATTATGACCCCCCCTCCCCACATGAAGCAAAGAATGTTCAGTAACTGTTGATCTTGTAAATGAACACTGTGTGCCGAGGCTTGTAGTCAACTTGTTGAATGTAGAATTTGCAGGGATAACGATCTGAGTGACTCTGACAAGGGCCAAATCATTATGGCCAGATGACTGGGTCAGAGTATTGCTGAAACGGCGAGGCTTGTGGGGAGCTCCCAGTCAGTCATGGTGGTCAGTAGCCTGAGGAGGGAAGAACCATGAACCGCCAACAGGACATTTGGGTAGCCAGGGCTCGTCGGTGCAGAATGTGAGTAAAAGCTATCATGTCTGGTACAAGCCAATGGCTGGGTTACTGTGGCACACATAGCAGGTAATTTTGATGATGATCCTGGGAGGAGTGAGGTGGCACGACACACAGGGCATTACCCCCTGTTGCATATAAGGCTTCGTGGCTGCAGGCCAGTTATAGTGCCCATGCTAGCCCATGTCCACCATCGATAGCGCCTACAATGGGCATGTGAGTCCTTCGGCCCTGAATACGCTGTCGGGGAGGTTTCCTCGTTCTGTCACATGTGCGTCTTCCCTAACTTGATTGTGTGACCCTGATGTGTTGCAAGTGGTGCGGGGATGGTGGGCAGTTCTCGTGCGGCTGGGGGTTCATAGTCGGTAATGAGGGGCAGCGGCCGACACGGCTCAGGGCTCCCACCATGAAGTGCCGGGTGGTGCCATGTCGACCGGCCGGCCAGCGGCCTGCACCGGCACGCTCCTCGTCCCTCAGAGTGAAGTTAGAGCAGCGAGTCAAGTTCCGGCGTGGCTCCAGGCTACCTGGGACCCTGTCTCTTTGCGGTTTTGCTCACGGCCCCCTGCGGTGGCTCCTGTGGGCGTCCACTCGCAAAAAGACAAGAGGCTTCTGGCATGGTCCTGTCAGGCATACGTGGCCCGCTCCTGTCAAAACTCACCCTCTGTATCCTACTCCTTCCTCTTCCTGTCAGAGCCGGTGACGGCCAGCGCACCCGAGTGTGGAAAACACAAGGATATAGTTTCAGAAAAAAAAAAAAAACAGACAGGGTCATCTGAGCTGTGGAGGTGTTTGGGGGCCACAGGTTCGCAATCTTCATGGGGGGGGGGTCATGTTTGTATTTTCTCTGCTGTTATTGCTGCTTTCTGTGCATCAGGCAACTGAAGTTAGGTTTCAACTGCACTCATCTCCCGCCTAGATCAGATAATTGCTGTTATGGATAGATAATATTTGTAATAAAAAAGATGAGGATGATGATGGTAATTGTAATCAATGGAGAGCAGTGCAGCTGTGTATATATCATTGCAGTTTTCACTGTGCTCTTTGAGAGAATTGATATAGTTTCCCTAATTGCTGCAGAGATGAGGCAATGTGTTTTTTTTTCCTCCTGCCAGAGCCTTTATTACTGAGAAGCTGGGGGGGATGGTGATGTGGTGGGGGTGTGCTCCAATCAGCATGAGCCAGGCATTAATGATACCGTCCCATTTATCACTGTCAGTGTGGCCCGGCCAGGGAGAAAGCGAGGGAGAAGGGGAGTGGGAGGGAGAGGTGGCCCATCCGGCTGAACTTGTCTGCTGGCTGTCTGCGCACCGCGACTCCCAGGCTCCCGCGGGGCCTGCTAATCTGCACCCATGAGATTGTGATGGGTGGGGAGGGGTGGGAGGGCACAGAGGGTACGAGTGTGCGGGCCAGAGATAGGGCAGTACGCAAGCTTCCCCTTTCTTCTGTGTGCCTCCCCGCTTTGGGTGCTTGTGGGGCCACCAAAGCAGGCGAAGCTGGGGACTGTATCTTCCCCACGAAGAGCTCCTCTCTTTATACCCCTCGTCCTTCATTTCCCGGCTTTTTCTGCTCCTTAACACTGAAATTTGTTGTGTTCTTATGCCCGAAAATCTGCACCAAGTGCCTCCTACTTTCTTCCTCCCTCAGACAACTGATTTCTGTCCAGCTCTTCCTCCGTGATCCACCTCCAGCTGTCCCCAAATAAAGCTTCACAGGAAAGAAAATGTCCGTCAAGGCGAATTTCACCCACTGAGTCCACTGGCCGGACCTCAAGCGAGCGGAAGAGAGGCGCAGCTTCTGGGATCTGGGCCGCGCCTGACGCTGGGTGCCCATCCACCCCCCCCCCAGCTGGCTGCTGCCACGACGCTTGGCACCGCTCCCCCAAGGCAGGCTTCGCATCCGCTGCCCGGTGCGGGTTCTCCCTGGCTGGCCGTGCGGAGCGCACATGGACGCCTCCCCCACAGTGAACGGACACACGGTTCAGGCGTTGCCAGCGTAACCAGCCCGGTTAAGCGTTTGGTCCTTGGTCTCCCCGCGGTGCCGCTCTGTCCACTCGCAAATAGCCTCTTTCCTGCCCAGACGGCAGAGGGGAACAGAGAATGATTACCGTAGCGATTCTGGTGCCAGGCCGCGTCCGGTTGTCCGCCGGCGTGCCGTGTGGCACGGTTGCTCTCCCAGCGAGCCGTGCTTACTGACGTAAACAGCCAGGCGTGTGCTAATTAGTCACAGCGCAGTCGTCCTCACCAGAAGGTGGAGTCCTTGGGCCCAGGTCATCATGCTGGGGCCCTTTGTTGACAAGCAGGGATGATGAGGTTCTCTTGTGTTCCTTGTTACGCCACCAGAAGAAGCCGGGAAGCTCAGGTCCTTTTGCTTTGAGTTGCGGGAAGGAGCAGGAAACAGTGCATGGCTAGAAGCTCCAAGTGGGGGCTACTCAAGATGCTGATGAATTAGAGAAACAGACCCACCAAGCATCTGATGATGACGGTTATTCCCAGTCTGGAATCCTGTCTGTCTCCCTCCGTTCCTCTCCAGCTCAGACATGCACGGATGACGGGAGATGAGAACCAATCTCTGCTAGACTCCGTCTCGGTCGCCGTCGTGTGAACCGGGGGATTCAGGGAACTGGGGAACCAGCGTCTTCGAAAGGGAATACTGACCGGGCCCGCTGGGGGGAAGGCCAGGGCTACAGGGGAGTGAATTCGATTTTCTGATCTCGCACGGCCAGCCCTACTGCCCGTAATTGTCTCCCATGAGATTTCAAACTCAGTCCCCGGACTGTGGTCAGTGGCCCTGGTGGATGGGGGCGCCCATAAGCCAGAGTCAAATTGGCAAGTGAAGAAGGCCGGTGTGGGTATTCTGAAGATTTTCCTTAGCCTGAAGCAGGTCGGGCATGACCGGCCTGCAGAAGGGGGGATTACCGGCGTCTCCGTATCGCTTGAGCAGGCCAAGGTCACGCTCCCTTACACGCTTGTGCTGTTTTCATAGAGTCAGAAGTCTTACCGGGACAAATACTCGCACAATGTTCGTCATTCCTCTCGGAATAAGTCCTCATTTCAGTTTCTACGCAGATTCTTTCTAAAAATGGTGGCAGCGTGCGTGGTCACATGACACGGTGACGCTGGCGGAAATAGAGCAGCACTGACTCGCGGGGGACTGGCGCGCACAGCCCGCCGGCGTGCTGCCACGCCGCATAAGGACTCGCCGTGGAGGGGCCTTATTGCTGCGACAGCTCTCGTTTTGGGGTAGGGTGGGGGGAGGGGTCAGTGTTGGGGGCGGGGCCTCCCTGCAGGGCTTGTGGACAGCTAGTCATTTGTTTCCCTGTCAGGGAAAAACAGCACAGAGGAAGAACCGTACAGTGGTGCGTGTCGGGGGCGGGGGGCTCTCGCCATCAGAGTTACATTGTTTATGTTCCCTTTCCAGCTGTAGATACCTGATACCAGTGATTGTCAGCCTGTGGCCAGACTCATTTATGGCCATGAAAAAAATGTTTCAATTAATTGAGCAAAAAAAACTGTATATGCTATGTTTTTCTAAATACCATGTTCAAGGTAAAAATTCCATCCATCCATCCATCTGTTATCTATACCTGCTTGTCCTATATGGTGCATGCCAGGGAGTAACCCTGGATAGGGTGCCAATCCATGGCCAGATACACACACCAGTTACACACATGCACACCTATAGGTACTTTGTCAGCTGTTAAAAAACGTATTTTGATCAAAATGTCCATCCGAAATTGGCATGGTGTTGCCTCCTAGTAGGTATATTTAAGTACCCAAATCTGATGGTCTCTCAAGAAGGGCTCTAGGCTCTTCAGTTGTTCAGAACAGCATGTCCGCACAATCATTATTTATCTGAGCCCCAGACAGGTGGGAGACTGAATACAAAACTGAATACCATTTGAGCAAATGATGCTGGCAGTTTTTCTCCACAACAAACACGATTTTGAGCAGCAAGTCCAGAATGCCAGTGTTAGATCTCAAATGAGGCTGAAAGAAGGACAGGCTCATTGACGCCGGATTACTGTAGCATCAAGTTGACCAATCACTGGCTCTCCTTCCTTCCTTTCAGAATTATTATAGCATGGTGCAGACATATGCCTGAGCCAGCAGGTAAAGCCCAAGTTCTGTTTTATGAAAAATGAGCAATTTCACTGCATTTTGCAGAGCTTACAAGCAACGTGTTCCCTGTAAATGTTACGGCGGGGTAAAGTGTTTGCCAGATATCACTGCTGCCTTATCCAACCGCCTGACTAAAATTCAGCCTGCTGGTCAGAGTGTAAATGCGATTAATCAAGATAACATGATTAAAAATCTCTAGAGCTTTCACAGAAGAGATATGGGCTCTCAAAACACGTGACAAAATTATTAGCGCTGGTTGGAAACCCTCGTCTGGCACGTGTGGCACCCAGAGAAGCAGAGACGTGGAATATTAATGATGTTTTTCACAGATGTTTGCCTGTATGGATTTCTGTACAGTTAGAGATGAGGTTAGCCTGGTAACCTGTCCTCTGCCGGGGCATTTAGGTTGGATCCGACTGAAGGAAGGACATAGCCTTCAGTGTGCAGTTTTTTTTTGGGGGGGGGGGGG
>JAODJU010000039.1:7123820-7137191 GCA_026776725.1 Gnathonemus echidnorhynchus
CCCCAGCAGCTGTAGTCCCGCTCAGAGTACCTTTCCATATCTTTGTTGTCACAGAATGTTCCGGGCACTTCACAGTTTCATGCGCTTCTCAGCAATCCCGCGTGACTTGACGCGGAATCTCACGGCGGGGAAGAATCCCACAGGGGCTGCCGGGAGACGCATCTGGGTCAGACGGGCCGGCTCGGCTCGGCGAGCGCCGCGCGCACCTCTCTCTGAAAATAAACACCCAGAATTGGAACGGGACGGTCAGGCGTGAACCGTGCATGCTGAGGCCGGAGTGCAGCACTGAGAAAACAAACCAGACTTTGCCCCGAGAGAGAGATCTCCCTTCCCACATGCGAATCCCCTGCCAGACGCAAATGGCCATTCCCAGCTGAGTGGCCCGGCCTGCGTGTGCAGGATGGTCCGGGTCACAGTAATAAAACAGCGCCTCCTGTTGTCTGTTTGTTGCAGAGGAACACCATGTTAATGGGAACAGAACCACACCACCGTTCCCCGAAAGGCTGCACACAGCAGTGTTTGGTAAGTGAGCTCTACGGCAACAGTACCCCCCTGCCCCTATTTCAATCGCCCCCCTCCCCCCTCCGCCATCCCCATACGCAACGCTAAAAAAACGGCCGAGGAGCAGAATGGGCAAACAAGGCAGTCAGAGGCAGAAATTAATTGCATTGGCTGATTAGGATCTCTTTAATAAATCCCCTCGTCTCATTTGCTCCTCTTTCCTTTATTTGACTCAAAACTATGCAGTTCTTCATAGCTGACAGGAATTCATTTTGAAGTCGCCATTTGTCTAATGCTCGTTTGGATGTGTTGAACGTCGATATAAAATAGTTGGGTGTGCGCATTTGAGGCCCCAGGACGCCCTCCCTCCCAGCAGAAGTGGATAAAGGTGACCGCACGTCAAGCCTTCCTCAATTAACCTGCCAGCGTATGATTTCCGTCAGTCTGTGTTGCTGCCCGTCACTTAGGTTGCCACAGTCCGCGGTTTCCGCCGATTCCGCACGCGCACGAGATTGACGTCTGTCACTTGTGCATGCAAATAAAGTAAACAAACTCCCATCACGGTGAGGAAAAAAAGAACAGAGGAAGATATGGAGATATGAGAGTATTTCAGTGTTATTGTGGGAAAAGCTTTACTTGGCTGTAAAACTTAACTGTGAGAAATAGCTTGACTCTCATTTATCAGCATTTACTGGTCGAAGATGGGATGCTGACTTATAACTACTGTGAGGTTTATTAGACTATAAATACGGAGATGAAGCATTTATCGGTGGAATACCATTCAGATCCCAGGAGGAAGGGTAAGGACGAAGTGCAGAAAGACGGGGAATAACATAATGTCAGCAAGTGCAGGCCGCTGAATTCACAGCCCGGGGAGACATTTCAGGGAGAGCGAGTGAGGCTCCTTAAAAGGCCGGACAAACAAGGCTCCGCGAGGAAGGAGACATGGCAAAATTAATAGAACATGTGCAACTCAGCGGCACCTTTTGCCTCCAGGGGTAAGAAAATAAAAGCGGCGAGTGGAAATTCGTTTTTGGCGGAGGAGCCAGAATTACGCAGCTTGGTGGCAGCTTGCGTTCTGGCCGTTTTTTGTGCTCCTCCGTGGGTTTGAAGGGCGCGTCACCTTTCACTCATGCCTCCCCCAACAGGTATGGGCTGCTTCTGGGGGGCGGAGAGGAAGTTCTGGCAGCAGCAGGGTGTTTACTCCACCCAGGTGGGCTACGCTGGAGGCTTCACCCCCAACCCCACCTATGAGGAGTCCTGCACTGGTGAGCCCGACCTGCGCCCCCCCCGCCTCCTGGTCCTCCTTCGGTTTGCCGTTCGTCTCCTCGATGTGTTTCTAATTCACCTGCTGTGCTTCCGGAGATCCTTGTCTTGGGGGTCCGGAAGGAGGGCCGATTCGCATCATGTTTTCCCGGACTTTCCGAGGCTTGTTGGCTCCCCTCAGGTGCACGCAACCTTCAGCGTGTCCTTTGATCAGGTGACTCAGCTCTCCTGTTCCAGTTCTCTGTCCAGCGAGCATCTACTTCCAATCCGATAATGTTTCGTATCCATATGGTCGTTGTTTAACAGCTTGTTAACCTTTGACTGCTCTTTTAAAGCGATGTAGAATATTACAGTCTTAAAGAATGCATGACCCTGTGCTGCCAAGCAAGTGCGGGGGGGAGTGTTTAATATTGGAGGGGGGGGGACTAAAAAGTTAAAGGTCTGTTTATAGGGGGGACAAATTAAGCCAAATTAAATACTGGGGGTTCCATGTTACTCCCACCTCCAGTTCCTATTCTGCTGCTAAGTCAGTATTCCCATCAGGAAGAAGCATTTTCTAATATTCTTTCTGATGGGGTCCATTTCGGAACAGGCAAGTTACATTAAGCACTATGATTATTCCCTTTATTTAACCACTGAGGCTGGGGATACGTTCTGATACTGTTTCATGAAGTCCTGCCTCACACAGTGTAATGTGACTGGATGCGTTTAAACCAAGTGGATTTTGTGTGTGTCTCTTCAATAATGAGGTTAGAGAATTAAGCCACTTGAATATAAGAACACTTTGAATTGTATTGTATTTATGAGAGCGAAGCTGCACCCGTCTTTAGTCAAGGTGGATTTTCAGTGTTGTTGATGTGGCTCAAAATCCTTTGTTAGTGGCTTGGATATTCAGAAATGCAGTCCCTGCGATCTCCCCCTCCCCTGGAACCCCCGATTGTGCAGTTTAATCTATAGGCAGTCCCCGGCCCAACCCGGCAGGCTGATTCCATTCGATTTTTAATTCGCATCAAGAGAAAACACTCTGAAAAGTTAGCGCGATCCCTCCTTCCAGAGGGAAAGGGAGGGCCCAGCAGCGTGTGGGAGTTTCGGGTTGTAGATCATTTAACAGAGTGCTGAAGTCCTCGTATGTGGGGGTATGATAAGTTAAAACAGAAAGCGGAGCGACCCGGCCTGCAGTCCTGATGGAACTGTCCATTCCATGGTGCTGAAATGCCCATATCAGGCGTCCAACAGCACAGGTTATCTTGACCGTGTGAGATGAGGTGTTTTGCGGCTAAAACGTAGGGAATGAGAAATTCAGCAGATTACTGTATGTGTTCATATAGTAATAATTATTTTTACCAGTGTTTGCACCTGAGCCATGAATGGCATGACATCTCAAATCTACAGAGTCTAAGTTTTTGGGGGCTCATAACCCCCAAAAAGTCCTTGTGCACAGGATCACGTGGAAACAGCAGCTGGGTTCCCCGAGGAGCTGCAGCCTTTAGGTAAACAGGACCACGTTCACCCAGGCAGCGAAGATCTGCGCTCGTTTATGTTCTGTTCTTTACTGCGAACCTCCTTTTCTACCATGGACTCAGAACCATATCTCTCACCATGGCAACTCACATTGTCAGTTGAGAGTGTCTTTTTTAATTAGTGTTATTAAATCTTAACTTGCGAAGCCCCGTGATTAAAGAGATCCCAGTGGCCGGGATGCATTTGAAGGCACACGACGGAGGAGAAGAGTCCGTCTGTGTCGGCCGTGTCGTGCTCTCCTCACCCGCTGAGGCCTGAGACGTCTCCCTGCCGGGCCGAGCGAGCGGGGGGCATCAGCTTCCCCCGTTTGTGTGGGGGCTGGGGGTGGGCATGGCCTGCGCAGCTCCTGACTGACTGCGCTAATCCCGCCAGGGTGTCTGCGCAGGGTGTTCGGAACAGCGGCTCCGCGGTAAAGAGAGTGGGTGGGGGAGGGATGCTCAGCCAATCAGGGGCTAGGTGAAAGTCACAGGAATGACGGCACGGTGCGGTAGGGATAACTCTTTCTCCACACTTAAGTGACAGAACGTCCCCCTCGGGGCAGGTCTCACTTAGATGATGGTTGTCCAAATGCCCTCGTTTTACGTAGCCAGTACTACTTCTTTCCATTAGTGCGTGCTCTAAAAATAACCAGAGGAATGCATACCGGCGGCGTGGGTGAAAGGAAGAGACGGCCACTCCTGATTGGCTCTCCTAGGTCACGTGACAGCCCACAGAGACAGATCGGAGAGGAAAGCAGATCGCTGCCCCTCCCCCATCGCAGTAATGGTGGCATCGTGTCGCAGCTGCGTCGCCCTGTGCCTCTTCGTCCTTCATCTCACCCCGAGCAGCAAACCTCCCTGGCAGTCGAATGAACTGGGTGAATAAGTGAGAACAGGGTAGGACTTTAACATTAAAAAAAGGCAAGGCAACTGGACTCGACCTCACAGTGCATGTCGCAAGCACACTGTGTGCAGCGTGGGAGCTGCAGCGTCCGAGCAATGCAGCTCCTGGACGCCGGAATCAGGCATTGTGCTTTGCTCTTCCATTGTAGGACACGGTGCACTTCAATATGCATTAAAGAAACATGACCACATGCATCCACGTAAAAGGTGGAGAGACAGAACACTGCACAACTGCGATTTTTAATTTCAGTTTAATTTCCATCCATGATGTCTCTTGGATATAATTTCACAGTGCCTTGTGCACACAGGCATTGTGGTGTGTGCTCACTGCATTTTCTACTGGCAATGAAGGTCACCCCACAGGTCAGTCTTTATTACTTTTTTAATATTAGCTCTATATATTTGCGGAAGATGGCTGGCAACCCATCGTTCTCAGCATCTCAGATGTGAGGAATATTAAGCGTAGGGCAGACCTCTTTGGGAATATGTTAATCTGTGTGGAAACCTTAGTATTAGAAGTAAAACATCAATCTTGGGCTTCTTCCTCAAGTTCAGCGAGTCCGCCCTTCCCCCAGTCGCCCCTCGGAAGCTGCGTCCATCTGATGCAACCTTGGCCCCGTTCCAGGCCGCGACCGAGAGGTTCTTGCCGTGTCCGTGCTGGAGATGCATGGAGACGTGGGAGACTGGAGGCCACCACACGGTTCCTGAGTGCGGCACATGCTAAAATAGGGAACCCTGGGGCCAGAGGGCGATCGTCAGCTGGAAGAAAGACTCGGGATAATTATAATTGTTAGTGTCGCGCGGGAGCCGTTGGGATGCTCATTCCGGTGTGCGATCGTTTTTCCCGCCTTACGGGAGATGAGCCACCGTGCGAAAAAAACATGACCAGCAGAACATCTTTTTTTTTTTGTTGCTGCATTTATGAGATCAGCAGAATTTGTGATCAAAAGCAGCTGATTAGCTCGCTGGATAGAGACGAGGCTTCTTGGGCATCAAGCTGTGACAGAATTGAGGTACCGCTCCGTCCCCTGGGTCATCAGGGGGCTGCTGTAGGTGCGGATGTGCTGACCCTACAAATAAGGCCTGTAGCTCCTCTCCTTTCCACAGAGAGGTTTATTAGATGGTGAAACACGCCTGCTGTTCCCAAGCTCATTATTTGCTGTTTGTTCCTGGGCCTTATGGCCACCTCAAAGAGGTTTTGTTAACGGTGTAATTTTAGTTTGTTTCACAAAAGGCTTTTTGACACAGTTATCCCTTCTGATCTCTGCGCTTGAGAAACAGCCAGATTAACAGTCAATATTTTGTCACACTCTGAAAAGTCAATTGCTTCATGAGGCTGATCAATGACAGTATGCGTGTCAGTGATGTCGCACCCTTGAATGGGCTCCTCATGCAGAGGAGTCCGCAGCCGTGAGTTAATAGGTAACGTGTGACTCTGAGCCGCAGAAATGTCTCCGGTCGAACGTGATGTTGAGTGTTACTATCAAGCTGGCTTGAAGGCTTGATCTCACGTTAATCTTCTCTCCATCCCAGGTTTAACTGGTCATGCAGAGGTGGTCCGTGTCGTCTTTGAACCAGCCAAGCTGAGCTATGAGAAGTTGCTGAAGGTGTTCTGGGAGAACCACAACCCGACGCAAGGTACCACGGCCTCGCCCCTTTCGACACGTATATGTGCGTACGCACCTCACATGCTAAGTCGGCTCCGGTCGCCCCTTATCTCCTTAATTGCTTCGGTGCTATTAAAGTGAGTGTAACTCACTGAGTCAATAACGGCAAATGGTTCAAAACCCGACAGACATGTTTGTTGATTTCAGCAGTTACCCAAAATCCATTGCATACAGTCGATCAGAAATGTGAAACAGTGCCGTTCAGATGCCCTTAATCGGCCATCGCACAGAGAAGCATGCTTGTCTGGGGACACAGCAGTGTTCAGGTTCCATTCCATCAGCAGAGCAGCGTTTTGATTGTAGCTGATTTGAACGCTTTGGATTCCCAGTGTTGTCAGAGTGGCCATGGTAGAACTTCCCTGAGGAGCATCTATTTGCTGGTTTTATTTGCTTGCTCTGCTCTGGCGCCGGTGAGCCAAGGGGCCTTGTGCGGAACGCGCTCCAACAGTGACACCCATCTGTTCCTGCCCCCCCCCCCCCCCCACGGCCCCGGCAGGGATGCAGCAGGGCAACGACGTGGGAACCATGTACCGGTCCGCCATCTACACGCACTCTCCGGAACAGATGAGACAGGCGCTGGAATCGAGGGACGCGTACCAGAAGGTAACGTCTTCCGGTGTGTTCCAGCGTGATCCACCTCTGCGTTTGGTGGTGGAGGAGGGGGCTAAGGACAGACAAATTTAGCAACAAAAGCAGATGATTTGTCCACTTGGCATACACATCCCCCCCCCCACTGGACTTGAGGACCTGCAGCTGTCTGATTGAAGAGGTTAGAATGAGCCGGAAACAACAAAAACAAACTAACCCCCCCCCCCGCCCCCGGCTGAATGGGGCTGTTAGCCTGTGAGTCTGTGTGCAGTGCTGTAGGATGGAGCAGTGGTTCGTGGCGGGGGATGGGAACACTGGGATGGCGGGGGGGGGGGTAGGAGAATAGGGTCCTGAGAGCCGGAGCCTAGCCCCCAAAAGCACGGCCACTGCCGTCAGCGTAATGCAAATGTGTGGGGGGGTCACACACAAGGAATCCTCGTTATAAGGATCTGTGCAGCAGTGTCTCCCATCCTGATTGGACAGAAAGTGCTAGAAGCAAAATGGGGGATGTGGTACGGGAGCTGAGGCTGTCGCCGTGGGCTGGGATACTCTGTCTCCTGGCTGGTAAAAAAAAAAAAAAAAAAAAAAATCACGCCTCTCTTGTGAAATCTTCATCTCTGCGGTCTTCGTTCCCACAAGACCCCAGAGTGCCAACTCCGACAGGCCATGCGTCGCAAAGTGGCAGGCACGTTGTCCGCAATTAAACTGCAGCCTAGCTCACGGATGCGCCTGTTTTATTTTGAAGATTTTTGGTGTGGAGACGTAAATCTTCCATTCCTTTTATACATTAACTTTCCCTACACAAACACACACATGCACCTGGGAGAATAAGCTAATCAATGGATGCTCTTTTTCCCAAATTAATTAAATAAACTGTAATAATACACCTGTACCATACCGCTGACAGAAGGGAAAGAGTCCTTATTCAGAACAGACTGAGTGCAGAGGGACGTGAACGCCAACCCCGCGTCCCATCCGGCCTCGGGGGAGAGCATGCAGAACTGCACTCCTAGGAATAGATAGGCGGAGCATCTCGGCCAGATTTGTCCTGTCACGGAGCACTGACTCCAGCTGACGGCTCCCCCATCCGAGGGCCCGCAGCCGGGGGCTCCACGCTGCGTGCGGCTCCGCTCCTTGTTGCGGCGTGTTGCTGATTCGCGGCATCTCAAAGCGGAACGTTTTCACTCATTTGCGCGGCCCGTTTCTGAGCGAAGCCGCCTTTCGGGACGCGCCGGCTGCATTGTCTTGGCGGGAGACGGGGCCCCGCGTCACGTACAGGCTCGCGCCGCAAATTGCTGTCAGGCCAATCGCGTGATGAAAGCAAGATAACATGGCGAATGGGGGCTGCCTTCGTTTTCACCCCCTCTCTCATTTTTTTCCCTTCTATTTGCTACACCACACACAATGCTAAAATTCGAGAGTCTAACTGAATGTGGCACGCAGTAAATATGCTCACATGCTCCCTCTGCTGGCCTTGGCAGACCCTTTGTCCTCTCCTTTTCCTCCATTGTCTGCTCTCCCCTCCTCCCAGCAGCCCCCCCCCCCACAATGAGACATCTGTTCCACACCAGAACAGAGCAGCAGGCCCTGTCACCATGGCAACAAGGTAGGCCCCCACGGCCTTCTGATTGGGCAAAATTAAAAGGCAACCGGGGTTGGAGGTCCTTTGTAGCGTGCCGCCTCGCTGCCGTTTTAATCAGCTGTTGACCTCAGCCTTAATAAAATGGATGTCAGAAGGCAAGGGTTAATACAGACTGCAGTGACTGGCAGCTGGGGCTATTATGGAGGCGTGGGGGTGGGGGGGCTGGGGGAGGTGGTATAAAATGAGTGGGGGGTGATGAGGGGCTTGGAGGCACGTGGTTGGATGAGCTGGAGGCCAATAGAAAGCAAAGGTCATCGATTGCTTTTGTCTTTGGCCACAGGCCTGCTTTTTCCAGGGATGCTGGCTTTGTATTTCCTGTTTATTTATCACTAAGTACCAGCAATGAGGCACAAGCTTGGCAATGGTCATAGGAGTGCACAGCTGGAAGCTCAGTGTCTGCGCAGGCAGAGGTCGTGGGTCTGCATAGTTGGAGGCTCAGTGTCTGTGCTAGTGGAAGTTGAAGGTTTGCATAGCAGGAAGCTCAATGTCTGCGCAGGCAGAGGTTGTAGGTTTGCATAGCATGGAAGCTCAGTGTCTGCGCAGGCAAAGGTTGTAGGTTTGCATAGCATGGAAGCTCAGTGTCTGTGCAGGCAAAGGTTGTAGGTTTGCAGAGTGTCTGTGCAGGCAGATGTTGTAGGTTTGCGGAGCAGGAGGCTCAGTGTCTGCGCAGGAAGAGATTGTAGGTTTGCAGGCCTGGAGGCTTGGTGTCTGCGCAGGTAGAGTGCTTGTCCCTTGGGTTGGTGAGTTATACAGGAAATGGGGAGATTAAACGCTAGGAGAAGGTCGATATTAAAACAGGCTGTTGGTCAGAATAAAAAAAAACATAACAATTGTACCTAGTTAGTCTTCTTCAATATCCCAAACCTCACACCTGGACTGACTGACCTCACATATTCCAGGACTGACAGGGCAGAGCAAACTGCGCTTGCCTGTAGGGGGCGTGGCTGCCTGCCCCAGTGCAGAGCATGGCCTCGTTTTGTCAGACATGTAGAGCTTCTCCCTAACGTACGCTGTCCGGTTTAGTTTTGCACTACAGCGCTGATTCTGTCTGTTTAAAAAAAAATCACTAGTACCACTATAGCCCAACAAACCCAACCTGTCATTGTGAATGATACCCTTATATTTGCATATTTGATCTCGTTTATCAAGGTTTGTAAAATCTTTAGAATATTTAATATTAATATTAAATGGGCATGTTTATACATTCAAGGTTTAAATGCATTTTTAATGGAATGCTTGCTTTTTGACTCCTAATGGAGAAGCATTAGTAGTATTAGTAGCAAAGCATAATGGAAAACTAGATCAGTCGCATTGTGCCAGTAAAACGTCAGGAGCTGCACCTGAAGGCTGAGAGCAGAAACGCGCATGTCCCCTCAGTGGCCACAAGGGGGAGTTGTTCTCCATTCTTAGCTGAGCCAATGAGGACACGCATGTCAGTTCACTGGTCTGTATAAAAATATAAGTGGTATTACCTCTTCTCTGGGGGCAGCATATTTGGGCACGTCCTGTTCCCATCTATTAGTGTCTCAATTAAGGGTCCCACAGCAGACAGGTTTTTACCTCAGAGACCTCCAGCAGGACCATGCACCTTGCTCAAAAGCCTGGAGACAGGTTCCTGAGACAGCAAAGACCAACTGCACCCTACCAATTAGGCTGCTTCTCGGAGTCCTGAGAAATCAGGACGTCTTTAATTAGGCGCCCCTAATCCACCACGTCTCTCGTTAGCGGAGCGGTTTCTGAGCTCCAATCAGATGATTACTTCCATGATAGAGACTGTGTGTGTGTGTGTGTGTGTGTCTCTGAACAGGACTACACGCCTTCTTCAGCAGAAGCCACATTCTTATATAGCTTATGTATTTTTAGCTATGCTATGCACTGTATGGACTTGTGACCTGTAATCCAGTGAGCAGAGGATGGATATCACAGAAATAGAAAACTTTTTCAGTATCTAATGAGAGCCGAGGCTGAAGCTCTCAGAAATTCAGCTGCTGAGGGCAAGAGGTCACACAGTGGCTGAGAAGCTAAGATTGTGCCTAAAATAGTTGCGATATGCTGCTAAACATATACTGTAAAATACCGGGCTATAAAAATCGTAACGTCTGCATTCGCGCTTGATCATTTTGCCCAAGCTTTAGTGAGTTAGTGAGGTCATACAGGCGATGAACACACAAACAGGCACAGGGAGCACAATCATTACAATCAAAGTGTAGCCATTCTCTCAGCAAGGGCAACTCTTACGTAATAGCATCCTAGCAGAGTGACAGGAATAGCAATCTGTGGGAGAAAAATGCAGTAAGACATTACTTAAGAACTGTACCGCGGCTATATACAGCCGCACTGGGATAAATCAGTTGGACTTCAGCAAATCAGGCATGAAATGTTCATTGAAGAGCTTCATGTCCTCACTGATGGGGGAGATGATTCCTCTGCTGAGAAAGCTGACTGCATTTTTCAAACTTTCAGATGTTGGATAGTCACACAACCTGAAGATGCAATGTAACTGGATATATAAGTAAGTGAAGGTGTCTTCTGGGCATTGATGAAACAGGTTCTGCCATCTGAGTCACCTCCACTGCCATCAGTTGGCCCATGGTGGGGGGGGGGGGTGCTGATAACTCGCGTGGAGGGAACATGCGGGTTTCTGCTTTTTCACGTGCCAGTTGTGACTGATTTGCTTTTTCACGTTCTAGCTGTTTCCGCTTTGGCTTTGCAGTGGAGTATGGCACACATCCTGGGATTTGAACCAGCAACCTTTCGGCCGTTTTCATGACCTGTAGCTGAGCTCCTGCCCAACCAGTTTCCGCAGGGTGAGGGAGGCAGCTGTCGGCACTGCTGGATCACGGGCGCACGAGGGACTGGTGGGGGGGGTGCTGTTGTACCAGTGGGGTTACCTTGAGATGGTCATTTGGTCCAAAAAGGAGGAAAAAGAATGACGCAGGAAGGCAAGGCCGATTTGAGCGTCTGGGGGCCACAGAGGGGTCGAAAGGCACCCCCCCCCTTCATGCGCAGTGATAACGCTCCCTATTTCCTGACCATCTTGCTGAAGCCCAGCCTTAGTCTCCCCCCCCCCATCTGTGTCCGTTCTAAATGGAGCATTGCTCCATGCTGCTCCCCGACATCCCAATGTACCCAACCAGTTGGTTTAACAAACACAGAGCTGCCAACCATCTGCCGGACAAATCTGTCTTCAAATTGCTTTAGTAACTTTCTTTCCTCTTTGCTTCCACCCCTCCATCGCTCTCCATCACCCTCCCGTTTCGGCTGTAATAGAATTACGAAATCCAGGATAGACCGAGGCCCAATTAACAGTCCCCTGTGCGTGTGAGAAGCACGCGCCCCCCCCCCCTTTGCATGGAGGCTTTTTTTTTTTTTTTGGTCAAATCAGCTGGGATTCTTGAAATAATTGAAAATAGAGTAGCCAGGGATGAGCTGCGGTCTCCACGTCAGCGGCACGGAGCCTGCTCTGCGCGGCGCGGTGAACGACAGGGGCGGACCAAACATCGCTCTATGATTAGCCCAAATCCCAGCAGCCGTGGAAGGGTCTCAGCACGAAACATGGTACTAATTTCGTAGCCCACAAACCTCATGCAAATGAGGCAGCCGAATGTGTGATGTTGCCCCTTTAACGCTGAGATTGCCCCATAACGCCAGCATTGTCTTTTTTTTTTCTCTTTTGCCCTTTTTTTAACTTCATCTGTTGTTTGTTCCACTGCAACCGACTCGTTGGCATAATCGTCTCGAATTGGACTTTTATCAGAGTAACTCTCGTCCAAGGGTACAACAGCAGGGCTCCCTGCTGAGATCTGGTTACAAGGCCGGCACATTGCCCGCTATGCCTGCTGCACAAGCACCCTGGGTGGATAATATGTTCCCGTTATCCTGTGGCCCTCACCTGTGCCTCCGTTCCCAGATTATTTCCCATGAGAATCACTACAAGGCTTAATTAGTCGTTCAGCTGACACTCTCGCCGCCAGTAAGTTGCACATACTTTACTGTAATTTTATGCGTTTATCTGCTCATACTGGTGGATTTAGGTTCTGGTTTTACATCATTCGCATTCATATTAATGCAGTGTTGCTGTAATGTCTTCGGCACTGTTGGGCAGCATCTCTGTAGCGCACATTATCCTTTTATCATGTCCAGACTTCTCTACTTCCCTTTCTGACGGTGTCCACAGGAGACCTGAGCAAATGGTAGCTAACAGACGCTTGGCTCTTGTGCCAGCACCTAGCCCCCGTCCCTGAACATCATTACGGACAGCGCCTGAGCCAGTAACGTTCAGCACAGTCGCATGCTGGGCAGTGTACGTAAACAAGCTCTCTGCCTCTGTCTGTCTCTCTTTATCGCTGTCTCTCTCTCTCACTCACACGCACAGACCTGACACACTCGCTCCTGTGCTCGTGTACAGACCTTCGCACACACTACAGAGGAGTGACCTGAAAAGGATCTCTTGTGAAATAACCTCACGTGACTGATACGCTTCGGTTTGGTGATGAATGTGGCACAGTTAATGAGCTTGTTAATAGGCAGGTCAATAAGCAATTTCGCATTAACAAGCAGGTCATGTGACACAGAGGCATCACATATCCCAGGTCTGTTAATCATTTTAACTGAAACATGATAGTATAAGAACATAATATTACAAGGGGATCATTTGGAAATTTATAATTCACATAAAGGGAACTGGGAGTTTTTTACGTGCCACTATTTATACTCATACCTGTAACTTGTTACTATTGCTGATTTTACTGAATTTGGCTCACTCTACCCTACTAGTTTATCCCAACCCCACCTTAGTTTGTGTAAAAAATGTTGTGATGTAGACTGATCCCAAACTAGTATCTATTTGTGGCTGTGTGTTCCCGGATAAGTACTAAAAATATGGTCTTTGGGTTGACCTTGTTTGTTTCCCTCAAGACCTTACATGCCTCGATCATTTATCACCTTTATGTGAGACTAGAGCGATTTAGTACTCTCGACTCGCCCGTACGTGGCAGCCCTCTAAGACCGGGAGATATTTCCCTGGTAAGTTGTTAAATTCTCTCAAAGGAGCACTACTCTTTTTATGAGGCGAGCAAATTCTGCTGTTTCTCTTGCGTTGCACAGGCTCAGCGTGACTTATCTGGACCTGCATCCTGCATGCTTACAGATCGCGCCGAGCTGTTTCTCGCTGCTTCATCATGTTCTCGCGATGGTCAGTCAGACGTGCCCCGCTGTTGGCTCCGACGCTGTACCTGTAATGTGCCTTCGAGATAAATTACTTCGCATGTAGCCTTGCTAAATTTCATTTGCTGAGTGTCTGCGC
>JAODJU010000039.1:7142100-7153215 GCA_026776725.1 Gnathonemus echidnorhynchus
CCCGTCGCCCCCCCCCCCCCCCCATCTCCCACTAGCTGGAGTGATAATGACGTCGTTCTCACTCTTCCGATGTCCCGGACAACGTTCGATTCGCAAACACCTCCGGCCTTCTGGCTGCTGTCCTGCTGTAAGCCTCTTTTTATCCCGGCTAAAGGTGGATAAACGTGGACAGCAGGTAGCCCAGCGGCTAAGCAGGGCAAAGCCACCGGGTCAGACCCTGCTACATGATCCTGCTGCTGTACCCTTGAACAAAGTGTCTAACACAAACTGTGACAGAAAGAAGTAAACTGAGCTAAGTAAGTGGTTTTGGATCAAAGCTAAGGACAGAATCATAAAATTTTACATAATCCAAATAATAATAAAGTAGCTGAATAGGACAGCTCTACCTCTAAACGTAAAACATGAGCTGCACTAAGTGCTGAAGTTAAATGTGTTCCTCAGAAGTGTGATAAAGCTTTTGTTTTGATTTGTAAAGGGAAAAGATGGCGCAGTAAGATGGAAACACTTGAACAGACTCTCCTTTCTCCTTTCCTTCAAACTCCTTTGATGTAACCTACTGTTCTATTTATGTTTAAATAGATCATCATGCAGAAAAGTAGTCGGTCAATTAAGAAGTCCGGACAAAGATTCACATCGCTCTGTTTCTTCTGCCAGGTCTTGACTGAGAATAGATTTGGGCAAATCACCACGGAGATCCGTGAAGACCCAGGGTTCTACTACGCCGAGGACTACCATCAACAGTACCTGAGCAAGAATCCACGAGGCTATTGTGGGCTGGGCGGCACCGGGGTCTCCTGTCCGATAGGACTGATGAAATAGGATGTCGTCCAACCATCAATGGTTTCTCATTACTGATGAAACGTACATATCAGGTATTGATGTAGATACATCCATACCACCCTAAACCCTCTGCTTCCAGCGTCATCCCTAAAAATACTATGCAATCACAGGAATTAAAGTCATCTTAGTTTACACTTATGTGGGTAAATGTGTTACTTTAGTTGTGTCCTGTGGCTTGATTCTATGTATGAGTTGGCATTGCTCAGGAAAGGACTGGTCTTGTGAATATCAGCACATCTCTGTGCCCTGGGGAGGGAACCCTGTGGACCCCGAAACAGGGAGAGGGGAACGTATTAGCAACAAACTGTAAGTCTTTGTCTGGCAAGTTGTCATACATAGATGCAACACAATGAATAATAAATTGAGCTAGAATTAAACACACTGCATTTCTGTACCTGTCCATTACAACACAGGCAGAATACGACAGACAGAATACATGACTTACATTTTAATCGAAACATTAAAAAAGGCTAGTTGCAGAAATAGAAACAGCTGCTATTTCTGATTACTCCAGAAATGTGTATTTTTTACGACTTAACATTTCGGTCTCACTTTATTGGAGATAAGCTATGCGAGAACAAATGGTGAAAGACAGGTATTTGGCGATAGGTCAAGTCACATGCGAGAGCAGCAGTCATGTCAGGAAAGAACACCTTGTTTAGCAGTTTGAGAAGCATTGGTGTTATGTGGTACATGTCACCCATCGGACTGGCATCTCAATGGCCTTGCGACACATGGCATTGACAAAAATATGACGAAAAAAGCATGGCAGCATGGAGAAGTACTGCTGGTCTGTTAGACAAGCTGATGGCACAAAATCCCACTCATCCACGTGCACACAGGACTCCCTCGAAGGGGACTCTGTCAGTCACCAGCCAGCACGGTCTGTCCCCACTGTTAGTGCACACATCCATCCCCATCTGTCTCCTACCTTTCCAGCCGGCCAACACAAACAAGTGTTTTCTCTGCTCTCACAAAGTGTCAGCACATGTTTAATCTCCCAATTAAAAATCCGACTGAGACCCGACACAAACGCCGGCAATTTTTCTACGTACACATTCAAGAGAATAAAAATGGCTACACAGAGCCATTGTACTAATAAAGCACCATGTGTTGACTTGAATAAACTCATTTAACTTGCTCATTTGTATTCTATATGGTACAGCAGGTTTTGTTAAATAGGTTAAATTAACATGTGTTCCTCAATATCAACTGTAGTTACATTAACTTGGATTTATATAGCAGATGCTCTAATCCACTGAGACTGACATGTCATAAAGACAAAGGATCTAAAAAATAAAATAGCTTTTGCTGTAGTGCAATGTTTGCACCTATTTTTCTGCTCAAAGTAGCAGAACTTGATGTATATTTTACATGGAAATACAGATTACAAATGGGATTTAAAATTAAATACATTTTTTTAAGATTTTTGTGTTATATTCTTTTCAGAGAAAAACCTGTATAAAAATAATTTCAAAGAGTGAAAAGTGCAAACAGCAGCTAGATACAAAAAGATTACTCCAGGATCCACAGATCTTCTCAGTGCGCCCTCTATGGGTGGCATATGGCATCCCCGGGAGCACACATAAAAATTGTAACCTTTCCCTGGGATAAAAGCATCAAATAAAATGAAAAATAATTATAATAAATCCAAGGATAGTCATCAGATGAGACAGGGACTGTGATCTTTGCCCTCAGGTCACATAGCTAAGGTGCAGAAGACACTTGGCTGAGGGGTGGTCTTGTTTCTCATATTAAAAATAAATAAAATAATTAATGAGTGATGTTTACATTTCATTGGAGTTATTCTGAATGAAACAGAGCCCCCACCCCCCCCCCCCCTTTAAAACGGTCTCTGTTTCCCTACATGGCAGCAAGGGCACAGTTACATTTATGGAAGGATGAAGGAGGTCGCTGACGTCAGCAGAGCTGCTTCCATGCGGGCACATTGGAGCGGGGGGCGGGGGTCAGCCTGGCCCGGGGAGTCGAGATGAGGCTGGCTCCTCACATCCCCGCGCCAGGTAGCTTCTGCGGCTTGGCAGCACCGTGCACCTGGCTGCAGTGCACGATGACACACTGCAGTCACACCCAAGCGAACAAACGACAAGCTGGACCTGAAGCGCGCTACTAGGCACCAGAACAGTATCAGTCCAACCGCAATGGATCTAAGAATTTAAAATCCGCAAACAGAACGATCATAAGCATGTCAGCTTAAATTACATTAGGCTTTCAGACATCAAAACATTAATAACATTGGCATAGAAAAACGGACCAAATAAAGAAACCGATATTGGACAGCAAGCTTCTGCAACATAAAACCAGAAAGGGAAATATTTCAGACTGCAGAATTTTATTACAAAAAGCATACGTAACTGGTCATCTTCCATGTGGTCTATTTAAATAATTGTAATTAAGCGAAATTCAAGGTCTTCATAAACCTAGATTTCAAACATATTTCCAGTCTTCCTATGGTGTTTACTGCCATCTTCTGGTACCTTTAAAAATTGTTGAGTACATCAGCCTAATTCTTTTATAAAAATACAGTTTATTTTCATTTATTTTATAAAAAATCTCGTTTATACAAACTCCTCATAAAAAAATCTAAGCATTCAAAAAACAGGAAAAACTACTAAACAGTGATAATGATACTGGTTTTAATACCGTCTGCAGGTATAGTTATATACGGCGTACCTGAAACACAAAAATTCAATTTGAAATAAAAGACTGGTTCCTAATCATATTTCCTCTGGTTCAAATTATAACCGAACAACAAAGAAATTAGAGAAGTCGACTTTCTCATCTATCTAAACCAGCTACTGTAGCAAGTCTGACATGTCAGATAGTTAAACAGGCTTACGAGTCATAACTTTTCCATACTCAGAGAATATTGGCACACACCACAGCATCCCAGTACACACCACAGCATCCCAGTACACACTACAGCATCCCAGTACACACTGTAGCATCCCAGTACACACCACAGCATCCCAGTACACACTACAGCATGCCAGTACACACCACAGCATCCCAGTACACACCACAGCATCCAAATACACATTCCAGCATCCCAGTACACATAACAGAATCCCATTATGTACCACAACATTCCAGTACACATTCCTGCATCCCAGTACACAACACAGAATCCAATTACATACCACAGCATCCCAGTACACATCACAGCACCCTGGCACACACCACAGCATCCCAGTACACTTCCCATCACCCCGATACATACTCCAGCACTGCAGTATACATCAGGAGAACAGGATCTAGATGATACCATATATGTGTTGGGACTTCGTGTTTCACATACACTCTGTGTGATTTCGGCTTTTAGATGTAGACTGGAGTCCACTTGTGCCTGGACAGTATGAGATGGTTGGGGCCCAGAAACTGCACAGAGATCCAGCTTTCTCAAATGAGTATCACCAGGGTTGGGTAGGTTACTAGTTACCTGTCGATAAATGTAATCGGTAACATCATTTAAGTAACTTAAAATAAAAGTATGTAACTACTTTTAGTTACTTTTGGATTACATCAATGCCAGTTAAAGACGAGTAAAGAAATGTCAGAGAGATCATTTTTTATTAGGCAACAGGACTGTGTTAAAATAATAATATACATATATTATTATGGAAAGCCATCAAGGTAAAAATCGGGAGACAGAATATGGCATTTTTCCCCTCTAGACACAGTAAAGAACAAGTAACATTACTCATACTGCGGAATGCAATTTGGCCTTATAATAATAACAGTAATGAGGAAATTATCCTATCCTGTATTAGGGTTAAAGAACAGATGGTATCCTATGTGTTGTGATTTGGGGTTCTACAAATAAAACTGAATTCGTGTGATTTGGGCTATACAAATAAAACGGCACTGAAGTACGGTACAGTATTGTGTTAATTTGTAAAAGTAGTACTGCTAGTAGCCTATGTACCTGTAAAGCTTTGTGCAAAGAGCATAATACTTTGAATATTGATACCTGCTTACTTTGGGTATCGATACCTCGATCTCTGTAGCTAATGTTAGTGATTGGTCTTATAGTCTTATTTCTAAATGTTTCTAAATTTGACGTCGAGCTCTTTCACGTTGCCAGTAATTTCACAGCTGGGCGACATAGGAGTAATACGCATCGCACTGTGAAATTTTCTCTCTCCTCCTTAAAAACAAAATAACTGAGAAATTTCTACGAGTTAAACGGATTATTTTGACGGGCATCTGTTTGGCACAGCAGCGACGCTCTCATCAAATGGAGTGTGGTAAGAAAAATACTCTGGGAAAAAAAGGCAGAGTGATCAAAAACGTTACATCCGCAGACTGGAGCAAGCAGCAAGTTAAAGGGACTTACGGCACAGGTAGGAGGGTCTTATGCTGCAAGTAGGAGGGACTTACGCCATTAGTAGGAGGGACTTACGCCATAAGTAGGAGGGACTTACGCCATAAGTAGGAGGGACTTACGCCGTAGGTAGGAGGGACTTATGCCGAAGATAGGAGGGACTTATGCCGTAGATAGGAGGGACTTATTCAGCAGATAGGAGGGACTTATTCAGCAGATAGGAAGGACTTTTTGGACTGCAGGAGGGATTTACGCCGCAGGTAAGAGGGAATGGTTACAAGAGGCACGTGAACGGAGGAAGGGCTCGCTGCAGCCTGCGGCGGACATCCAACCCCGCCCACATCCATGCGTGACGTCAGACGCCACGGCCACGTCAATGCGTCATCGGGTAGCCACACCCATTCCGCCCGGAAACCCGTTTTGTTGTACGCATGTGCAAACAAGGCGGAAGTATGTTGTTTCGGGGATGTAAATAAAACAATGTTATCGTTCACCCTAACGCTAACCCTAACCCTAACCCCTAACCCTAACCCTAACCCTAACCCCTAACCCTAACCCCTAACCCCTAACCCCTAACCCTAACCCTAAGATTTAACCTATTTACTTACAGACATAGCAAACAACTCCTTCGACTTGTCTTCTCGACGCTCCTTCCTGTTTCAAATGAGAACGTGACGTAGTTGGATAGAGGCGAGGCTTCACATCCGGGTGGGCAGGGTTGAACGCGTGACGTTTTTAACGTTGGCATGGATGTGGGCGGGGTTGGATGTCCGCCGCAGGCTGCAGCGAGCCCTACTTGCGTGAACGTGCTGCTTACGCCGGAAACGGCGTGACGTCAGCTTCCCTTTCTTTAAACCACTTTAACAGGCTTGGCGAGTAATGGAATACTGCCTTAATTTCGTAATCTGGATATTAAAAATAAGTAACAGTATTCCGTTACAGTTACTGAGAAAAAGAAATGTAATCATATTACAGTTACTTTTGTAATAAATCATGATTACTTATAGGTTATATTATAATAACTGTCAATCAGCCAGTGTAATGGAGTGCGATATCTATTCAGCTAGTCAACAACAGGTACCTAATCTATATAATTAAAAAGTGAAGCAAGGCGCAAAAGTGAAGAGAAAGACGGCGAAGTGCTCCGCTCTGCGCGTGTCTCCGGGGTTCACCATGGTAACGGGTTCTAAGCGAAGCGCGCGCTGACATGTATAAAGTGAATTTTAAATAAAAGACTTTATTTTGGGTAAGTATGAGGTGTGTCTTGAGAGCGTGAATCTGGGTCAAACTGGTGACATTTGACAGACATCAATACAGTACGTTTCTTCCCCGAGTGGTTTTATGCAAGTGTGCAACATTGCGACATTACCAAATAAAAAGTAAAAAACGTGCATTTGGTGAATGATGTCGGCATTAGAACGGGGGTGAACGCCTGAGCCTTGGAAAGCAGGCAGATAAGGACGCGGTGACAGCAATGACAAAGCAGACCGTTGACTACAAAAGACTGTCGCGGGAATAAGACGTTTCTGCAGGGCTTTGCAGAGCCGCCCGCCGCTGAATCATTCCGCTCATCTTTGCCGAAAAACTTTTCATAGCAATGAATGAATTACTTTAATTTTGGGCACGGTGAGTTTGATGCGTCCGTGACGCGGTATCCCTGCTGAAACGGAGGCTGAGAAACGTTTAATGTGCCTTAATGATATATTTCTTTCGGTTAGGTTAATGATGAACACCAGAAATTTGTCGTCGTACAACCGTGAAACTACTACTGCAGCTATAATCCGTGTAAAGACATTGTTGCACTGTATGGCGCCCATATTCAAAGTTTTGCACCTGTAAATCAGGTAGATGAGTTATTTTCTGCTAAACTAATACACCTCTACGTATAAGTCCCCTTAGTGTTAGCCACAGTTCTTTGTTCTGCATGCAGAGCCGATAAAAAAGCTGCTTGTAATTTTACCACCGTCTATTTTTCTGTGCGAACAGTGTAGCATACTCACTTTTAAGCAACAAAAACGTAGGTGAGGTATATTAGTATCCAGTAAATGTCTTGAGTACATCCTTACTTTTTTTTTCTTTCATTTATATACTAAATTAATTGTCATTCACACTTGTCATTCAGTGAGAGACCAGGATAGCACGTTTAAAACCAAACTCTTTTATTACTACAGTAGAATCAGTTGAACTACTTATACATGGCTACCATGAATATTTGTACAAAAATGCAGTAAAAATAGTATTGATTAATATATACAGATATGTCTCCGCGTGGTGTAGGCAGGCAATTCACACAAGTTGACATAACAGGTACATCGATGATCCGGCAGTACGCACAGACACACAATACAGGTATAACGTAACGTCATTTGATCTACTTTCAGTTTCAATAGACTTTCAGGACACAGAATCACATCATATTTTCTGGAAGGAAAACAAAACAGTAAAAAGAGAGATAGAAAAGGTTGCGGAAAAATAAAATGTACATAAATGTCATAAAAGTACAGGGTTTTAAGACAGCTGGAGGACGAAGTTGAGACCAATTTACCTTTGTCGTGACCATGAACATAGAACTATATCATTCAACATCTACAAACGCCTCTGGTGTATTGCAAATAGACTTGCGTCAAATGCTGATATGAGTCAGAGGAAAATATGGCGGGCATGACGTTGTCCTTGCGCTGCACAACAGCACGCTTAGTCTGAACATTCTGAGACGTAGCCAATAAAGGAGGTAAGGGTTACGGGGAAACCACCCATTGGAGTAAGACGCAAAAACTCAATGATTTATTTCCCTAGAATGACCCATATCTTTAGCGTGGTGAAAGACCTGGCTTATATGAACACACGGAGCTGTGGCGGTGTGGTGTCTGTATCGAGCTGCGATTTCCTTGAGCCGAGGAGAAATACCCTGTTGCGCTGGAGTGAAACACTTGATTTCTGGTAAATTACATGCCCTAGTCAGGAGGTATTGGATGGAAGGTTGATGCAACATATGAAAAAAAGTTATTTCTACTAAAGCTTGCAAGCTTTACAAGAGGAGAAAAATATGCCAAGCAAAGGCAGTTGTTGCCATTACGATTACATAACATAACAAGAATGGTAATACAATTGTATTTTAGTGTATTTTTAGTATACCAGCAATCCTTTGAATCTTTATTGAAGGCAATTAAGCCTCTGACCCTGAAGAACAAAGAAAAAAACATGAAAATGGAGATAAAAGCCATTTTAAAATGTAGTGAAATTATCATGTCACAGTTGTGGCAAGTCACAGTGTTGATATATAAATTCTGTGTGGAAGAAGTCAGATCATATGATTTGGCAAAAAAACATCTCTAGACAATATAGCAAATGATTTATCATCTTAGCATGAGCTCAAAGGGGTTAAGTGAAAGCGAAGCTTTGCCTACAATTAGTTTCACAGAAAAATACTAGACACAAGACAGATAAAAAGATGGATGGGTTACTCTCAATCTTTCTGCAAGCAGCTGTATAATAGCACTTTTAGGATTGTTTTTTTTCTTTGCGACTATTTCTTGCCGTTTGAGGATCATGCATTTGTGTTCATGAAATGCAAAAGTAGTTTAAATGTTTCTTGCGCTCAGCGGAGGTACATAAAATTGCACAGAAACCTAGTGTGTGTGCATGTTTGTGTGTGAGAGACGGGTCTTGTGAACACAATTATACATATAAACATATAAACATGCATTTTACAAAAGACTAGCTTTGCTTTGTGACGTCTTGTTGGCTGCTGTTCGCTTGTCTTTAAGAGGTGCACAGTCTGTACAGATTTGTGACATGATGGTGCACAGAACATTCACACCGAAGAATTAAAAAATAAAAATCAATCACAGAATCATAACATCTTACACGTCTCGCCAGTCATTATTGGTATTATATTCTGTGAGTAACACTGGAAGCTGAAGTCACAGAAACGCTTTTGGATTTTTTTTTTCTTTTTTTGGAATGGACTGTTGCACACTAAAAACAGAACAAGGTCAATATGCAAACTAGAAGAACAGTGCATGCGTTATTAAGATCCAAAAGGTTCCTGTGGGTTTTCAGCAGTGTGAAGCAGGTTTTAGGAGAATCATTCTTGGACTGTGAGATTACCCATGCCGAGCTCATCCCCACCCCCACCGAATAGTGCAGAGTCGCTGTGCAGGCTCCTGAGTGACTGGCATACCCTTATGAACGCACACACTCTACACATCCTGTATTGGAATGGAATGCGGTGTGTCAAGACGCACAAGGCTCAGGACTGATTGAAGGGTGGGCTTCAAGCAGGCTTGAACACCCCCTCCCACCCCCAAACGTATCTGCAAGAGGAGGGGGAAGGACAACTCACTGTACACAAAGCAAAGCCAAGAAGACCGATCTGTTTTTGTTTTGTTTTGGGAAAGGGAGGCATGAACAGACATGAACGGCTGTATGGTGGAAAAGAAACAGAGAAAGAGCCCCTGTGGAGCTGGGACTGGGCAGGAGAGCAGTGGGCAGATGGGGGCGCTGTTCCTCTGAATAAGCTCTCCCTGTGGTGGAGCGTGGGGGCTCGTGTTAGTTCAGTGAGACACAGGTAGGTCAGGGCGCCGGGTCTGGATTATTTTTGGTTTGGGGCAATTTTTAGGCTCCTCCTCATCCTCGGCGTCACTGTCACAGACGTGGACGACTACGCTGGGTGTGGACTCAGTTCCTGCATGGAGCTCATACTTCTCTCCTGGGGGGGGGGGGAGAAAAGGAAGGTCTTATAATTGGCTTTGAAAATGGAAACCTGCTAGAAACAGTTAATAACCACCAAAGTGCCTAAAGTATAATCCATCCATCCAACTCCCAAACCCTCATTTTGGTCATGGGGGGGCCTGGAGCCTCTCCCGGGCAGCACAGGGTACAATGCTAGGGGACACCCTGGACAAGATGGCAGTCCATCATAGGACACAGAAATGGCAACACACAATGGATGCCTGTTTGCCAAATTGTATGTGTTTGGACTGAAACTCGAGCGTCCAGAAAACACAATATATCCGCAGAGCCGAGGCTGGATTCAAATGCCAGACCCTGAAAGTTTGAGGCCGTGGTGCATTCTGAGGAGTACATCAAGTACACGAGACAGATACGAGAGTTACTGATCAGTAATCAGTCATTGCACTGATCAGTAAAAGTACAAATCAAGCACAAGGTGTTCAACCCTATGCGGTGCCTGGAAAATGCAGGATCACAGAATGAACTCTAGAGGGTGCTGTTTGCCTAGGGAAGAAGGAAGTGGCTAGGAAATTCGGACTAAGCGAGATGTGAAAACAACTCGCCAGATGAAGCAATATTTGACCTTGGGAATGCACATTCAGGCAGATAAAGTCGACAGAAAACGACCCCCTTTACATTCACGATGCAGACTGAGAGAGGAACCTTGCTGTTGGAGGAAACAGCCCTGAAGTAGATCAGAGTTCGCACAGGCGCCGATGAGAAGCGACGGCACCCCCCCGCTGAGACCCAGCGTTGCCGTTTGGCAAATCGATACTGAGGGTTTGCACTGCGACGAGCGCAGAGCCGCTTCCACAGAGACGCCCGGCCTCCTCTCGCCATCACGGGCAGAACCCAAGCTGTCAGGTTTTGACACAAGCTCTGCGCCTTGGAGGTTAAAAGCGATGTGCTGACAGCTGATCCTGTCTGCAGCCCCACGCCAGTGTATGCTGTTCTCCAGGCCGGAGCTAACCCTCAGCTTGACCCTCAGACGTTCTTGCGTCGGTACAGCTGGACTGCTGGACGTTCTCCCTCGCTGCTTCTCCCATTCTTGATTACGAGTTTTACATTTTCCCTTGTTTTCCTTTCTATTTTTACACCCTCCCCCACTCTGTTCCTCTCTCCTTTCTCTGCATCCTTTGTTCACTCCGTCTCTCAAGGCCCCCCCCCCCCCCCCCCCCCCCCCCCCCCCCCCCCCCCCC
>JAODJU010000039.1:7167055-7196817 GCA_026776725.1 Gnathonemus echidnorhynchus
CGGCGATCCCCCCCCCCCCCCCCCCCACGCCACGCAATGACATCATCGGCATACACCCCACCCCCTAGAGACAGAGCGGCAGAGCAAATTGAAAATGATTATGTGTCAAAGCTGATTTCAGACCAAACAAAGGACGAGCGTGGCGGCCTTTTGTCAGGAGTGAGTCACGCATGTGGCTTCCTGCAGGAATCCGCGAGCCGCTCCGCAGAGCGTGGGCCCTACACGGGCTTCTCGGCTACCACGTCCAAAGGCGGCACCTCGCTGTTCTGCCTCGGGACTATTTTCCGCTCCTCAGAACAAGGACACTAAAGGCTCACTGTTCATGATCTGACTGCCTGGCCGTCAACAATGTAGCGAGGTTCCATTGAGAACGATCAACGGGATGTCACACGCTGGTGCAGCGCGGGTCCGTCCTCATTTTGGGGGCCCAGGACCTTCGGCCCGTCGCCGTCAGTGTTTCTGGAAGGGGGTCATGGTCAAGGGAAGGACGGCTGCAAGATGCGCATGAAATCGGGGAAGGACTTCACGCCCTCACCTTCATTACAGCTCGAGATAAATTAGGTGTCAGAGACGTCAACGGGGCTCGCTGGCCTCCAGCCTGCGTCAGCGTGGCAGTCTCACGTCGATTATAAATGGCTCCACTAAGCCATGACTTTGACTAAGGTCATCTCGCCATAGTGGCCCATAAGAAGAGGTAAAGCGCTTCAGCCACCATCTTTGTCACGTACGAAGTTGACAAGACACACCAGACAAGTGCCCCCTGGAGGACATATAAGACCACTGCAGGGAAAGTGCCTCTGCTTCAGATGCCAGGATAGTTGTCGGATTTTAATCCACTAAACCATATGATTGATAACATCTTGAGATGTCATTAACTAGAATTCCCGCCAACTCAGAATGTTTCGCAGTGGTGGTGAATGTTACCCTCAGCATGAACCTGCGGAGTTACAGGATGGATTAGTAAAAACATTAGGCATGTTCTCGTTTTGAAAACAGAATGACGTTACAAATAATAAAAAAAAGGAATAATAAAAATAAGTTGGAAGGGAATATAAATTAACCATTGGAACAAAGATCAGGAAAAAATAACCACTTATTAATAGCTACAGTACAGGGAATGTGGGGAGTCTGGAACCCATTCCAGGGAACTCAGGTCCCAAGGCGGTGGATACGCCGGATGAGGCATTAAGGGCAGCGGTGAGATACAAACTCACATACATTTAGCCAGAGGTGGAGATTTCAGATCCGGAGAGCTCAAATCCAGACCAAGATTTTGTTTCAACCACCCAGTTGAATACTCCATGACTGTGACTCTTTATACTCGACTGGTTGGTTGAAACAAAATCTTGGTCCGGATTTAAGCTCTCTGGACCTGAAATCTCCACCTGTGCATTTAGCAGACTAATTTGCCTAAATCTGGAGAAGAAGGGAGCAGATACAATCTCCACTCATGGTGGGAATCGAACCCTGAATTTTTTCCATTTACTGTACCTAAAGATTCCAGAAACCTCTGATTACGTGAAACAGGCAGAAGTAAGAACAACATAAGAATTTCTTCACAGACCCTGGCGAGCCACGTCCTCCATTACATCAATAAATGCCGTTAATTTAACAACAAAAGCTTTGTTACACTTGATCTATTCGCTGGATATATTGATATACTTGATGTAATACCTGGCTAGTCACGTGTGGGTCACACATCAGAGTCCACTGCACACGGTGTTTGCGCCAGTACGACACAAAGGAATGAACTGGTTTCAAGGTCAATTGCAGTAATTGCCCAGTGTGAGCCGTCAGAGGGACCCACGATCTCATATCGGAGGATATTCTCTCCGTGGGGCTTGTGGCATCATGGAGAGAGGCTATGACCTCACGGCAAAATCGCTTTCATTCGTGGTGAAAGCAGCCTCCTCGGTCCATTCACCCACAATGCATCACAACTCCCCCCATCACACAAAAAATACAAATAAATGATTGGAGAGCGGGGGCGGGGCTGCAGCACGTTCACGTCTCAAGTGAGCCCGGCAACAAAGCGCCTCGCACTGACGTCAAACAGACAATGGGAGGCAGAGGCGAACGGAAAGCGCGCGGGCTTTCATTAGCCCGGGAGACAGCGGCGCACCGTCCCTAGAAGCCGCCACTCACCATGCACTTCGGTTCCCCGGATACCGCTCAAACACGGCCTATTTTTAGACCGCTGGCCGGTGGCTCGTTAGCGGAGCGGGACTGGGCTGTGCGCCGAAAATGATAGAAGTGGTGGGGGGTGGGAGAAGACGGGGACGTGTTGTGTAACAGAAACACAGAAACGAAAGCTCAGCTGAGTATCACGTCACGCGCGAAGCGCTGAGTAGCGCGGTGAGGCTGCTGGCCGGTGTGCAGACACCCCCGAGCCCAGGCCGCTCCTTGCCGATCCTCATCCACCTCTTAGGGATTTAGCAGTTTTTTAATATTTAAAATCAAATTTAAGTGATTTGCATGCATGCAGTGTTTTATGCCGGAGTGTTTTTAAAAGACAGAAATGGCTCATCTGACATGGGCCTGAATAGAAAACTGATGGGGGGGGGGGGGGGACTCTTCTATGGAGCTTAGCGTCAGAGAAAAGCTGCCCCTCCCTGAAGGACCAATAAATGGACAGGAACAGCTAGCATACATTCATCACATAAATAAAGAGAGAGATGGACAAACAAACAAGCAAATAAATACACAAGGTGAAATATCTTGTTTTCACCCAAGAAGCTCGGAGGAGAAAAGGGAGAATTCTGCTCCACATTCGACGGGGGGAGGGTTTATTTAATATCAAAAGATCTACAAAATTGCTGTGTGTAACGGACTGTTGATTAAATGGACGTAAGCAGAAAAAGAAGGTCACGCATACATGCATGCCTTACGTAAACACAGCGGAGAGGACCTAGATGGATCAGAGCCAGGCAAAGTGCGCTGGACGCTTTACATGGGTCTGTTGTGATATATTCCTGCATAATTCATACAGAATAATTCAAAAACAGAGAAAAGGGAAGACAAAAGTAATGAAAGAAAGAAGGCCGGATGACAATGGAGGAGAGGAACAAAAAACTCCCAGTTAGGGAGAAAAGAAATCTTCTGGGGGTTCAAGGTCAACTGGCTGCCCTGCTCCGCCCCCGGGCATGCTAACCAACAGGGCCGGCACCCATCCGATCCCCTCCTACGTGTTCTGTTTTGACCCGCAGGTAGCTGGCCATCCTGCTCGTTTGAGGAGAACTTAACTAATAGCTGAGAGCTGGTAAAATCTTATCTAGCTCTGATTTAAAGGAGCCCAGGGTTTTAGCTTCCTCTACACTAGCAGGAAGACTCTTCCATACTCTAACTACATGCTGTGTAAAGAAGTGCTTTCTTAAATTCACTTTAAAATGTTTTCCTGCTAATTTCCACCTATGGCCACAAGTTCTAGTATTTAAATAGCTGAACAGCATCCAGACCTGTTAGAATTTTTTTAGAATTGCACGAGGCTGAACAGATTCAGCTCAGCTAACCTCTCCTCATAAGACATTCCTCTAAGACCAGGAATCATTCTTGTAGCCCTACGTTGCACCCTTTCCAAGGCAGCAACGTCCTTTTTAAGGTATGGTGACCAAACCTGCACACAATATTCTTGCCAAGGAATTGTATAATCTTAGCATCACCTCCCTTGACTTAAATTCCACACACTAAGCGATGTAACCCAACATCCTATTGGCCTTTTTTTATTGCTTCACCACACTTGCGAGAGTGGGACATGGAAGCATCAACATACGCACTGAGGTCTTTCTCAGCTACCTTTATTTCAGTGGAACCCATAAAATATCTGTACTTTATATTTCTGCTCCCTGCATGGATTACCTTACATTTATCTACGTTAAATTTCATCATTATGTGTCACATCTGCCTCTTCGTTAGCTCGCTTGTCTGTAGTATTTAAGTACTTGCCCTCCTTCAGTTCCTTGCCAATTCATTGTGAATGTTACTGTGTGTTTGTCATCCTGCTCTGTTGCCCAGTCCTGTTCCCTGTCTTCTGCTTGGTTCTGTAGTTCTGTTTATTCTATGGCTTTTAGTTAATTCCTTATTTTTTTCCCTGTTGGTTTTCTGACCCCTTGTGGTCCTTTTGTTTCGTAGTTTACCCAGTATGTTCAGTTCCCCCAATAAATCCCTTTGTCTTGGAGCTTTTAAGTGGATGCTGTAACAATTCAGACAAAGAAAACATACCACTGCTGGCCTACTGGAATCAGATCAGATCAGAACCTTTAGATAAGCTTATTTTTACCACTAGTACGTGTTGGAGCCACCAAAACTGTGTAAAGCCTTGGACAGGCTTTTTTAATGGTAACTACCTAAATTAATTAGAATATAGTTCATCTGCTAGTGAAACATCTCCAGCTAAAGTAAACAGTGTGACCTACGATCAGTTGAGGAGCCCAGCGCCTGGCTGGCTTATCAGCCATCGTTTCGACGCAAAAAGATAATGAGCGTCATGAGATACTGACCAGCAGTGACTAAACACTGGGCCCTACAAACAGATGTGAGTCATAAGCGCGAAGGGTGCTTTTTTTCACGACAGAGACGAAAAATAGACGCCCCACGCAGTTTATAAATAGGCTTTTATGCGAGAATATAAGCAGATGAGGAAGCTGGGCTATATTTGGCTTAAACCATTTCCTTAAATAATTGCAGTTCAGGCAGGCAAGTCGATTGAGTGCAGGGATTACTTTTCCATGAGGGATTAATGGAGTCTGCATTAGCTGCTGAAGTTATGAGTCAATATCTGACAGCTGTCTAGTCTTCCTTGTTAGAGCCCACAGACGTACTGTAATAAAGACCCAATCTAAAGGAGACTGGAGACTCACGGAGCCATCCTGCTAAGCGTATTTGGACATCATAAACTGGGACTTCTGGTACTTTACTGGGTCTGTGACACAACTGTGGTCTAAAAGCATCGAGGTCCAAAAGGCTTTTATGAGGATGGTGGGGGCATCTGTCCTGCCTGTAGCCTCTTCATTTTGAGTGACAATTTCCATGTTTAAACACAACCTCCAGGTCTGGACGTCCAAATCCTGCCTCTGCTCTGTTTGCGGACATTGTAAGTGCTCCTGTGTTGTGTACGTCTCCACGTCGACGTGCCTCCCTGCGCGCGACCCAAAATAAGTGAGCACATGACCAAAAGACTTTGGTGCTGCACACGTCCGCCATCAAACCCTCAACCGTGCCACGTAGGGTCAGTGTCAGCCCCTTTTCAAAGCCCTTAATATCCAAAGTAAGGTCAGCAAGGCACACAGCTTAGGGCTTTGCAGTTCACCCATGTAAGCAACAGGATATCTTTTAATCGGCCCTAGCCATTCGAATCACTTTTGGAAAGATCGGCATCAGTACACACCTGGGCGAGAATGTAATTAACAATCGTTATAAATTCATACGTACCGCAAACTTAATTCTGGTTGACCAAGTTTCATTAATGTCGCTCCGTGGCATTTAAAGTTAAATAAACAGAAAATGCTGCATTTTTAATGCTAAGAGTATATGGAAAACATTACTTCGCCGGGTTTCTCAGATGTATCATATACTTTACAGTGAAGCCATGAAATCACAGGCGAGAGGCTCTAGTGTTTAAACTTCAGACTGGCATGTAACATGATCACCGGGACTGGTCCAGCACTGCTATCAGCGGACTGTGTCGCTTGATGGGGATGGGTGACTGAAAAGTGCCCAACAAAACCCCATGGAAAGAGGACAGCCCTTACCCGAAACATTGACATTTTCTATTTATTTAGCAAATGCTTTTATCCAAAGTGATGGACAGTTGGGTCAGCCAGTCCCTGGGGCAGTTGAGGGCTTCACTCAGGGGGGTAATGAAGGCATCACTCTGCCAACTGTGGGACTTGAACCAGTGACCTTCTGATCACAGGCCCAGTGCCTTAGCCTACCAAGCCACACACTTACCCCCCCCCCCAAAAAAAAGCCACAAGCTCAGCTCCTGAACACTTTGCATCCTGTCCTTGCGTTCCCTCTAAGGTCCACGTGACGACCTGTCCGCGTAGTCGGGTGAGCGGCATGGCTATAGTAAGAGAATGAGAGGGGAACAGTGGAGAATTTGAGACACGGAGGCACTTTGCTATCAAGGTTACCTGGCTAATTATCCTACCAGAGAAGATAATGGCGCCATGTCCTTTATTAGCAGACTTACAATACGCAACAAGCAGGATGAATTAGCAGAGCAAAGAAGCACCCATCAAAAATACATGAATGGAACGTAACAATATACAGAATTTGAGAATTACGACACCCAACAATAATGGAAAAGAAAATTACAAAAAGTACCAAGAATTCTTCTGTCCACAAGTAGCGACATCGCTGTTATATTAGAAAGGCATGCTATGCTAATGTTTTTGTGACAAAAAAAAAATTAAATATGTTTGTAAAATGGGCTGTTTTTGTGCAAAATTCCGTTTCTGCTTGCTGTTGCCGTGAAACAAACACTTGCAGATTCAGTGTTTTCATTGGCCATCGACCGGCTGCTCCTGGACATTCCAGCCAATCAGAATCCACCGCCCTGCTGAAACCACACCCCACACAACACACCAGTTGTGCCCTCTTGTCCCCAACCCCCAACCCCACCGAATGGCAAATCCTTGTAAGTGGGGAGCTCGGGGTATCAGCTTACTGCACAAACATCCACTGCTGCTAACGTTACAGGCTAACGTTACATCAGCTTAACGTCTAGCACGTGAGGGGCGAGGAAAGGGGCGTCATGCACATAGGCACACAGGGACAGACCCCTGGACCCGGCGATGTAACAGTTAACCACTGAGCAGCTGGCCTGATGCTGAAGATATGGCATACGTGTTTAAGGGAGCTCGAGGCATTTGGAAATCACCCCCCAAGACAATGAGCGGCGGCCAGCAGAAGCCGCTGGAGGGAAATGGGCCCTGCACTCTGCAGTGACGTACGAGGTCGGCTCTGGCAAGGTGCCACCCAGCTCAGGGTTTATTTGTTTGGATGCCTGGCGGTGATGTTCATCTTGTCCACGCTCCATCATTCACAGCCAGGAGGTCTGTAGCATCCAGGGGTGTATTCGGGGGCGGGGCCTCAGGGGCACTCTTCCCAGCTGATTGGCCTCCGGACTGTCACTCACCAATGCAAGACATACCACTGGGTAATAAGATCGGGGCCCTCCGTATGAATTAAGGTCCCTCTTATACTCCCTACCTTAAAAACTCCTAGAATCACCACTGGTTGCATCTTCTGTACTAGTGCTGAATGGAGGCCGTGTGCAGCAAGAAATCTGCCGGCCGCGGAGAATGTTTGAGACAAATGCACCACAAGCATGCTTGTGCCTCCATCTCAATCCGCTCCAGTGGGCCCACGACCGTGGTGGACACAACAACCACACTGCGACGGACAAGGACGTACCACAATAAAAAAAAACATCAGTGTGATCAGTGTTACAGGAGGACCCAATGCTCGGGGGTATATACCAGCCCATCATTGGGCACTTACAGTGCAGAGGAGAGGCGGGACTTGAACACAGAACCCACAACCTTAATCTAGCTACTGTTCCTCCCCCAAGAGTAATATGTGTAGTACTAGTAGTTTGACAGGATATCATAAGTATAAAGGTATAGTTTCAGCACCAGGGAGGTAAAGACAGAATAAAACTGCAGTATATAAACACATACATACAGTCACTATGCATACAGACTATTGCTAATGTGGTGAGAGCCCAGCTTCTCTTTAGGTAAGGATACTGGACTCTCTCACACAAAAGAAGTACTGCCAATGCATGAACTAACAGGACACTACCTCAATATCAAGCCACTGTCCTCTCTGAAAATGGATATCGTAGCCACGTTGAGTCAAAAAAGAGAAGCGAACGTGATTGCAGAGAACAGAACGCAATCTGTGTAGATACAGCGCAGCTTTATTCGAGGACTTATGTAAGGGAAAAAATATGTCCTTGGAAAGAGGGCAGTGCGTGGTTCCGCAGGTTAGGGCAATGTGCCTCATCAGAAGGTCGTTGGTTCAAATCCCATGGCTGAAAGAATGATGTCACCATCAGGCCTTTGAGCAAGACCCTTAACCCCAATTGCGCCAGGGCTGACCCAGCTCTCTGATCCTGGCCATAGACAAAAAAGCATCTGCTAAACAACCTATTTTAAACACCAAACACACACACAAAACATGTACAAAGCTTCCATATTGATACTGCTTTACACAAATAGGTAGCCCACTACTTAAAGCAGTCATCATGATGCATTACAGATACCTTCATACAGAAATAATTCAGAAAGTTCATAAAGTTTTATAAACACAGCTGTAATTATTTATAAAAAGGCACATTATAGCCATGTTTATTACACATTCTGAATGCTCTGTGAAGCTCTCATCTATAATTCACTATAGATACCTTCATAACGCATTATAATAGTCAGTATAAGTCATTATAATGCATTATGAAGGTATCTATAATGCATTATACATGAGTGCTGCCTAAAAACATTCTCTTCCCCAGAAGCTCCAGCGTTCCAGCTTTAAAGACACCTATCATGACAGGAAAGAAACAGAAAAAAACAGGAACACATCGTGTTTAAAGTAATTAGACAGTCATTTAAATTTATTGTGGTCATGTTGCCCTATGCCTCAGCTACATTTCATAGCTATATTCTTTATTTTTTTGCGTTCTCTTTCAAGTTTTCTCCAGCTCTTTGAAGCCGAGCCCAAGGTTTTTTCCGGAAACCTTCATAAAGAACCTTCTAGTGCAACGAAGTCGGAAAAACGACGGCGCGTGGCCCAACCATAAACGTTCATTAAAAACAAACGCACGCCTCAGAGTTTCACATTTATGCCACAGAAAGCCGAAGCGCATTCAGCGCTGTCCAACACGGCTCTGAGGAAAAACTGCACCGCTCAACATCGAGGCTGGAGAGACTTTTCAGCATCGTCTTTCACATCCCAGCGAAATGCATGCAGGCAAGCCTGCTCCTTTCCTCCATATCCAAATCCTGTCAAAAAGCAAAACAACCAATCCTCCTGGTAAAAGCATGCTCAGTGTGTACGATCCTACACACAAAATTACTCTACAAAGGAGACACGCTGCGTCAGTCGAGGTTCCCGTTTTTTCAGGACTCCACCAGCAGGTGGCACAGTGATTAGGGAACTGGACTAACTGGGTTGATTAAAGATACAAATCTCACAAAAGGGACTTGACGTTGCCCTTTGAGATAGATGTTCAGCCAGAATAGGCTGAGTATCATCAGTACATTTTTTTTTCAAGTTTAGCTCCTTTGAAGAGCAGTGAATCTGTCTAGGTCTCTCTCAACAGCCACCTAAGATCACCTCTTAAAGTTAAAATATGGCACACGACACACTGTAATAAAGCACACTGTGTAAAGGGTTTCAGGGCTCATTGTGACCAGCTGCACACCAGCTACCCAGAACTCTCCTTTTATCCCCCTGCCATTTGAGGGATTCTGAGAGGGCTGACGTCTCGAACAAACAGTCAGATGGTCCTTTTTACATATCTCTACCCTACATCTCACTGCCACAGGAGAGTGTCCCGTTCTTGAGCAGATGATGTTTGGTTCACATTGCACACAGGACGCCTGTCACTAGATGGCATTAAGAATATCCCCCCGCCCACCCCGTCTGACTGGAGACAATCTTGAGACCATTTTTCTGCGAAGACGCCAATGCTTGTTTTAGAATCAACACGCAAATAATTCTGCCATCATAAAATCGATTAGGGGATTTATGTGGATTACGATTAAACGTGACCACATTAGAGCGTCAAGACCGTTTCGGCCTGCAAAACGGATTGGCAGTTGCTCCTTCTTCCTCCCCCAGAGAGATCACAGCTGTATCTAGGAACCTCTAACCTGAGCTGAACTGTATTCATTCCTATTATTTAAAGAAATCATAGTGGAGTCTGACCCTATCAAGCGTTTCACGACTCCGAGATCCTCTGGAAATGAGAAGCAGGGCCTGCGAGTGTATGAGGATTTCAGGAAAAGTGCTTCCAGGTTAAAAGGCGTTTAGAGACACTGGTGTCCTGTCCCACATGCTGGATGGAGGCGCCCTGGGCTTTGTGTGTTAAATGGACAGAGCGCTGTGAAAGGCAGAGATAGGCATGGCAAGGTGAGAAGACCTTGATCTTGGACGGATTCATTTGGAAGAGTAAAAAGGTGCGTTTCCTAGGAAACCTGCAGGAATATGCAGAAGCGTGACAATCCCATAACCCCGGAGGTGTGAGCCCACAGCGCTACCCGCTGCCCCAGTAATGCCAAACGTAAATTCCAGTTAATTCCAACAACCTCTAGAGTTTTGTCCTTTAACACAAGGGCTTGCCTAGGGCAGGTATTCATCGTGTACCATTCAGCACACACAGTGAAAGGAATGAATACATTTCTTGACAGGCGCAGAACCTAAATTCACGAGTAGATGTTCAGCATGGACAACATTAGGCTAATTGTGGCTGCGAGTTGGTTACGGCTAATGCTAGTGAAGTCGCTCATAATCGGTGGTTTGCGGACATTTTGGTTTTCTGATAAATTCCACCAGTACCTGTCAGATCCGCGATACCAAATTCGGATACGTTGCTGGAAACACATACAACATGCTTAGTCACTTGAGACGACATCATCCGAGTGTGTATGACGGGAGCAAGGCAGAAACAGCCTTTGTGAGTTAGTCTTCCCACGCCATTTAAGGTGCATTTCTCCAGGCTAAGAAAAAGTGAGAGTTATAGGGTACAGTGCTTGCCATTACAAATTATGTGTTATGTGAGAACGCAGGTTTTAGACAAGATTTACATCATGATGATTGTTATAATTTTAGCCTATATTTCTGATTTTTAAAAATTTATTTTGCATATTTATTTTTACAATGTGCAAATAAGTGCCTCATATTTATTAGGCTTTGCTATTCAAACACATTGAAAGACAAATTGCCTTCGGTTAACAACTGTTCCTAACTGTTTGTGTTCCAACAGTAGATAATTGAGTTTTAATAATAAATAATTTCAAAAAATTTTTTGCTTTCCCTGCTGTACCGAAATTGCACCGGACTGTGAATTTTGTGCACCTTTACACTTCCAGATGTCATTCATTTACAGTTTACGTTTAATCACATTTGAAGTCATGATGTTTTCCCCATTTTAGCTGCTAAGATACCTTACAAGGACGGGACAAATAAAACTTCATCCACTGTCACTAAAAAAGATTTAACTTATTTCCCATTGGTTATTTACAGTCCCAAACAGATTCAGCACTCAGGGTGAACAATGGAGTCAGCAGAAGTATCTAACATCCTTGAGCTATCTACCCTACAGTGAGGAAACCCGTCTCCTGGGGAACATCCACAATTCCTCCCCTGTTCAGCTATTGATGCTTAATCATTTCAAGTAGGACAAAAGTGTCAGTTTGCCACTTACTGGCTTCAGCCGCCCTCCAGCTCTGACTGCACGGTGCCCAACAGGTCGCTTGATTTACTGCAATGCTTTGACAATGTCATTTATCTACAGTGTACACCATCGAAGTCATTCAGAACAAATTACTTGTATGTTCAAAGCCAACAGCGTCGATGTAGGTCTTAGATTTAGTATCAATACAAAAAAAAATGATTCCTCTCCTGTCTCACGAATCTTCAATTGGTCATGGACCTTATTTCCTGATAAATAATCTCCCGGATACATCCGAGGAGAACAGAACTTAAGATAATGGGCTCCTATGATTTGAAAGAACAAATTCAACGACACAGACAAGAAAATACTCCTGCACAAGAATAGCACTAAATGATGATTTTATATGTAAAATTATGAGTTATATGCTACTTATATTTTACTTATATATATATTTTTTTATAAAATCGTCTGGCAATATGTCATTTTGATCTTGACTTAGCAAGCCTACCTAGTTGCCTACTGGGCAACAAGTCTGCCATCTGGTGGTACAAGAGAAATTGTGTAATAAATGCAACTTCCAAACACCTCCTTAGAGGAACCAATTAAAATTACAGTAACAAACTAACAAAAAAACATGATAATGGATAAGAAAAAAACTCCTTGGAGAAACGTCATAGATTATATATTTTATGTTGGTCATAAAAATCATGCAAGGACTTATGGAAGAGCACAGAAATGGCTTACATTATTTTAATTTTTTATTTAAAAACAGGGCTGGACAAAAATAATGATTCTGTTAAGTAGCTAAATAAAGCTGATCAGCAGTATTGCCAATTTCTAATGCCTGTCTACCAGCAACCTTATCACTGCGTATCTTTTATAAGATTCCATTCGTTCAGCTGATTAACCAATGGAAAGATTTGTCACAGGTATGACAGAAACTTCCTCCTTTTTTATATCCCAGCTATATGTAAGATCTGAAGTGAAGTATTTTTCCCCAGATTGACATTCCTACCCCAGGCTCAGTTCAGGACCATGGAGAGCTCCCCTGTTCAGGTGTGTGTCAGTCCCAGGCCCAGTGATGACGTCTCTGTGAGCATTCTCATTGGCTGGGCTATTCGAAGGCTTCCAAACTCCTCCCACCGCCTGATACAGACAAAAAGCCAGCAGGTGGAAACCTAACTGGTACACGTTGCCACGCGATCTGCACGGTGTTTAAAAAGGGACATTAAACTGGTATAGTAACACTGGTTCTTGTGCTGCTATTCACCATCATGGTTAAAAAAATTATGATATAAAAAATTAAGTATTTTTAGTCTTCATTACCAGAATCCACATTCCATAATATGCTGTAAAATTTAAATGTCTAAAAGGTATTTTAAAATCATTAAAATTATCTAAAAGTATATTTCAGAATCAACAAGGATACATCCGGAATTCTTCATTTTCACCACTGAAATGAAAAAATATTAGTCCAATATTTGCTGCTGCGCGCCATCTCACTGGAAGTGCATCCAGACCTGGGGTTAAATATATTCCCCTTATTTCAAATTTGCAGCACTAAGTCAAGCCTGATCCCTTGAAATACTGGCCTGAAATCTGTTCTGTCTTCACCCTGATTCTTCCCTTGACAATTGCTTGGCGGGATTAGAGGTTAGAGATCAGAGCCTGATGCAGAGCCAACCTTCAGATGAGGCCCGTTGTAAAAAACAAACAAAAAAAAGCTCTCCGTGAGGAAGCCTCGTGTGTACAGTGAGGGGGAAACAGCAAACAGCACCCACATAAGATACACACATTCATTGCAAAACCTGCCTCTTTACATAGAGCGAACGGGGTAGGATGACTGATGTTAAATTTGCTACGGAGATTTGGATTCAGTTCTGACTAGCTGGCTGTACCACAGTAGAAGGTGGTAAGATTACAGGAAGCAGGGATGCAAAATGATGTATTAAAATGGGTGTTTGGTTCTACACATGCGTGTCACACTTGCTGGCAAAAATCACCATTCGCAATATTTATCTAACAAAATAACTGGTGAAACTGCAGCCAGTTTCACCAGTATTTGCAATAAAGTAACGCTGGTTTGTTATACAAAGTTCCTTATTCATTTTTCGTTAAGTTCAGACAAATGAATAGTGAATGTTTCCAGTAACAAAGCGGAAACACTCTTTGTCCATGAGCTTGATGGCCGGCACGGTGGTGCAGTGGTTAGCACTGCTGCCTCCCACCTCTGTAACCCGGGTTCGAGTTTCCGCCATGGCTCCATGTGGGAGTTTGCATGTTCTCCTCCTGCATGTTGTGGGGTTTCCTCTGGGTACTCTGGTTTCCCCCACGGTCCAAAAACACGCGGAGGCGAATTGGAGTTACCAAATTGTGAACCTTGTTGTGAACACTGTGAACCTTGTTGTGAACACTGTGAACCTTGCACCCATAGTTTCTAGGATAGGCTGTGGACCCCCCATGACCCTGCATAGGACAAGCGGCTTCAAAAAAATGGATGGATGGATGGATGGACGAAGCTATCGCTGCTTTCACAAACTGAGGATGTAGTCAAAGCAAATTCGGCAGAAAATTACCGGCTGCATATTGGGTTAGATCATAAGGAACAGCTTTAAGAAAAATGTTAAATGTTGACGCTCTCATCAAAGTACACAAAGCGCCCAGACCATCTGAAGTCATCGTAATTCACCAGAATGGCTCACTATTCCTATTTGTACACGCAAAATCAAGAACGGATTAAGGAATGTATTAAACGAACACTGGCAACTTCCCTCATCCCACTGCCCTTTAACTAAAAGTGAATTTTATTGCAAAAGCAAAAAAGCTGAAGGGATTGCAGTGAATTACTCATATTACCACTGACCCTACTCTAGCCAGCTTTCTCCATTTTCAATTTACTATGATGTAATGTTACTAATTAACACAACACTACAAACAGAAGTCGCCCCCTTATCTCCCACCCCTCTCACAGTTTTTGATATTAGCGCCAATTATAATGGAAATTGCACCTCCAGTCTTGTACCACAGCCTATGACGTTCAAACTAAGACTTGCAAATTTACGCGGCAGCATGTTCCTTTCTATTCCGTCTCCAAAAGTCTCTTAGTAACCTTTACACAGAACAATGGTGGCTTGTTTCACATACTTTTTCTTTTTTCAACCCTCGAGCAACATGGGCGCCATATACCTGCACCAAACACGCAACTGCTTGGTTCCAAAGTATTAACGCCTATGAGAGAGAGAGAGAGAGACAGGCAGACAGAGAGAGAGAGACAGACAGACAGAGAGAGAAAGAGAGAGAGAGAAGCAGTAATTAGGCAATACAGACAAATGAAAAGATCAAAATGCTTGTCCTCTGGGGCTCACTGTCCCAGCGTACGGCAATCTGCCAAACCCATGTCAAAACCTCCTGAAAATTGTTCTCCACTTTATAGCGGATTAGAGAGGAGCTGGGAGACATCCTATAATACCACATTTTATCGTGCAGTGCACGTTTCCATGACCACACCCAAGTAGTTATTTACACATTGTCTGGATTTCCACTGCGCCTCCCCAGTGTCGAATTCCCGCTGTTGGCTAGTCGACCTGCAAATGCACTGTCTCTAAGCGCAAACAACTGCAGGGGAACATGACCAGCATCCATCTGCCCTTCGTGAGATGACAGACACAACAACAACAAAGAGGTACCCTAACCCTATATCTCAGTTGGCTGCCAAATTAGCACCTCCTACAGGTATGTAAAGCCCATGTGAGTTTTCAGTCACTAGACATTACAGAGATACGATTAATCCTATCGAGCGTACGCCCTAAGCTTGGTGTGTAAAGGTAATAAATGGTTCATTTGAGGGGGGGGGGTGTTGAATATGTACCTGCCCACCTCCCATCCAGGCTGAGCTGAAGGGAACCGTGCACAAGCGAGCGATGCCCAGTGATAAATACATGAACGTTTTTCCAGAAATTTCCACCGCTGTTTCACAACCACGTGCAATCGCACGGATAGCGATCCTCAAGCAAAAAGCACATCGTAGAACATTCAGGAGAAACGCTGAGAGGCCGAAGTGGCCTCTTCCTTCTCTGCCGAAGAAATGCGAAATGGCTGCGACGTGACGCCTGTCAGGGTCGGCGTCAGCCCGCACTCCTGAGGCTGCACGCTGCAGGCGGCCCGCTGACGGATGGCGGGATACGGCCTGTATGTCACCGTCCACGACTGGAGCCTTTAATGACTGCAGATGGGAAGGCCGCTTGGTTTGAGGAGAGGAGCTACAGGAGAAGCTTTCGGGGGGGGGGGGGGGCTTATATAATAAACGGGACAAGAATCCCAAGAAAACAAATGGCACCAGTAAAAACGAAAAAACGAAATGTCGTATTTTTAATTTTACAACATTTTAAGAATCATTTAAATTCAGTATGTTCTGGGAAGAGCAAAGTGCACCTTCGACTGGAGCTCTAAAGAGGAGAGCAATGACTTACCATGGTCAATCAAAACCGGCCTATTCTAGTCCTCATCAAGGTGGACGGATAATCCTGCTTGTTTGCAATCATCTGAAGCACTGAGGCATTTGATTAAATGAATCGTTTCTTTACTTGAGCTAATATGGCCGTCTGTCTCTACTGGGATGATTACTGGAAAAACTGTATATGTGTCTTTCCCACAGAACCAGGTCCAAACCCCCCCCCCCCTGCTGAGCACTATGACCTTCACTCCTCAACTGAAAAATAATGTTGAGCTAAACCAATTCAGCACAAATTAGCTCGATAAATATGTGATCGTAGACCTGTATGCCGAATGATTGCTAAGTAGATTTCAACATTGTTCACATAAATTGCTGGAAATTAACATTTAGATTTAGTTTTAAATACCACTATCATAAAAAAGCTGTCAAGGTCAAATGAAGGGCAAGTCAATACATGTCTCTTAGGTGCTTTTTTTGGAGGGGGTGGGGGACAGAAGAAACGAAAAAATAGAAGGAGCAAATCACTTTAAGTATGCAAGTCATTTCCAACTCTTCTGCAGCACAAACAGATCTCATTGTGTCTGGCTCTGTTCACAGTCTACATTGATGCAGTACATCATTTGCTAAAATAAAATAAAAACACACACACAGAAGAACGCTGACTTCATTTTTGGCATATTTAGCTTATTAAATTAGTTCTATTCTAGAAGACGGCAGCTTCTTCCATTCACTCTCTATAATAGCGGAAAGGACAGGGTCACAATACACTAACAGATATTCCGTCACGTTTATAAGTGAGCTTGACTGAACACCACTCCAACTACAAACCGCTCCTCAAATCTGCTCACAGTTATCAAGCGCATTCGGGGCTGAAGTAAAATCAGCTCTGATTCGATTGCCTCACAAAATCTGTGCCTGGCTGAAAGGGGCACTTTGACATAAAGGTCATGATTTAGATCAAGAGATGTTACTGTGTTGAGCACCTGGAATTTGCAGTCAACAAACCACAAACCACAAGCCCCCCCCCCCCATGTCCGAGCTGTGGACCATGCAGACATGTTTGTAGCACAAGGCAGCAGGCTTAAGTGGGCCAGTGACTTAAACTCTGGTTTAGGTAAATCAACTCACTAGACACTGGTAACCCAGCCACAGCCTCATGACGACCCAGGACCTTTATTCAGGTCTTACTGCACGTGTCGGACGCCCACGAATGCCACCAAAGTACATTTTAAACTGTTATTATGGAGACACTCATTCAGTTTGACATATATCTAATTTTATGCTTTACCTGCTGATACGGCTATATCACAAATACAGTGATGGGATGGGATTCACATTTAGTTACAGGCAAGTGAGGTTGACGATCAATCTCTATTTCTCTAGTCGCTTAACCTTCATAGAAGTACTTAAGTCAGACACCTCCCTCCAGAGTTGTGCTACACTCCTGTTTACCCCATAAAGATTACTGCCTTTATCTGACCCTTTATCCCTAAAGGTTAAACTGCAGGTCCCTTTCTAGAATTTGAACTCTGTAACCACGAGATGGGTGTTATACCTCATGAACTGTTACACTGGCTTCCGTCACTGAGCTAAAAATGCCCCCCCCCCCCCCCCCCCAAGATGGGCTCCTTTCATCTGAGCGAGATGCTAAACGTCCAGCATAGGAACTCTAGCTTGCAGCTTGTTAAGTGTTTAAACTCCACTGCGATAAACATGATCACAGCCCAGAACAACACCGCATACACCATCGCTCACGCAGGCTCTAATTAAGTTTCTAATTAATGATTAATACATAGTTTGCAAAACAATGACACGCCTTCGCATATCCCTGCTGGCCTCTTGTGACAAAACAAATTTTTTTAAGCATAAACCCTGCACTTTGAATTCCCGCAGCTCATTAATGTCGCCTGGATACGCCACTTAACAGAGTGTCACATTACCGAGATCACATTTCAGCTAATCGCCTTAGACCCCGGCCGGGCCAGTGACCGGTTCAGGGAGGGGAAGAGGCACGGCCCAAGCACGCCCCCCCCCCTGGCAGGACCCGTCCACGTCATACAAAGACCCGTCTTGTGGCTCGCCCCAGGAAAACGATATGCCCATATAAAGCCAAACATACAACGGGGCAGGCAGTGTTGTATAACCACAATGAAACCGAACCCCTTCACATTTAGATTTGCCGTGACCTTGTCAAGCAGCTCGCAGCCTCGGGCCCTATAAGATCCAGAACCCTAACGTGATACTTTGACCAAAGTCTCATTACAAAGTTTAATTTCCTAATGTATATTTTTCCATTTCAAAGAGCGTGCCACTGATGTCGTAATTCTCTATTTTCAGCACAGAAGAACAAAACAAGTGATATTTTTGAGACGAACCAGCTTCCTTTGCCTTCATTATTGTACGTTATAGCATGACTAATCTTTAAGGAGGCCCACAACAATGAGTTTCAGAAGTCTTTTAAATATATATAAAATATATATATATATATATATATTTAAAAGCCTTCTGAAACTCATTGTTGTGGGCCTCCTTAAAGATTAGTCATGCTATAACGTACAATAATGAAGGCAAAGCAAGCTGGTTCGTCTCAAAAATATCACTTGTTTTATCCCTGACCTTCCTTAACCCTTTATACCCTCAAGCACACGCACACACAGACCCTGTACCAATGCCTGAACTACAGTTTAGTGGGCTGACTCAAAGCCATCGACCCAGCCGGTTTCAAAAGCAGGCCGTCCAGAAAGGTTCACGATGACCGAGCCACTCTGGATAAGCACCAGTCAGGTCCACTAAGGACAGCATGCTAGTCCATCTCATTGCAATTTAATCGCAAAGAATCATCTATTTCAGCTGAAATGCACATCCTTGAGCCGTGAGAGCAAACCAACATGGAGGTGAGTGTTCAGTCCATGATGTAATAGGTTAAATTTGTCCAGACCTTTATCAGAAATATGTGGCCTATCCAGATTCCCACAACCTTCGAGGTGTCAAAACAGGCACAGAGCAACAGTACACCCCCCCCCCCCCCCAGGCCAAAGCCATTGACTCAAATCACCAGAGAAACATAAACCAGGTCTCAGTAATTCTGGTGCTCTGTGTTATGGAGCCTTTGGACTTGCATGAAGCTCCAAGCAAGACTATAACAGGCACAAACACTGCGATTTAACTTCAAAGAAATACAAGGTTAAGGCACCAAAGACGAAAATTATCTCAAAGTCGAGGGTTGTTTTGCTACCGGAACCCCAACAACTAAATTTAAATTCTGTTTTTCTCCATTGAGCTGTTTTTTTTCCTCCCCACAGGAGACAGGCTAGCTATTATTAGGAGAGCAACAGTGATACTCATTGGGATTCATCTCTTGGGAGTTTTTCGGTAAGGTCGCGTTATCACAGACCATCACGCTAATTCCTGCTTGGTGGTCAAAGCAGACCTCCGTGTCGCGTCACTCTGACAGACAACTCAGCAAAAGTAGCTTTCCTGCAAATCCCACGACATCCGTGGGCAAGCAAGCTAAATTCTAGCACCAGCAACAAGCGCAAACCACCGAAAACCAACAGCATTTCCCATTTATACATTAACAAGCAAGACTACATTCAAAATTCCAGTAAGCAGTAAGAGAACTTCAGGACATGCTACACAGTAAGCACTTGGCCTACAGCTAACACATCTAATTTGAAACACTCTTGAAACTGGCAGCTAATTTCCTTACAAACAGTTTTTCCCTTTTATATCACTTTTTATATTCATATGTAACTCCCATCCTTTGTTAGATATAAGCGTCCTGCAGTATGTCAGTCTTCACTGTTATTATTATGATTGGTTTCAGATGTCATAAGTCCCGCAGCTACGAAACCTCCCTCATATCTAGGAATGAAGATTCCGCAGTGTCTCGCAGTGAGAGATAATGGAATGCAGGATGATAATGCATTCTGGAATTTATAATAACAGGCATTCCAGAATGCATCTCCACCTTAATTGGAAGGAGTACAGCTGTTCTGGTCTTCAGCGTGTGTGGAGGTTACAGGAAGGACCCTTGTTATTTTCTATCATTTCTCTGTCTGGACTTTTATGTATTAAATTACTCTGACATTTCTTATTTTAAAGTTAGTGATGACTGGTGAGTCACAATAAGCCTGAGGTAACATACTTACACATAAAACATTTAAGACCTTTCATATGCTATCTCCATTTTCACTGGTGGCACCTAATCTAATCGCTAGCAGGGTAAATTGATTTAAAAGTGCTGAAATCTTATTATGGGCAAGATGGCATTCAAGACAAGAGGTTTACGGTCTTCCCAGGAGCTGAAATCCAGGCAGGAGTTAACCACTGATTTCAAAGTGAAGCTTTCAACGCTGCGTTCTAACTCAGGCTTGGGAGGGACGCGAACCTCTGACTCAGTGGAGTAACTGATGGCCTGCCTTTAGTCTCGCACCCCCGCCCTCTCGAACCCACATTGTGGATCAATATGCTCGGTGGGTGTCTGTCCTGGGCAAGAGGCGACAGTCTCTAAGCGGCTGTAAGGAAGGCAGCCTCACATGATTCGGCCGGCTGCAAGGTCTTCTGGGTACTGGAGCGTTCAGCACCGAAGGGCAGACAAGCACTGGGGGGGGGCCACACTTTGCGGTCCCCCATGACTTGGGCAAGGCACTAAAGTAGCGTACTCCATCGTGCGACTGGCCACTCTCCCCCTTCCCACTTCTGTACCCGAATGCTCCGTGACGCACGCAAGAGGCCACTTCTTGACAACCTGGCGGATAAAAGCAACTCCTGAAGCTCGTCGAGTGTGAAATGACCACCAACGCTGGCCACTTCCTCAAAATCCTCTCGTTAAATTGATTCATAACATGGATTTCGACTTCCGCTGGAAACATAGCCATTACGCACATGCTGGTGCTGGGAGAACCGTCCAATCAGCATAAATGACTCAGTCAAACAGACTACTGGTTTTTGCAGTGTGTGGAGAAAATTAACCTTGAACATTACAGCAGTATTCATATAGGTCGCAAACACCATTTGGAGACAACTTCATCTTCTTAACAGGTAAAATTAAAAAGCCAGCTTAAATCAGATACCCTTCCCCATTTCCCTCCCCATCCTGCCCCCCCCCCCCCATTGTTGGAATGCATGTCTACCCTTTCATAGTAAGGAGAGAAGGGTCAGCCCCCCCACTCTCACAGTGATTCAGGGCAGCAAGACTCAGGTGAACCACACCAACACGGAAGCTTGGGAAGATATTTTTCATACCATACCACACAATGGCGACTTCAGCCCTGCTGGCTAACCTTCCATAGCATCCGTGTTCACAGGCAACGTGATACAGATCTTTTCAGTACTGTTCATGAAAGCGGGGAGATTTTGTAATTGTGATTTTAAAGGATAATGGGTATTCAGTTCTGAATAAGTCCTTGGGGGTCGAATGAAGACAAATCCAGAGCAATAAAACAAAAACGTGGGCAGCAAAAAGTGTGTGTGTCTGTGTCTGTGTGTGTAATTTCCAGGGTGGCTAACAGAACCCCCATGCCTTCTCATTTCTCTAATACTAAAGCTGAACTTAAGGCTGTGTTAATCTGACTCTCACCTCTGCACGCACCTTGTGTCACACAGCTGCATTCTCACTTTACATGCATGGAAAGGCAGCTTTTCTGGTCTATGTAGCCTATAAATTTCTGACAATTGGCTAACATAATGAAAAAGGGGGAAAAAAGGCAACAAAAACCACCTATTTCTTAAGCGAATGGTTCAGTCTTACCTTCCCCTCCTGCTCCTCAAACACAGACTGGTCCACATTGCAGGCAAATAGGGAGGTGGGCAGATCATTGAAGTCGGTGATGTGGTGGAGTCCGTCGTCCAGCAACGGGTCTCCAATAGAGTTCTGCAGGACAAGCAGCTCCTCTCCACCCAGGAGATAAAAGTGTTGGTAGAACGCGGTGTTTCTCATCTTGGGGAACAAATGCTCTCCTTTCATGACTGAAAAGCACAAGTAGAAAAAAAGTATCTTAGACATCTTGAGGGACTTAGAGAGCTTCTCGTGACAAGCTATCAATCCTCTATTCTTCTGGAGTCAATAACAAGGCATGAATTTGAGTTTCGGACCATGGAAGGTTAAATCACACGAATTCAGCTGGTTTAGCACTCTACAGGATCTGCCCCATCCCTCTCTGCTTTCCTTATCTTATTTTTGGTCCTCAAGCTGCTTGCTTCCTTAAGAGACCCCATCGTGACTTCATGATTTTATGACATGGGGGGGCAGGGACGTGCTCAGAAGCGAGAGCCAGGTGAGCAGGGTTTGGTGTGCTAATTTTGCCTGTTCCTCAGTCCCTCTGATGTGTACAAACTGATGTGTTCTGCAGCCACGCTCTGCACATCCCTGAAAGTAGCCCCCACATATCCATCCGGGCTCTCATGTCCTGCCTATCCCCCATCTGTTTGCCTTTTTGTGCCCCCAACTCCACCTCTGCCAAAAACTCCTTTGTTTCCATCACTAAAGTTCCCAGTTCCAGGCCCAGCCTCATGTTAGGTCATTGTGCTTGCCAACCTGTCTGAAGACCATTTCACTGGTTGCCCATAATGCAGCAGTGGCTGTCCAATACAGTGCCTGCTTTTAAAAACGCTTTTAAAACAGTGCCCCCAAGCAAATGAAAGCAGTGAGTGATTGCCCTTACAAGAATTAGATCCTTTAAGGATGGGGGGGGCTTGGGAGGCGCACTTACTGTCCTGTCCTGATCCAGACATGACCACTTCCTCTCCGAGCAATGCCATCAAGTCCATCAAAGTCTAACCCTAACCCTAACCCTGACGGTGCGTGTCCACCAGGAGGGTGTCATTTTTATTAGCATTTCGTGTACTGCTTGAGTCACCAGAAACTATTTTAGGATCAATGACCCATACCACCCCCCCCAACACACATACACACACACACACACATGTCCACACCATGCAGCCATAAATGGAGGACCTGGGCTTGTCTAAATCATTCCCACACTGAATAAACCGTGCTAAAAATAGACCAAAGGCTAATGAAATGAAGAGATCACTGGACACTTGATTAAATTGCAACGTTCCAGATGACCCCATTTAATTTCTATATCAACCACTAGACAAGCCTGTTTGCAAGCTAGCCTTAAACAATGGTATGCATAACTTTCTATCAAGGGCTGCTGAAACTGCTCATACCAGTGCCTTTCAGAACAGAACTCAATACAGGAATAAAGTCACCCACCGAAAACGGAAGTTATTTATAGGTCTCCTTAATGCAACACAGTAAGTACTATGATCAAATTCTTGCGTAGGTTTTGTTATGGTCCATTGTGGTTTCTTAAAGCAATTCATCCGAATAACCGGGGTCTGAAATTAAAATCCCCAAGTTAGCGTTTAGGTAGCGCACCCGAGACATTTTAAAATAAAAACCACAAGAAAACGAAACGGGGCCGTAACTTTTTTTTCGGAAAAAAAACACCGATTGCAACTTTTCCTGCAGCTCGCGCACTACAGGGATATGGTATTTTATTAATTAGCAAGCGACAAGGTATAGAAAGCGCCCTTTATTGTAGATCCACTATGAAAGTACATGTGTCTACCAGGAATCATTAATTAAACTGCACACGATGTAACTCATTACGTCATCCCCCTATAATGACCCGCCGCTATTGGACTCCAGATTGGTATGCATGGGATCTGTGCGAATCCGACCCCAGCACCAGTTACCTGAGCGAAACCGGACAGATCTGCCCCACTCACTCACTCGTTCATCCACTCAGTCATTCACTCACTCCCTTCGGCAGGAATAAACAATTACCTCTAAAAGCATCAGGGATGTCCGTGCAGCCGCATGCTGATTAAAAATTGATTTCCGTGATAATACCACGGACATCACAAACAAATGCGATCGGAAGAATGCCGTACTTGTACTGTTTTTTTTTTACTGCGCAGGGTGTTTCATGTATAAAACTCTTTATGTTAAAAGTGCTCCTATGCATTCAAAGGATCAGGTCGATAAAACGGAAACGCGGACAGTGGAAACACTGTGAACAGTGCAACTTGTAGGCTCGATGGACTTGTCTCTGACGCCAGCCCCAGTTTCATCCATCCTACAATACGCCCCATAATCAGGACAAACCCCCTGTGTAATACCTTAAATGACCTTGCTGGCAAAACACCCTGCAATATTTTTTTTTCTTTAATATTTTGTTACCGGTTCTCCAATTCGGCATTGACAGTCAAACATAATACACCTGTTCCCGTAGCAAAACTCCGTGCAATAAAAACAATGCACGCTAATGCCCTTATCCAGCAATAAATCTTCATTAACCCGACATATCATAGAAAAACCCAAGTGGTCTTACTGACTGCATCATCAAAAAGTCAACTGACGTATTTACTTAAACCCGTTTGCAGTTAACCGCTTCGCGTCCTCCTAGCTCCACTGTATCAAGCCAAACAGGCTGGAAAATTAAGTTCAGCATCTTTAATTAATTACGCACCACCCTGAACACCCCAATTAACATCTAAAATTCTGCTTCTGCCTGCTTGAAATAGAGCAGCATAATGAATGGCTTCAGTAAGTTATCTAGTGCAGGGGGGCACTTTGTCCATGCAACGTTAACGAAAAAAAGACGACAGTGGGTACAGTTTGCGTCACCAGCAGAGACCCGTGCCCGCGAGAGAGAGTCGCGAGCCGTTTCTCCCGCTCACCTGCGCTGCTGTAGCTGTCCGGTGCTGCCGCCTGTGCCTCTGTCGCCTCACTTTCGCTTTGTGAATCAACCTGCTGTTCCAGCTGCGAGCCACTGATCTCCTGACGTTAATGCGCTCGCTGCGAGTCACCAATGACTGGCCTCCGGCGCTCAAGTGATGTTCGCGTTACCCAGTAATGAATCACGCCTCGGTCCGCAGGGGGCGCGTTCCGGCCAATAGGATGCTGCCGTGCGATGGCTAAAAAAAGCTGGGGGATCGACGGAGGTGCGTCAGCGCTGTCGCACCGGCGGTGGGATGTCGCCTGGGTTGTGCAGCAGGTGAACCGAGCCTCAGGACTGGCGGCGGCATCTTTCTTCATCGGTACACGGCTGTTGCTGAGTATCTCTCCCGTTTGCCAAAAACGGAAGACAGTGATTTTATAAATATGGTTCCCACAGAAATTTCAGATTTCCTCGTTGGAATTAGGAATATGCATATCTGCAAAGCGTCATAAAGCAAATCAATTAACTGTAAATAAATGATGTTCCATATCTATAATTAAGGGACTAAAGCTGATTTTATATACACACATATACAGAGCGCGCGCACGCACACATATTAGCAAATGCACACACCACACATGACTTCAAAAGCATGCATTACATTAAAATATTATTTTAACAGAAGCGCCTACACATTTTTTTAAAAAGTTTGCTTGCATAACAGACCTTGTAGCTAAGGCAAGCCGTTTTAACATTAAATAAGTAGGCAGCATAGTAATTTTAGGTATGAGCATTTCAGACATCCGTAATTCAGTTCTTACTAATAGGAATGACGTCACGACTTAGTTAAAGATCTGAAGATATAGAACAGAAGTGAAATCTGTTACAGATATCTTCAAATACAGTTTTTACTAGTAAGAATAGACTACTGGATATCTCATATTTTCATTATGATTAAAAATGCAAACAGAATTCTGAATATCTAAAATACAATTACAGACAGGAAAGGGGTGTGTTTAAATGTTATAACAGCTTGCTATATGTTGCAGTTTTAGCATCCCATTAGAAACGTCTATGTTTTTCAAAGAAGCTGGGAGAAACATGACACTTTCATTGTTTAAATGGACGAAAGACGTCTAGGACAAAGTCTTTATGTGGGATGTAGCGAAGAAGAAAAATCCCCGGAGGCACATTGAAAACACGCCTCCATTCAGCCCCAGCTTTACACAGGAGTGAAAAGTGTCTCCTTTTGGAAGGAAATGTCTCAAAATACGCCACCTGATCCATTTCCTATGCCACGCTTTCATGAGTCCTGGTGTAACTGGAGAGAAGCTTGACCACAGGTTCCATCAATGCATCTGCTAATTAGGGTAGGTGCAGGGATCAGAATTTCTGCCAGAAAGAACCATTGCATTTTCTAGAATCAATGTCCTGGGCTCTCCAAACACTACTGTGCATGGCTATTATTACAGATGTTTCTGCCGCTCTGAAACAGAAGATCAGCGTCTTACACAACAAGTTATTTAAAACCACGAGGATCTCGCCACACAGAAGGCCGTACAGGTGCGAACACCTTTACATTTCCATCCGTCTGTCTTCCAACTGTTTTTTTCTGCTCAAGGTCACGAACACCCACTCATACACTATGGGCAATTTAGGAGACATCAGTTAAGATAACCATGTCCTTGGGCTGCAGCGGGAAAGGTGTTGCCCTGAGGACCCCTGTATGATACAGAGAGAAACACACAAACTCCGCACACACTGTAGAAACGAGATTTGGACCCCAAAACCCGGAGGTGAGGTAAGTGTGCGACTCACTGAGCCGTCATGCCAGTCGTGTTTTTGTTTTCGTCACGGCTGTGCATCTTAAGAGTCCTGTTTTTGTGACATAAATACGTGTTTTTTCTTGGATAAACAAATAAAGGTCACTCTCGGCCAATTAGAAATATGCTTATAAGTGTTCTGTGCAATGAGGTAAAAAAGCTGAGTTGCTGTTAATTATGGGATGGCACAGCACAAAGGAGATCTCCACAAAAGATGGCTAATTTTAGTCCTAATGGATAGACAAGTATATAGGCTACATGACTGCTGTGTGTCACCATTTTTGTCAGGGAGCGTTTAAGAGAAAGAGATGATAGCCACACTTCCTGAATACGAGGAGAAAAGACCTTTAACCCTTCGATCGTCTATCTAAAAAGCTCTTATCTGGGTGTGTATTTATAGATAAACTTTATGAATCAGTGAGGGGATTAAGTAAACTGTATATACTTAAGCACACAGATTTTATAGCTTATATAAGAAAAGGATAAGACAAGATCAAGTATATGAATGTATGTCATTGATGCTTAGTTTTCATAAAATGGCAAATATTAATTATACATTTTCACAGACTCAGCAAATGAAAATTGTCCTTCGTATAAACGTGGTTTAATTTTGTCTTACACACTAAATATGATAGCCGCTGCAATGCAGTTATAAAACAATGCAACAATTCCTTAAAAATCTGCATTACTTCCTCTAGTTTATTGCTCAAATAACATTGAACTGACATGTTATTTAGATTAAATGTTCCCAGTGATTTTCTATTTTTTATTAGTTATTTGTTACCATTTAGGACCTCACAGATGTCTCTAAAACTCAGTGTTTACAGAATGAATTAAAATTCCCAGGGCTTTCCTGCCAAGGTTGGCTACTGAAGAGAAAGGCTGTTTCTGGTGCAACGTGGCGTGGTCCAAGGTCTGGTGGAGGACAGACTACTTCACACACAGGTTCCTGAACGCCGTAGCTCCGCCCACTACCTGTGAGCATACTGCACTGAGCAAGGCCCATCCGGCTGCTGGGTCCCCACCAGGTGGAGTGAGCTCTGCAGATACAGTCAACATTGCATGATTATATGTTATATACCGTGCTTGCAGAAATATATGTAGTTTTTCCCATCTTTTACTCATTATTAGAGCTGTCTATAGTTTGTACAAGAAATATTACTATCTACTCAAGAAAATATATTTCTACAAATTTAATATGTATGCAATATGTATTCACAGAAACTTGTGAAACTTGTTAAAAACCGAGAAACCAAATAAAGTGTGTTTAATTTTACTTTATATTTTCTTTTGCAGTTGACAGCACTTAACAGACTGAGATCTGCTACAGAGATCTGAAGCCTTATGCTTACAGGATGGGGCACGGGGTCCAGGAGAGCGAACTTATACTTAAAGAGGATCAGGCAGATGAACATGTGGATCTCCATCAGGGCGTAAGACCTGCAAGAACAGGAGAGGTTCCTCTCTTAAATGTCTGACTGCCATGGGGGCCTTGGTGAAAGCCATCAGAAAAATTACTGCTCCATCAAAAGTCAGGGGTATTTCTCAGCAAGGAACTGGACTGGATCGCCACTGCTCTGGGTAGCTGTTTGTGAAGAAGAGGCCCAAAGAACTCAAACTGGCACACATTCGAATCAATGTGTTTAACGGCAGCGACTCTCTCCATCTCACCGGTCAATGGTGATGTCATCTCACTCTGCCGCCCACGGGGCTGTGGCTCTGCCCTACGCATGTCAGTGCTGTCCAATGAAAACCTGCAGCCCATAGTGTTAAATAATGCAGGTGGCTGACACTGCATGTGTCAAAGGAGCTCAGTGCTAGTCTTCAACCCTCCCAAATTGGTATAGAAATTGAGTGTTGAGGGGGGACAGGGTTAACTGGTATTATTTTCTTCAGACAAATTTGTGCATATTTGTACAGTGTTTGAAAATAGGTTCAATGCCACAGCATGGAAGATAGAGTGATGTTGAACTGTATGCTGCGCACTCTGACATCGTATTTTCAGTATCGCGTTAGCGTCCTGATTGAGCGTGATTGACGATTGACTCGTCAGCCCTGGTTCCCAGAGGTAGCTTAAAGGAAAAAAAGAAAACAAGGGAGGTGGGAGGGGCTTCAGCCTGACACAAGGGTGACGATTCACTCATCTGAGCTGCGCTTCCTGCAGAGCTATGGCAGCTGGAGCCTGAAACCGTACGGGAATGTGTGTGTGTGTGTGTGTGTGTGTGTGTGTGTGTGTGTGTGTGGTGGCAGGTCGGGGGAGGGGAGCGGGTGCTGATGCTGAATGCAGCTGTATCACGGAGCTTTATCTGTCATAATAACCTTGAGGGCAGCGAGCAAACAATGAGTCATGGTGGGCTACCGTGTCAATGACGCACACAAGCAATCTCCCGTAACAACACTGCTCTGGAGAAAACGGGAGGCTGTGGCACCCGTGCCTCACGCTGGGCTTGGAGGAGGCCCTTTTCTGTCCCTCTGACACGAGCGGCACGCTGCCAGCATAGAGGAGGAGAAGGAGATTTCGTTTGCTGTTTTTTTCGCGCTTAGTATCTCGAAATAGCGAAAAACAATGACATCGTACTAACGTATAGAGAAATGGGTTAAAATGAAGATTCTTATCTATGTATCCGTCCAGGAACCTGAGATACGCGCAAGACGTCTGTGCTCACGCTCTGCTATTTGAGGAAGTTCACAGTGCCAAGTCCATTTCTGTCCTTCAAAACATGAAAGGGCTTTTTTTTTTTGTCTTGGATGTTCCTCAACTGTTGTCTGGACTTTATTCACATGTTCCTCAAAGCGGGGATGAATTCTGGGAGTCTCTCCAGGAGAGTGATGTCTGCCGCTGGTGCCTCAGACCCTGGTGAACATCTGCAGCTGGGAATAGTCTTCTTGTCCCAGCCCAGCGCTGAGCATCGCTGGCTGCCCCCGGCCATACGGTCGCCCTGGAGACCTCTGATGATAGCATTGCCTGGGTCCCAGGAGATGCCGTGGTGGGGGCTGGTGAAAGGGGATGTTTTGAGCACTGCATGCAGGCTATGAGATGGATAATGTGAACAATGTGGCAAGCAAGGGAACTGGCTCAGGGAAGGAGGTCATGGGCAGAACATCAGCATAGTCGGGCTCCAGACACCTGCAATCCATTTAACCCCCAATTCCTATTTAGAAGTGTAGAGTGCCAGGATCCCACCTCCACCCTGCAGAGTGCCAGGCTCCCATCTCCACCCTGCGGAGTGCCAGGCTCCCATCTCCACTCTGCAGAGTGCCAGGCTCCCATCTCCACCCTGCAGAGTGCCAGGCTCCCACCTCCACCCTGCAGAGTGCCAGGCTCCCACCTCCACCCTGCAGAGTGCCAGGCTCCCATCTCCACCCTGCAGTCCCAGAGTGCCAGGCTCCCACCTCCCCCCTGCAGTCCC
>JAODJU010000039.1:7197297-7218105 GCA_026776725.1 Gnathonemus echidnorhynchus
CTAGGCCAAGGTTCCTGCTACCTGACTTGTCCTAGCTTACATCACTTTGGTATTCTTTATTTGGTTTTGTTTTTTTTAACTCTGCAGCGTGCCAGGCTCCCATCTCCACCCTGCAGAGTGCCAGGCTCCCATCTCCACCCTCCAGAGTGCCAGGCTCCCACCTCCACCCTGCATTGATTACTAGGCTTCCTTCTCCACTTCAGAACCCAACACTGAAAAGCTTCATACAAATTGCACTTTTGTACAACTGATGGTTTTTCTTTCTTTTAATACAGTGGCAACTAAATTATGGAAATTACCTGCATTATCCATAATTCGAATTAATTGTTTGATACTTCTACGATAAATATATATATTTTTATTCATTCATTTATCCATCTATCTGTCCACCCTGTAGACGTTTATCCTGGTCAGGGTGCTAGGAACTATTTGATCCTGCACTGTTAAACAACCGTGACTTCCTTTAATAAGACCAGTCACCTTTCCTTGTCTATAACTGTCCTGAATTCATCCTCACGTTTCGCCTTGCGGTCATGAATTAGTACTGATATTAAAGCGTTCCCCAGGGATGATCTTAATTAGCCCCTCAGGACTGTGTATATTGGGATCACGATCTCCGCCGCAGCCTTTGCATGAGACCAATGTCTTTTACAGTCTTAAAGTTACTTTGCGTAACAGAACTTTTCTCGCTTGGTGAGAGTAAAGCCCAAAAACGAGAAAACCCATGGAAATGAATAACAACAGGCTAACAGATGCTAAAGCGGCGCTGGCAGCTTGTTTTGTTATGATAGTAAGAGGTTATTAAACATAAAAGTCACTGAGCTACAAGATATAGCAGGCAGGAAACGGGATGAAAGGCAACAGGAAATGAAGGAGCTCAGCGTGTTGCACATGTGCTACCAGATGATGATGCGGTTAAAATGGAGTCCGAATTGGCACTGATGGCTGACTCCTTCCTGCATTGCTGTGCCCAGGCTCCGTTTGAGTTTCTTTTTCCCTAATCACACAACTTTGACATAACACCCAAGTCGTTATTAGAGATGTAAATTAATTCAGTGCCCAAAATAGTTTTTCTGAAATGTATTTTTGAATTATGGCTCCGCATCTAGAGATAATACAATTTGATGGCTAAAATCTACTGCTTGTTGGCTAACAATATACATTTCTGAAAAATTATTATTTGCATATATAAATATAAACATTTTGACAAACATTAAATGAACTAAGAATTGTTTGTGTGTTGCAATGTCAATTTAACTGTCAATTTAAAACTGGCTCTAAATTTCATTATTCTATTAACTTTAAGGAATAGACTTACTGAAAGCTGTTCATTTTGTTATTATCAAAAGTCATTAGATTTGGGTGATAATTGTTGGTTGCACTGTAAAAAAAAAGTTCCATTAACTGTCAGTGTGCGAGGCCCCAAGCTCAGTTTTATTGTTCATTAACATCTGTGTGGTTCTGGAATCATCCATCCATCTATTTCATTATATGTACTTGTTTAAAAATAAACTATGGATGCTAAAAAGAAAACAATCTGCTATACATAAGGACTTTTACTTATTTGCGAGTGCGGTAGACAGAAGCCTCATATGTACGATGAGATGTGTTATACTAAGGAACAGATTTAAAATCACTGAGAGGCAAACATACTGAATGGATTACCGCATGCGCAAACGTTTAGAGGCAGACAAAAAAACGCTGACATATTCTTTGCAGTTAGACCATACCCCTCAACACAGACATACAGAGCATTACAAACTCATTCAGAGACCCCCAAACTTACCAAACCTCAAAACACAAGATGGCCGATTGTCCTTTGAAGTTGAAGCTAAAATGTATGTTTGTCTAACCTTCCTGGGCACTGGTTACGTCCTCCTCCAAATGCCACGAACCCTTCCAAGAAGACATTCTTTTCTAAATCTGCCTTCTCCCAACGTTCCTGTGGGAAGGAAAGTTTTATTGGACAAACAAGACTTCCTTATTAAAATCAAAGCCTCAAGCGCAGCCTCTGCTCTAAGGCCTGACTCTGAGTGGGGTCTGCATGAGTCTGAGTGGGTCTGCATGAGTCTGAGTGGGGTCTGTATGAGTCTGAGTGGGGTCTGCATGAGTCTGAGTGGGTCTGCATAGGTCTGAGTGCGGTCTGCATGAGTCTGAGTGGGTCTGCATGAGTCTGAGTGGGATCTGCATGACTCTAAGTGGGGTCTGCATGAATGTGACCGTTTTTTCACTGAATGAGTGATTATGTTAAAACACTGGTCCTGAGCTGTCGCACACTGGTGAAAAAGCACAGGGGTTGATAAATGAAAACACAAATAACCAGCCAGGTGTCAGACTGAGGACACAAAGGTTCACAAAAAATAGAGGTAGGCAGACGGAAAAGGACTGGGGAATGTGCCATCGCTTTGCAAGTACTGCCAAACTGAAATATATATTGGAATTCTCCAACAAGGAGGGTCTAAGGCACAGGACAGCAATATTTAACCAGAAATAAATGTTTCATTAATGCATTTTTAAAGGCGGGAGTCAAGCTCCCTATAGAACTTTAAATTAAATTTTTAAAAAAATCAGCAAAGCACTATGACAAAACCAACCCCAGAACTGCAGTGATGACGCAAACTCCATCAACACTTTCTGCATCTATTGATTGAGGAAATTAAAAAGCAGGGAGAAGGATGGGGTCAAGAGTAAGTACTCAAGATGACAGTTTTGCTGTTTCCAAAAAACCTCACCTGTCTAACCCTTAGTGGGAATTACTTGATTTTTCCCCACTTAAAATACGGACAAAGAAAATGTAAAACCCAGAATTTCTGCTGTTTGCTGCATCCTGTTCCCCGGATTCCCATCACGACTCAAAATCCATGTCGCTTTTCATTTCTGATCCTAACACACTCCCCCACAAGGCTGTACACCTATTAACGGCAATCCTTTCTCCTCAGATAGCCCTAAACGACTGAGACCAAACCCGCTTTCTCTATGAGGCTGTCCCTCCACGCAGATCACTCCGACAGTGACAGAAACACAGACGCAAGTTCCTGCATGTTCCTGCAAGTCCATTCAAAACTCCAACACTCACTCGGCTTAGAAATATAAAATCTGCATTCGTGTCGCTGCACCCTGTTGAGCACAGCTACAGGTAGGACAACTCTGCAAAAAAGGGGAATTATGAATTATAATAGGGAGAGTGGGGATCGCTGTTGATCAGCAGGACACACAATGAGAGCCTGGCTGATTTGGTCCACAAGGGCTGTTTTTATGTGAGGTAAAGTAACCTTTTCTGAAAGCTGCATTGTGGCATCTCTGCGGACTCCAGCTGGAAGATTAATAGCGAAGGTAATTGTTCTGCTTCCCGCCCCCTGCGGCGAGCGGCATTGTTCAGTCTCACGTCACAGCACAGCGTGGGGCCCAGCCCTCAGCCCGCCTATCGCGTGTGGGGGGGGGGGGGGGGGGGGGGGGGGGAGTGGCGGAATGAAGCTTGCGGACAAAGCAGGGGGACAGTTATTTGATTGGCGGGCTCCTCATCCACACCTCCTGGTGGCTCTGTTTCAATCACAGCTCTCAGGCTAATTTACACAAACAACAGACGCCCAGCTGCCCGCAGACAAGTCGCTCTTTTATCATGCGGCGAATTCACACAGAGACACGCAGGCGCCAGCCTCGGAGGGCGCCGTGGATGGTCAGAACCAATAATCCGATACCATAGATGCTCCCTCTAATGAGTGGTACTGATTAACACCATTTGGGAATCAGCAGCCCACTGGGAAGCCTCAGCTCATGCTGTAGCAGTAAGTATAACATAAGTATAATATAACTCACTGGCCAGAACTCTTCCGGGTCAGGGAAGAGTTGTGGGTTCCGGTGAGCCCAGTATGGGGACAGCATCAAAAGATCCCCAGGTGGAATGATGTAGTTCTGAAAAAGAGTACACCCAGCGTTCTTGAGAGATCCTAGGTGTCTATATTCCCCCTCGTAGTAATGGTATGTTCCTTTGGTAGCTCTGTACCTGTATTTGAAGGGGACGGACCACCCGTCGGGTGATAGCCCCCGGGGCCCGCAGTCGGATGGCCTCCAGGATGCAGCACTTCACATAAGGCGTGCGCTGTAGCTCAGCGGCCGATATGGACGTCCTATCCGTGCCTGCGGGAAAATACCACACTGTACCACTGGCACACGGCTACTGAACCACCTTATACCTTCTACAGTCGCTTACCTATTTTTCAACAACAAGAAAAAACAACTTATCACTTGATTTAATCCTTTTCATATTTCTTAATTTCTATAATTTCATATTCATAAAATGGACTTCGGGCCCAGTCTATAAGAATCGCCTGCGAATGTGAGCTGTGATTATTCTGACCTCTGCTGTACATCAAGGGAAGTTCACCTAGTGTTATCACACAGTATGTATTATTCAAAACTCTGTATCTTGCCAATTTGTAATATTCCCCTTATAACATAAGAATGTAAAGAAGAAATCTTCTGAAATACAGGTATAAATCTGTATCCCCAGTAATAATCTCCTTAAAAAAATGGAGAGAGGGACTTTATACTATGGCGGGTTGTTTACTTTGGTCTTTGAGGGCTGTACATATCTGCTTCATGGCTTTCTGGTAGACCAAAGGATGGGACAGAATGAACACAATGGCCCAGAAAGTGATCTGAAAACAAAGGACTATTAACGGCTGAACGGGCTACATGATCCCACAGCACAATGACTTATTACTGGAAGACGTGTGTGCGTCAACGCGGCACTATACTCACTTACAGGTATGGCATTGGCCAGCGATGCCCACAGCATGAGGAGTGCATAATTGGGCAGGAATCTGTCTGTTACTGTGGCCATGAGGCGCTGAAGCAGTGTCTGTGAGCAGACACATCAACACAACACATAGGCAAAGGATTATTGTATCATTAGAGTATTATACACAGTATCATGTAAAATTCCATATTCTTTGGATTAAAATCCCTGGCACGTATTTCATATACAGTCAGATCACGGGTAAAGGGAAAAGACTTCTGCTATTTAAGGACCACAATGCTTAGTTGTGACGGGTGAAAGGAAAAGGTTTGTCCCGGGACGGACCTGGGTGCTCGCCTCGGACGGCTCACGGCCTCGGGTGACCATCCGGTTCAGCAGGGATAGGAGCCACTGTTTGGATTTAGCCCAGTCCCTGCATAGGTACACACAGCGAGTGGATATAAACGTACATAAAGAAGCACAAATCTCACAAAGGCATCCGCAATCATCCCCTTAAGGCGTCATCCAACTACAGAGACGAGAATAAGGAAGCAAATTAGATTGTTTCACTATTTTTAACATATTATGACATAAGGGGATTTGTTTTCCGCTTCAAGGCTCTCAACTGGTTAGGTTGACCTGTGTTGGAAGGGTTGCCAAGCAATTTCAAAGGAAAACCAAGCTAATCATTCCACAGTATACAACTAATTATCGACAACAAAAAAAATCCAGTTCACTGGCAATCTACTGTGAGCCGATAGCCCCATCAAAGTCTGCCTGAAACCCACCGTCTGCCTGAATGACAACCAAAGTCTCCAAGAGACCCAGCTTAGCAATAAAACATCTACATGCATCTCCTGCCACAATAAATGTCAAGGTGCATGAGGTCAACCGTCAGAAAGAGACTGAAGAGCGTACATGGAAAGTCAGGAAGGAGGAAGACTATCCTATTAAAAGGAACAAAATTTATAATGGAAGTTTTCTTGAGATCACCTAGAACATAAGAAATTTACAAACGAGAGGAGGCCATTCGGCCCATCAAGCTCGTTTGGGGAGAACTTAACTAATAGCTCAGAGTTGTTAAAATCAACCTGGATATAGAATAAAACAGGAATCCCAACAGTAGCGTTAGTAGGGCACAAATGCTAGACAATATGTCTGGCAAAGAATGGCGGTGGGGGGGGTCGTGGTCTGGGTCTCCTTTATTGCTGTCACAGACTCAGAATCCCAGATCACACTCAGCCAATGGCAGAAGACAATGTGAGGCCACCTGTGCCAAACCTGAAGGTGAGCTGCGAGCGAGTGAGACCCAAAACAGAACAGAATGAGAAATGGAAATTGAGGGATCCGGCAAGGTAAAGCCCAATGCTAATGCTAATGCTAACAAAGCCATTTTTCCATTGTGGGCTATCAGCAGGTGCCAGTTCACGCAGGGTTAGCTCTACATTTATACCTACGGCAGGATGTCTTTCCCTCCCACTTTAGGGGGCTGCTGCTTACCTCAGGAAAATGTCAGGCAGCTGGCTGCCGTATTCGAAGCCCTCGTCGTAGATCCGGAACATCTCGATGAACTCACGCACAGCGGCGGGGCTGTTGGGGGAGTTGTGTTGCCCCAGCAGGTTGCTAATCACTGCTGGGTACATGGCGACCCTGTGAAGCAGAGCAAGACAAGGGGTGAATCTCAATATGTGCACATCACTATACTTGTGCTCTCATGTACCCGTTTTACATCATCTTCCATTGCCGAAGACCAGTTCCAATACTAAGAACACAAGTACAGAGGACGGTAAAAATCCCCGGATGTCGTTCTTGCCCCACCCCAAATATCAAGGATGCATCAGTTGCATCCTCGCTGAATGAGGTCAATCCCATGATTCATAGTGCCCCATATTCATTCTTGGAAGGCAAGTTGGCAAGACTGGTTTTGCCAAGACCACAAGTACAGTCCTTGCATTCTTGGTATTGAGATTCGCTCAAGCTCTGCTAACAGAAAGGTGGAAAGACCAGGGGTGGAGAACCTGTTCCACGGAGGGTCAGTGTGAGTGTGAGGTTTTGGGGAGGGCCTCTCAATCAGCCAATAACAGTGGATCTCCAGGACTGGAGTTGAGAACCACTTTCTGATCCCAAAAACTCGCACCAGCCCTACATGGATCAGGTTCCCCACCCCTGCTGTGGAACGTGGGGCTGACAGAGGGGGAATGTTGTGGACAGTCAAGCAGAGGGAATAACTGTCAGGACACTACCAGTCAAAAGCTTTTGCAGACACTGAGATTTTCTAAATTTGCATGTTACTCACTTAATATTTCCTAAAAAGACACTCAATATTCTTTGCTAACAAATATATATATATATAGATATATATTATATATATATATTATAGAGATATATATACACTATATATATACACTATATATATATAAAGCGGCAAAGAAAACAGCAGCAAAGAAAACGCCCGTGACACTTGCTTAGGGATTATTTTAAGGGGAGTGTCGCACGCAATCAAGAGATATGAACACATCAGTCATGAACTTGTGCTGAAGTTATTGAAAACCTGCCGTGAGTCAGTAGACATTCTGAGAATTAGGTGGGGATCACCAGATCAGTCAGTTATACCTCTTTGACACAAAAATGTGTGACATGAAGTAACAACCCAAATGATAACAACACTAAGGGAATAACTAATTTGTTATTTTTTCTATTCTTATACACAGATATAGAAAATATGATAAACTATTAAGTTTGCTGGTACAGTGTTTCCCAACCCAGTCCTTGGGGAGTCCACATTTTTGCTTCCTCTCAGCTCCCAGTGCACCTGTACCAGGTATTTGGTGTTCCTGACTGGCTGGGAGCTGGGAGGGAGCAAAAACGTGGACTGTTTGGGGTTCCCGAGGGCTGGGTTGGGAAACACTGTGCTAGTAAACATTAATGAATTGTACATGGATGACTCGCATAGCTTACAGTTAAGAATGTAGTAAGCGTAAAGCAGTTTGGGATTAAGTAGGTTTATAAAGAACACCAAATTAGCTGCTTAGTTAATGTTCCTGTATCCTGTCTTAAGCGTGAGGGAGAATCAGGTCCCCACAGTTTACCTGACCAGGTCACACAGTTCTCCAGAACCGCTACGTCCCAAGAGCGCCAGGTGGGTGTTGAACTCCTCACACAGGTGACCAGACAGTTGAACCTGAGCCTGAGTCAGCTTGCCCTTGATCAGAGGATTGCATGCTGGGTGAAACCTATAGAAGCTCTCCTTGGTGATGGAGGCTGTAAAAACAAGTGTTTCATATACAGTGCTTATGGGTATTTAATTGGCATATGGGCATTTAATTAAATGTATAGTCAGTCAGCCTGGAAATACAAAACAGTGTGTGTTCTAATTAAACAATAAAACAAACTTTAGGTAATGTCCCTGGTTTAAGCGGTGGTTTAATAGTGTTTCTTTATTTCTTATATACAGGCACCAACATGAGGGAACAACACCAGAAGGACAGCACATTTGAAATATCAGATAATTAAACAAATCTCAAGATCTGGATGACAACAATGAAGACCATGAGTAATCCATGATATTGTGTAATGAAACTAAAATCCAATATTCAGCTTGTAGCCACTGTCATACAGTACCGGAGAGTGACCAAAAAATTCACAAAGACACGCAAACATTAAGTATGAAGTCTATTGGACAACATTATATCTTAATGATTTGACTAGTCTTTTTTGGTCTAAATTTTCATTAAATTCCAAACTATTTAAATTTTATTACATTGATTTTTCCATTTTCATTAAAAAACTTCTGGACTGTCTGTTGATGCTGACGTCCAGTCCTACCTGTGTTGTAGACAGGTTCCTGCACTGCCTGCTCAAAATCCACATCCTTAGATGTAAAGAATGTCCGAAAATCTTTATGGCAGGTCACAAAGGTCAGGCGCTTTCCAGCAGCAAACACAGTGAAGACTGGGCCGTACTAACAAGCAAAAAAACACATTTGAATCACAAACCCCATTTCCTGAAAAGTTGGGATATTTTCTAAAATGCAATAAAAACAAAAATCTGTGATGCGTTAATTCAGGAGAACCTTTATTTAACCAATAAAAATACAAAGAAAAGGTTTTCAACAGTCTGACTGCCCAACTTAATAGCCCTTTATAAATATATGCAGTTAGAATTCGATGGCTGCAACACACCCAACAAAAGTTGGAAGAGAGTTAAAATATTCCGGTAACACTGATTTGGAAGACTCCACATTAAGCAGGCTAACTGGTAGCAGGTGAGGTATCATGATTGGGTAAAATTAGCATCAAAAGCTCAGTCTCTGCAAGCAAGGATGAGTCGTTGTTCACCCTTTGTGCCAAAATTTTTGAAAACCATTGTTACTTAACTGTCCGTTGCATCCAGAAATGCAACTGAAACTGTATTATGCAAGGAGGAAGCCATACATCAACTCTCTGCAGAAACGCTGGTGAGTTCTCTGGACCTGAGTTCATTTCAGATGGACCGAAAAACTGTGGAACTGTGTGCTGTGATCAGATGAGTCAACATTTCAGCTTGTTTTCAGAAAAAAATGGGTGTTGAGTTCTCTGTGCCAAAGATAAAACCATCCGTCCAGATTGTTTTCAACGAAAGGAGCAAAAGCCAGCTTCTGTGATTGTATGGGGGTGCATCATTGCCCACGGTATGGGGGAGTTGCATGTATGTGAAGGTACCACTGACTCTGAGGCGTATATTAGGATTTTAGAGAGACATATGTTACCATCACAGCAACATCTCTTCCCAGCATGTCCATGCTTATTTCAGCAGGACAATACCAGATCACATTCTGCAAGGGCTACAACAGTGTGGCTTCTTAGACACAGAGTGCATGTGCTTGACTGGCCTGCTGCTAGTCTAGATCTATCTCCTATTGAACATGCATGGTGCACCATGAAGAGGAGAATCAGACAATGGCCACAACCGTGGACTGTTCAGCAGCTGGAGTCATCATGCAAGAATGGACAAAATTTCCAATTTCAAAATTACTACAATTACTATCCACAGTTCCAAAGCGATTAAAAAGTGCTATTAAATAAAGGTCTGCATGAATTAACATCTCAGATTTTTGTTTTTATTGCAATTTGGAAAATATCCCAACTTTTCCAGAAATAGGATTACTACAAAAAATGAATGAATCACCTTTACACCCAAGACAGGAAAAGCAGATGGAGTGTACAATAATAAAGTAAGTCAAGTTTTGTCAATACAAAAACATGTGTCAACAACGTACACCTGGCCTAGAATAAATTGTGTGTTTCTTAACAACACAGTTGCTACTGGATATACCAAGCTGAGTCACTGGTATATAGTGAAGAGGTAATGCTTAAATTTGTCTCGCATGCTTTACTCGTTTCCCAACATGTCAGGACAGAAAATTTCTTATTATCAAAGATAATTTTGCTGGGTGTTGCAACATGTTAACGACTACGGTGCGTATAGTGAGTTAGCTAAGCCAAAGACCTTGACCTTATTTCAAGATTTTTAGATTCAGTACCAGTAATTTTAAATCTGACTCACTATCTCGTAGTGAATGCAAAACGTATTCTTACTAAACAGATACTTTCCAATTTCCCAGTCAGACTTAATGTCAGCCCAGAATTTCCACCTGGGATCAATAAAGTTGATCTGGATCTAATCTTAATATTAATCTTAATCTAATAGTACAGACAATAGGGGAAACTAAAACGTAGAAATACATTACTGATCATCAATGCTATATTATTTACACATATTTTGACAGACATCATTTTGAAAGAGTTTAATATAGGATTAGATCTCGAATGACCAAACAGTCACGAAAAGAATGTATGAAGACCTCAAAATTATTACAGTAACTTTTACCTTTGCCCTGGCTTGTGCGATAAAATCAAGCGGCGCTTTTCCAAACTGAAATGCGGCTCCAAACCACGGGATCCATCCTGTAATGTATGGAGGATAGTTCACTTTTTTCTTAAGAAACAGCACATATACTGAGCTAAAAAGTATCAGCAAACACAGAAAGAGTATGATTAAATCCATCACAAATGGATGGTTTCAGACCGTCACTTCCCTCTGACAACCCAATGTATTAATCCTAAATGTGATAGCAGTACCTGTCAGATATAGGAGTCGAGCGATAGGCTGACATGGGCATAACAGCAAATACTGTCATCCAATCAAGCACGGGAAAGCGGGGCTCGCCATTATGCATCTTCGATGGGAAATGTAGTTCTGTAATTCCAGTTAACCTTTTCAGCGAGTGACGAATGAATTTATCGAAAACTACATTACCTAACTTCCGGTTCATGGTGTTTTGATAAAAAGCCGGGCGCCCCTAAGAGCTCAGTGGCACATCTGCGGGAGCGTGATTGGCTGTGATGGACTTTGTGCGTTTATTCAGAGCAGCAATTTGTTTTATCGCAAAGTGAGAAGTCTGTGGTTAGAAATGGTTCCTTGAATAACTCGACGTTTGTGTTCGTTTGAAAGAGGGCAATAGCACCGAAAATAATTTTATTTCTGGCTAAAATTGTTTGATTTCGAAATGGGATTCTTTCAGGGAGATACGTCGTCTGTCTTGCTAGAGTGGCCGCGGACGACAAAGTTCATCTTGTCCGCGTGCGCAGCTACGGTTGCAGAAATAGGTAGCCGGTTTACTGTCATGCAAACGCTTTACGGGGCCCCTCGCGCAGCTCGCGCAGGGATCTTGAAGTAGCTTTTCGCTCGCACCGTAGGTAGCATTGCTCTTTATTTAATAATGTTGTAAAATTAAATAAAATATACTTAACTTTTAGAAATTAGCGTGGACAACTTTTGATTGAGCATTGGACGGGTTAAAGTCTCCACCCATTTAAGGGGGTCCAGGGAGTTGTATTGACTGGTTTTGATTATTGGGGGGGGGTTTACAACCTCCCCATTCCCGCACAATTTACGCCCATGAGCGTGGATATTCTTTATTCGAATTCCACTTATGGTGAGGAATCCAAAAATATGTATTTTACTAGGGACCCCGAAAAGCGTACAGCAACCTACTAATTAGTATAATTGTAATGGCTTGTAAATGTGGCTTACTCTGTAATTTTAGCCATTATAAACTGGCATCTGAAAACAACGTAGTTACATCTTTTTGATTATCATGTTTTATTCATGACCCTGAAATATTACAAAATTTCCGATAGCTTTTTGAAATTTTCCAGACAGCAGTTTCAGAACTTGTCCATTACACTTGCAGTTTATTAAAACGCTGTTGACAAAACGGGCTTAATTTATTAATAATGCAGTTTATTCTCCATGTTTAAGTTCATAACTTATGACATTGTATCATTTTTAGTCAGTATTTCTGAATGCAGCACGTTCTGAAAATGCATTATGGTTATTATTGGTATTATTATTTTGCTGTTGATTTGCTTCTGTCCTAGTTACATTTCCTCTTGACCTGACAAAAACCAGACTGCAGATACAAGGCGAGGCAGCCCAAGGTGGCAGTGGCAGCCGTGCTTATCGGGGGATGGTGCGCACGGCTTTTGGGATCGCTCGCGAGGAAGGGCCCCTGAAACTGTGGCAGGGTGCCACCCCAGCCATCTACAGACATATAGGTATCCAGGCGTTATGACACTGCAGCAGATATCAGTTCAGATAATCAAATGCTATGATTATATGAGGTGTAGCTGCTCTCATTTGAAGTACTTAATTCAGTTTGCTACGAAAGTCTTGTCTTAAGCTTCTGGGAAATGAAAAGTTTCCAAGCTACCTGTCAGAGTTATTGCGGAATACTGCACTGCCATTTTGGGGGTGTGATTTGTATTGGGAAGGGCAATGTAACACCTCTAAGGGCTTCATCCATGTCCCCCTCCCACTGTAACTGCACTGCTGATACGTCATCATAGCGCAGAGGATGTTTGCAGGCTTTACCCTTCATGCCCTCCTCCCACAGTGTATTCTGGTGTGCGGATGGTGGCTTATGAACAGCTGCGGGAATCCCCACTGGGACGGAATGAGGATGCCATCTTCCCCTTCTGGTGAGAGGATGCATGTCATTGCACATCAGTACGTCGTCTTCCAGCCGCTTATCCAGTGCAGGGTTTCAGGAGGGGCCCAAAAACTGTCCCAGTTAGTACAGGGCACAAGGTAGGGGACACCCTGGACAAGATGCCAGTCAGTCACAAGACACACACACAATGGGCATTTCAAACAGAATTGTTTGGACTGGGGGGAAAAACTGGATTACCTGTGGGAAACACATCGGATTCCACACGCACGAATGCGACCTGTAGTGTGTAGTGTAGTTATGTCACACAGTCTGTTATGAGCCAAAAGTATTGTTCAGTAAAGAACTAAAGAAGTGTTGCAATCTCACTCCTTTCTCAGTGAGTTTTCTCATATGTGCTCTGTAAATAGTATAGTTACAGAAGAACGCTGAACCACCACGAAATAGAATTAGCGGAGAATTAGTTGAGTAACGCTGGGGTTCATGTCCTGCCTCGGTAATAAGTCCATCTGGATCCCGACTTACTGCTGACTGCAGTTTTTGTCCCCCCCCCCCCAACAGGAAGTCCGTGGTGGGGGGCATGCTGGGAGGGGCACTCGGCCAGTTCATGGCCAGCCCCACAGACCTGGTGAAGGTACAGATGCAGATGGAGGGGAGGCGTCGGCTGGAGGGAAAGCCCCCACGGTGAGCCCCTCCCACAGCACGGCCCCCACCAAAGCCAATATTTAGCCAGCGCCAGGCAGACTTTGCTCACTTGGTCTGAACGGCACCTGTATTGTGACAGAGTGAAGGGGGTGTACCATGCCTTGACGAAGATCATCACGGAGGGAGGGGTTCGAGGACTCTGGGCAGGATGGGTCCCCAATGTGCAGAGGGCCGCCTTGGTAAATTTAGGAGGTACAAGAAATTCCCCATTGTTAAATAGTTACCTTACATCGAAGCATTGAACATTGAAAAGTATGCTTGCTGTCAAGATAATGGAGACTTAGCAGGCATGGCACTGAAAAGGACGCCAATTTCTTATTCCTCACGCAGATCTTACTACGTATGACAGCGTGAAGCACTTCCTGCTGAGAAACACCACCATCCAGGACAACAGTGTGTGTCACGGATTGGCAAGGTATTCGCCGTGGTCTTTTGCTCTGCCGTTGGACTGTCAATGATTAATTTTGCAGGCGAGCTGATTTTTAAAAGTTTTTTTTTTTTTTTTATTTATTCTGCACCTCAGCACCTGTTCAGGTCTGGTGGCAGCTATCATGGGGACGCCTGCGGATGTCATTAAAACCAGGATCATGAACCAGCCCAGGGACAGTGGCGGCAGGTTAGCGTAGCAAAACACTCCTGTGCAGAAACTGGTAATGGCAAGTGGCCAACGAGCATGAGTTTAACCTTTGGGATCGTTTCTATATATGTTTAGTCTTCATGCACCAGATCACACAGGACGAGAAACATTATTTGAACAGAAAAAAATAAATGCTAGAATAGACAGGCTGCCGATGTAGGGGCTATAATGTCTCAGAATACATAACATGACTTAATTTGGAGACACCCTTGTCTTCATGAATTATTAATAGCCTTGCCCAGAGTTCAATGTTTGTACACCTGTAGTCTTTATAGGAAATGTGTTGTGAGTGATAACAGTTCCTGTTGGATTTTGTGTCTTGTCAGAGGTTTACTGTACAAGTCCTCGCTTGACTGCCTCCTGCAAACTATCAGAGGAGAGGGATTTATGTCTCTGTACAAAGGCTTCCTCCCCACCTGGATGAGAATGGTAAACTCAGGATTATTCTGCTTGGCTTTGCGGTGTTCTCCGACCATCGGAAGACGCATTGATTACAACGTCACTGTCCCCTTCCTAGGCCCCGTGGTCCATGATGTTCTGGCTGACCTATGAGCAGATACGGAGGGCGACAGGCGTCACCTCGTTTTAGAGCCTGCGGAGTTTCACCCTGGTGCCTATTCCTACCTGAGACATTGTCCTTGCCTGTGGATGGCCAAATGAAAATATAAGTGGCATTACACAAACTACCTTGCGAAGACACGGGTGAATCATTTGAACGTTATAGAGCCAAGCTGGATTTTTTTTTTGCGGTCTGTGTGATATACCTGGTGACCTTCTCGTTTTCCAAGATGATTCATGCCAGTGCCTGACATGCATTGACTTTCTACTCAGAAATAATATTCACCCAACCATATTCCAGCCACTTATCCTGGTCAGTGCACAAGACAGGGGTACACACACACGTGGCACATATACCCTCACAATCATGGGCATATGTGGGCATTTCAGAGATGCCAGTTAGTCTAACTGCATGCCTTTGGACCATGGAAGGAAACCCCCATGACGAGGGGAGAACAAGTTCCATGCACACAGAGCAGGGACAGGATCCCAAGTCCTGTCCCTACTACCCACTGAGCCACCACACCACCCAGATGCAACGGAAATGTCACATTGGAGTCATTGACAGATTCTGTATATGATCAGATGTTAAATGGATAGGGGGCACAGCGGTGCAGTGGCCAACATGGTTGCCAGGGTTCGAGTCTCTAGCTCTATGTGTGTGGAGCTTGCATGTTCTACCTGTGTCACTGTGGCGTCTCTTCCATGCTCTCCGGTTTCCCCCCGCAGTCCAAAAACATGCTAAGGTGAATTGGAGTTATCAAATTGTCCATTGGTGTGAATGCGTATGAGTAGTACGGATGTGTGTATATGTTTGCCCTTGGCGTCCTGTCTAGGAGTATTCCCTGCCTTTCGTTCGTAACTTATGAGGTAGTTTCTGGACCCCCACAGTTCTGAATAGGATAAGCAAGTATAGAAGATGGATGGATGAATATTGAGCAGGTGACAAACAGTGTTATAAAAAAGGCTCTTTAAGTTTGATTGTTTTTATATTTCGGCATAAATAATTGTCCGGCCCTCAACAGCTTCCAAAATTAGACAATTGCAGCCTTAAACGATACGTGAAACATCACTACGTCACTATCTGACAAAAAGTAAGCAGAAATACAGAAACTATGAAAAAAAGGAAATCGACCCTCAATGCTTCCATAGGACTTGAGAAGTTATTGGCCACGTGTTGGGCAGTGGTGGTTAATGGTTAGGGAAGCGCATTTGTAATTTAAAGATTACAGGTTTGAATCCCCGACCAGCAAGGCACCACTGAGGTACCCTGAGCAAGGTACCACCCCCAAGCACTGCTCCCCTGGTGCTGAATTAGCTGCCCCCTGCTATGTCACATTGTCACATATGGGTTAAATGCAGAGGACACATTTTGTAGTTGTGCACTGTGTGCTGTGGTGTATCAATAATGACAACTAATGACTAAATTATAAATAAAATTATAATTATAAAATGCACTTGATTGGCTGAATACACTCTTTAAAAGCAGAACTTTGGCAGTCTGGTGGTCACGCCACACCAAGCAGGAAAAGATCTCAGAAATGATCTCAAAGAAGTAATGGCTGCTTATCAATCTGGGAAGGGTTCTAAGGGTGTTTTCAATTCGAAACCCGCAATTCTAGTGAGAAAGATGATTTACAAAAGGAGAACATTCGAGACATTTGCCAGCTTCCCAGGAGTGGACGTCTCAGCAAATTCACCCCAAGGTCAGATCATATAATTCTCAATGAAATTGAAAAAGAACCCAAAAACCACTTTTAAGGATCTACAGGCTTTAGTTAACAAATGTCAAAGTTACGTGACAAATGACTACGTGATTAGAAAAAGACTGAACAAGTATGATGTTCACAAAAAGGTATTGAGGAGAAACCCCTTCTGTCCAAAAAGAATAGCTTAGGGTTTCAAAGCTGCATCTAAACAACAAGGACAAGGCAGTTTGGACACATGATACAAAAGTAGAGATGTTTGACACAACTGCATATGATCAAGAGCACTTTACACTAATCATCAAATATGGTGGCTGGAGAATGGATTGGACTTGTTTTTTAGGCCAGAGTACCTGAGTGCCTTGTGGTCAAGTCGACAGTGACCTCCTCATTTATATAATTATTCTAGGCTTAAAAGTTAAGCCACCTGCTTGACAGCCAAAGCTGGGCCAAAATTTGGTCACACAGATATACCAGGGCTGTTCAAATCACTGTCCTCAAGGTCCAAGCACTGCTGATTTTCCAGCCTTTCTTTACCCCTAAGCTGGATGTGAAGCCTCTGGCCAATCAGAATCAGTAATTATTAAACTACCTAGCAGAACTGAAAACAAAACCTGGGTTTGGAATTAAGTTCCAGATTTGAAGGGCCCTGAAATAGACTGACCCCAAGATGTCCAGCAAGTCTACTTGCTACCTTGAATGTGATCTTTAATTCACTGCCTCTGTGCATGAACGTATAATCCTGTATGTCTGGATTGTGAATTTTACTGTACTTTCAAAATAAAGCCTATGTGTTGTAATATATTTAAAAAAAATATATATTTTTTATTTGTCCATTAAAACCATTATTTCTTTGCATCATTTTGATATATCCTAGGACAGATGCAAAAAAATAAACACTCTACTAAGGTAAATTTAACATGCTTGATCTGGTGTATAGCACACAGCTGCATACTAAAGTAATAGCCTGCAATTCATTCCATCTGTCCATCCATGGCTCTCCTATAACTGGTTATTCACTGCAGTGCACCCTGCGTCTCAGTTGCTGAAAATAGGCTCCAGGCCGATACTATAAAATGTTAATCAGAATGAACTCTCATATCAGCTACTATACCCCAGCTACTAAAGGCAGGACAAAGTACATACAAATAGCTCGAGGCTAAGCCATCGCATTTTTGAGCGGAATCAGCGAACGTCAACCTGTCGGTAATTTTTTTAATTGAAGAAAGCATTTTTACCAACGAGAAAGTAAGAGCATTTTATTTTTGCACAGGTCCCTTGAGGGGCTCCGTAATTTTTCTGCATCATGTCCGTGACAAAAAAAATATAGGAATCCCACACACGAATCAACCACCCAAAGGGGATCAATACAGTCAAATCTAATTCACAAATTAATGTGATGCATGGGAAGTACATATATAACATCCTTCAAATATCGCCTATTAACCTACATAACGTTCACTCTCGTCCAGTGTGCCGTTTATTCCTTTACATTGCGTTTCTTCTGGCTGTACGAACGGCACTGCAAGGTTAAACGAAAATGCGCACTTCTGTTTTGCGGCCCACAGCGCCCCCTAGCGGCCTCATCTGCGACACACGGCTCACATGACCCGGAAGCGAAGAGTAATTACGTCAGCCTGTGGGCATTTCCCTTTCAAGCCGGTGAGCATGGCGGTTCCTGCGAGTGGAGCTTCAAGACGTTTGGTGCAGTATGTAGTAGTCCGGTCGGATCTGTTGCGCACTATGGCATGGCCTTTAGGGGCCGTCATCACACAGTGCTGCCACGCAGCAACAGCGGCAATTCACCTGAACTATGACGATCCAGATACGCAGGAGTACTTGGCAGAGCTGGACACCATGCACAAAGTCGTACTGGAGGTACACCGCTTACGCCCGACAGCCGGCTGGTTTACCCAGTGCCTTGATCCTTAACCCTATTAACGCATTATAACATAAGCGGGTTTCAGATCCGAGTCCTGTATTTTGCATACCAGTGGCGCTCTCCAAATGTGCACTGGTAATGAATGAAGTCAGTATGAAACTGCTAACATGTAATGGTAGTCTTCTGTGTTTCTGCAAAGCAACGCCCCAGAGAAATTGCTGGCTTTTCTCCTCGACTCACCGTCTGTTTTCCGTCCTGCAGGCTCCGGACGAGGCGTCTCTCACTAATTTGTCGGAGACGCTGCGGGAGAAGGGGGTGGCTCACAAACTGTGGATCGAGCAGCCCGAAAACATACCTACCTGCCTGGCATTAAAGCCCTATCCCAAAGACGCGGTGCACACATATCTACGCAAATTCAAACTCTTCAAATGAAGTGGAAAGGACGGAAGGGCAGCTGTCATTCACGTATCCAGAAGGTATCCTTACGAAAGGGCAACGCAGCGTTACTGCTCCGCTCTGGCCTCGCTGGTCTGAAACATTTCTGGATTTTTTATAGAGGAAAAAGTGAAATCATGCACCTTTCTGATGTCCTTCCCAAGAAGCAACAGATATTGCGATGCAGTGACATCTTTGCACATTTGGTTCTGTGATCCTTTATAATTTTTGGAGAAAGTGCATCACTTCCGTATTCTCACACGGGGGGAAGAGAGATTTTCGGAAATGTCAGATAATAAACAGCCTCAAAGGTGTTTCTTGCATGTATTTTTCCATGCATGCTAAACGTAGAGGCAGTTTAATAAGTGTTGGTTATAAAAATATTTTTGCACTATATCTCAAAGTCCGCATGTGGAGGTGCAATTTACTATCTCAGGTTACAAGAAGCATGAACTGGATGTAGCTTTGAGGGAAAGAGAGGATTTTATGTTCTCATAGGCCCGACTTATAAAATCTCCTGTACACTGTTCAGATTAACTTAATTTGTAATTCAGTTCACATGGAGCAAATAGGTTTATTTTTTTATAAATATAAAAAATCTCTGCAGAATTGGATTATGATTCTAAATCACTGCCTGCTTTAACACAGGGAAGTAATGGACAGTGCACAGTACTCATTCTCAGTCAGCTTGGATGGGTTTCACTGATTACCAAGTCCTGAGGCTTTTGAAAACCAAAGGAGCCATAAATCATGTGGGAATACTCTATACACAAGGTAGAAACCCTGGCATTAATTAGTGTTTGGTGTATTTATTTGATTTACCAGGAAAGCCACTGATATGAATGAATCTCTTCAAGAATAACCAGACAAAGCAAAATGCTCCGACATCACGACAAACATTACACAACACTGAACACAAGTAGTGGAAAACTCATGTAGAATGTTGTGAATTACAGTTTAGGTTACAATTTTTAGTTGTTGTTGTGTGCCTGCTGATTCCTCCATACCAAGAACTTCCTGAACAAAAGTCTTTCAGAATCCTGGTTCTGGAGACCTGCTCCATGTGCACATTAGCCTACATTTTCAGTAATTAGCCTAATTAAGAAGCTGTTGAAGAAATGGCACAATAAGTCCCTTATACACACCAGGTGACTCCCCATGTGTGTCAAGGAATAAGTAAAGATGTGCTTTTTTTGTTTTAATTAACCATGACATACCATAAAATTCATTGTTTCCTGTGCCCCTTTAAGTCATAGATGATAAATTGGTACATTTTAATTCTTCAATAATTTCAAATGGGAAATTCTTAAAAAGGGACCCAGTACTGGGAAAGTTTCAAATGTAATCCATTACAGACAGAGGTGGCAAGTCCAGGTACAGAAAGTACAAATCCAGACCAAGGTTTTGCTCCAAACAATCAGCCAAGTACTCTGTGACTGTGTACTCAACTTGTTGGTTGAAACAAAACCTTGGTCTGGATTTTTATTTTCTTGACCTGAACTTTCCACCTCTGTAATGGATTACTTCTGAAACTTCCCCAACACTGACATCTTTAATTTATCACTGCCTGAATTATGCTGGAGCCCTGTGTAGCTTAGTTCTTTCCCTGTTCCACCATAAATGATTCAGCTCAAGAGCCGTGTGGTAATTAGTACAAGGAGCTGAATCAGGTGTGTTACATAAGGGGAAACCCAAAAATTTGTAGGGCTCTGGCCCCCCAGGACTGGAGTTTGACACCTGTGCACTACAACTTACTGAACAGGCTACAACAGTCTTTAGGCACGATTCATAATGTCATATATTCTTAGAAAAAAAAAAAATCTTTACAATCCATTCTTCAGCATAGGCAATTTCCTTTGTATTCAATAGTTTTGTTTATAAGCTTCTGTCTTAAAGCAATTTCATCCAAAGCACTGCTAGAAATTAGGACACATTAAGTAGGAAAGAAGTTAAAGATGGGGGGGGGGGGGGATACAGAATAAATGTTAGAAATCCTGTTTTTTTAATGGTGCTTTTATTGCAATGTGTTGTATTCTCACATTCATGGATATTAATGAGATTTGTTAGTCATCATTTCCTTCGAGGTCAACGTTCTGACCTGATCCCAACCTGTTCGACCCACAGCAGAAGAGCCATAGTGGGCTGGGGGGGGGGGTG
>JAODJU010000039.1:7221971-7234015 GCA_026776725.1 Gnathonemus echidnorhynchus
GGGGGGGGGGGGGGGGGGGGGGGGGGGGGATTCGATAGAATTTTTCAGGGGCCCAGACACTAGGGGGAGCCCATGAGTATGTGAGCATGGACAATGGTAGCTTTGGTTTGGGGGGGGGGCAGCAATTAGTAGAATTTTTCAGGGACCCAGCCTTGTCTTTGAGGGGAAAAGGAATGTAAGATGTTCACCCCCCACCTCCACTGCTGCCTGGCACAAAATCTCACTAGCGCCCCCTTTTCCTTCACAGGAGTGGGAGATGAAAACTGGCACATAAAGCCAACAGCCAGCTCCGCCGTCTCTACACGTGTAGATATGTATGTGAACCGGGTTCTGGAGGAGAATCGAGGAAAGCACAGCCCAGATGGCGGAGGAGGAGACCTGAGACGTTACGTTACATTACTTCTGCTCCTTTTTGCTTACTGTCTTTCTGCCGTTTGCTGTACAGGCGCGTGTGGCCACATCCCACAAGCAGAGTACACCAGGGTGGCCCCTAGAGGGCGATGTCCTCACCGATAGAGCTGAACTGTTGATCTCGTCAGCCTTCGCTAAACTAAATCTAGTCAAGATACTTAAACGAGAATCAGAATATTTATTTGTAAATGTTTAAGTAAATATTAGCCTGCCTTTATTATTTATATTGGTATTTAAACTTTCACAGTTTTCACATTAGACCTGGCCTCCCACAGAAGTATGACTCACGCTTGAGGTACATACTTCATTTTCCCCTGTGGTGTTCTTTAAAAAGACAGCCACTGGGTCGTACCAATCATCAGACGGACTGGGGGGAGGTGGTCACATGCTTTCCTGTGAACAGGGGTCTGGTATTTGTGGGTGGAGGACAGAACCAGTTGGAATAAGTTTGGTTCTTATTGCATAGCCGGGTCTGATGTTGGGGTTAAAAAGTTCCTTATGCTCAACCACCTGCTGTGGAGTTGGGTTATGATGCTCCCCCCCCCCCTAATTTATTTGGTATGAGAGTTCTGGATTCCAGCCAGAACCCCAGGCTGAGTCAGGTCTGAAGCTGAATAAGCTCTCGGCGCTAGGCTAGGCCGGGCTTAGCGGAGGGCTGTCCAGGCTTATATGACCACATGGAAATGGTGGTCCGGGGGTTCCTGCAGGATATAATGTTTTTATCAGAGCCCAAGCATACTGTATGTGCTGACATTCAGCTGCTTTAACCACAAGCACTGGGCGAGGCTGACATGGTCCTGGCACATTCCAAACACATCAATACACTGTCAAATGTAGACGTACTGTATAAAAAGCAAAATCGAACGTGTATTTCACAGAAGTGGTGCTCATTTTTAAACGGTTGGAGCCTGAGGTCGTCTCGGACAGTGGGAATCGATTCCTCACGTCATCGTGGGCCAGGAGGCTTTGCTTTGCTTTACAGACGCGTTCCCTAAGCGGTTCCCCAGAGAACAGCTGTAGACGCTGACTTTTCCAGCTAAACTCATAATTAACTTTCTTTAATATAAACTATATCTTGCATTCTAGAAAAGCACAAATGCACGGAACCGGTTGCCTGATGCCTTCTGTAAAGCATTTGTCCGAAATGAAAACTCAGTATTAATGCCAAGTATTGCCTCAATAGTAATTCAAAATCACTTAAGACTGGTTTTCACTTAAACGTATTTAAAGTTGATCCAAGGTTGTGAAACAGATCTCTAGATCTGAAATCGTTTTTGCTGGAGGTTGCAAGTAAGAATTCATTACTCATATTTTATGAAGTTCTTTACAAATGGCCTGCTTACAGGCGTGTTAGGAAACATAATTCAAGGTTTTGCATAGCAGCTGAAGATTAGACTAAAATACAGAGATGTGTAAATATTTGATCTGACTTGCTGTTAGTTGCATTAAGTGCCAGGATTCTGGAGCTGTTGCATACTGTTTTCATAAGGGATTGGGGAAGATGGAGCAGAATCCGTGAGACCCTGAGGCAGTCGAATCAGGACAGCTCATCCTCAGCTCGTGGGAGTTGTACTTACTCAAAAATGATTGGTTCAGAGAGATAACCAATCAGACTGTAGAGGAGGTGAGTCCAGGTCCAAGCAACTAGCAGAGTCAAGGTCACGACATGCGACTGGTTGGTCCTGCCTCTTATAGTTGCTTGAACCCATCTTCTCTACAATCTGATTGGTTATCTCTCTGAACCAATCATTTTTCATTCTGTCCTCAGAACATCTTTTTGCAAGTAAAACTTCCATTAGCTTGTCACCATCAGCCGTCCAGCCCCAGCACGGAGGGGTGTCTGATGAATCCTCTGAATCTCCACCCAAAATCTAAAAATCCCTATTTTGGGTCCCTTCCCAGCTTCCTCTGCCCTCTTGACCTGTGCTAACAATGTAAAGAGAGCTTGTGAGAGGAAGGAGAATGAGTATTCAGAAGGTCCTTATCATCCCAAAGAGGAGAGACAGACGATGTCAGAAAATGTGAACATATATGTAAATAGTTGTGGTTTGTTTCGTGGGGGGTGGTGGGGGGAGACGGGAATAAAGAAAGAAATCAGCAGTGTTTGTTTTGCACCTTAAAACTGTTTGTATCATGTGTACTGCTCTAGGACAGTCGCCGACTTGGCGGAGAACACCTGTATGTAATATTAAACTTTTAAAACATGTTTCCTGTTAAATATCCCTCTTTCTCTTGGCGGCATTTAAATGATCCGATGGCAAAACTGCAAGTTCAGAAATGTAATAATTAGGCTGTTGAAAAATAATGGCATTTCTTGTTTTTATCTCAGCTTGATGTAACTGACATAGTTTGGCTTACATATTCAGAGAAACTCTCTGGAGACGGACCTGCCGCTTTTATTAAAGCGGCCAGCTGCCTCTCTGTAATATCTGTAAATCTATAGTTTCACTCGGTCCATACTACATTTTTATTACGCATGGCAATTCTTTGAGCGTTATCAGTTACTGCCACCTACTGGTGAGTAAGAGAATTTCAGTAATGTAATGAAGTCGTTTTAAGGATGTTTCACGATTGGGTAATAAGGTTACCTTTGCGTTGTGGGTGACACAGTGACCACGGTTTTAGTTTCTTGAAGAATGTTTAGTTTTTATTGAGCAGAACAAATCATTAGAACAAACTTATACAGTTATGGGTGCGGTTAATCCCAAGGGTTCAGTATGTATCGGTACATTTTGAGTGTTCAGACATTTACTGAAAACATTTCCCATGAAATGTCAGGTTCACACATTTTGTTTCAACAATGAATATCCTCCACAAATATAGTTTTTGTCATCTACCCCCCCCCAAATAAACATTTTACAGACATCACAGCACTAAAGAACTAAGAACAAGCGAACATGAGCGTCCTTATGTACAAAAACGTGCCCAGAGTCGTGGGTCGTTGCCCGTGGCAAGTCGACTTGTACTGAAACTGTACTGAACACAACCAGAAGGAGCGAGATGAATACTTATTTCTCTTAAGGCAAGTGCAGAGAACACCTGAATCGAAGCTATCGAACTACCCTGACCTAGTGCTGGGGTTTGGTCACATTCAGCCATTCTTCTACGTCAAAGTGTCAGGGTCATGTTTTGTGGTTTGGGGACTGGCTCACTGGAATACACCGTCCCAGGCCGTAAGCTCTCGGCAGCTGCCATAACAATGAGCGACTGGCTCACTGGAATACACCGTCCCAGGCCGTCAGCTCTCGGCAGCTGCCCTAACAATGAGCGACTGGCTCACTGGAATATACCGTCCCAGGCCGTAAGCTCTCGGCAGCTGCCCTACCAATGAGCGACTGGCTCACTGGAATATACCGTCCCAGGCCGTAAGCTCTCGGCAGCTGCCCTAAACAGTGAGCCTCAAACGAAGCTATTAAATTAAATAATTATTAAAAAAAAAAACATGACCTTTAATGCAACCGGTCATTCTTTGCATATTCAGTAGTTTGTTTCATAAAAGAAGCTTCACGACAGGGACGGACATTTCCAGAACCTGCAGGCTGGACAGTGTGACTGTTCGTAGGCGAGCTCTTAATTTAACTGTTGGCTAAATTGTTCATGCTATCTTTTAAAATTATTTGTTAAAACTTATAGTTGAGGAATATCTGTGATAGTATAATCCAGTGATCACCATCCCTGCTCCAGGAGATCTACCTTAGGTGCGATCTTGATTTAACACACCTAATACAGATAAGTATTGGAGCCAGCTATGTTGAAGCTAAGTTGGCTCTAATACTTAGATACTGCTGAAGGGCCTGATTATCTGTATCAGGTGTGTTAAATCAGGGCTGCACCTAAGCTCCGCAGGGTGGTAGATCTCCAGGAGCTGGATTAGTGACCACTGGCATAAACGTTAATATTTCGAATATTTCTTCCCTCACTACACAAATGATAATATGTGATCATTCTTTTTAAATATGATTAATCCTTTATAATTAAGATAAAGTAATTAAAAGCAATGCTATTTGCTATTTTTAGAATTCAGTAGGAGTCAAATAACTGAGAAACAAACTGTAGGTTTTATTTCATATTTCCTCAACATTGGCCTACGCATGTACTTCTTAGTTAAGACAAATGTATTTGTAAGTTCATAACACCAATAATTAAGAGCTCAACAGGAGCAAAAACTAAAGGACCAAACTACTGGATTCTATTGAACCAGGCAAACCCACCACTGACTGAGATTAAGGCTGCTTGGACCCAACGCGAGCGGGAAATCATACAGACCATGTGCGAGATCTTACTGTCCAAATGAAGGGGTTAGTGCAATTCAGAGGCTGCCGGCATGCTCAGGCTCACCAGCATACGGTTCTTCAAACTAACGACGAAGACTGACTAAGCGGCTCTGCTCTATTCACAGTGGGCTCACGAAACCAAGGGATGCTCGTGTCTGACAGTACAGTGCAGTACTCATATTAGTACAGTGCAGTACTCATATTAGTACAGTGCAGTACTCATTAGTACAGTGCAGTACTCATATTAGTACAGTGCAGTACTCATATTAGTACAGTGCAGTACTCATACTGTCTGTGCTATCGCCCTTTGGGATGGACTGGCTCGTTACTGCACACAACAACGTCATGAGACAGACACTCCTGTCCCAGGGTGCATCCTCTTGTAGTTTCGCACAACGAAGCGGCACGAGGACCCCGTCTTGTGAGCATTTTAAGACGATGACATCAGCCACATGCTAAGGCAGCGTGTCACGTGACCAAAAGCCATCGGAAACATTTTCGCCGCTGCTGAGCTGATCTACGAAACGACAAGACGACTCAGACAACTTCGTACAGGTGAGAGAACGTGAGTAAATAAGGGCCAAAATACTTGGATTTCGTGGGAACCTGCAAGATCCTACATGTCAACGATGACAGAACCAAAAAATAGTGACTAACGTGTTTCATGAAAGTGCTGAATATTCTGGTGTCAAACATCCAAAAGTGGTGCAAATTTGGTATTTGTGTGAAGTATTATGTTACTCTATGAATAATTATTTACAAAGTATTTCTTATACATGAACAAACCAAATTAAAGGGAACTCTACTTCCTGCATAGCCTAATATAGGCTTGACGACACCATAGGCTTGTGTGAGCACCACAACTCCAGGAGTATGGGTTAGGCAAGGTATGCAAACTCATCCCAAATGCATTCTGACCTTCGGGTCTGAAATTAATTGATTGTTCATTTGAAAAGATTTGAAAAAGTTTTTTTTTTGTTTTCCCCCGCCAACGTATGTTAGCTAAAAATGCATTTTATATTGCAGAAGATGATTACTGAGGCACCATGGAACTAAACTGTTTCGAATGGGCTATTGACTAAAATCACGACAAACTAAAATATCACTCAGTCAATTTACTAAGAGCAGTAAAACATAAAAAATGTAAAATTCGAATGTGTCTTGTAAAAAAAACAAAAAAAAAACCCAATGTATTCCTTTTTTTGTAGTTTGTAGGGGAAAATAAATGCATAGGCACATGTAATGTGCTAAAAACGGTGCACGCACAATGGGACAACACTGCCACCTATTGTGTGGAGGGGGAACTGATAATTCAAAGACACATTGAGCCCAGGGCCTGTAGTTTTCAAGTGGGCTTATGAGCTATTGCCAGAAGCAAGGGATAGATTTGGTGACGCTCCACATCAACATAAAACAACTGATGTCATGCTGCACCCATCTGTACACGCTCAAATCATACTGTGTATTGCATTATCTTCCCTATACTCAGGTGAGGTCTCAAACAAAAATATATCTGCAGATATTCAGTCTGCTGAATCGTTATCCTGTAGATGAAAAGCTATTACGTACTTCCAAAGAGGCTTGTTTTTGGCACACCATTTCCACAGTTCAAAAGCAGTAAACAATTTTCATTGTACCACTGTTTTTCCACACAGTTTAGTTGAATTATAATGAATTTAGTGCTTTAAAAATGTCCGTTTCATTATGCATTGCATTGTGCTCACCATACATTAATGAATAATATGAATGTATGTTTAAACTGATCAATCTATAAATGTGTCTTTTGCAAGCTGATGCCCCAAAAAGCCAAGTTACTCATCCAATCTGCCCATTTTCTGTCACTGACGAGCGGGACTGGAGGTTACCCAGCACTTCCCTGGGTTCAGAAGCTGTCTGCCTTCGACCAGTAATTCCGGTTCGATAAAACTTGTCTAAGCGTCACGTTGCCACTGGCATTCCCTGGATGGCGCTGTCGAGGCACCTTCTGCTCGACGTCACAAACGGGGGTGGCTTCGGGACCCCATGCCCCCACCCTCTGCTTAAACCGGAAGGGGACCACAACCGCAATGAAGAGCTTGGGAAGTAGAGAAAAATATATATACACCACAACCCGTGAACACGGGTACAGTTAACGACATCACATCAGTGGAGAGCCAATGGGAACAGCGGGTGAACAGGGGGCACGGCAGAACACAGGTGAACTTTGTGAGACCACTTAGTAGCGGGGGCAGGGGGTCGGGGGGGGGGAATAAATTAGACTTGTGATTTCCATTTCAATGTCATAATCCAGCTGATCCTACTTTAATTAACCAGATCTCCAGAGTGCTATTATTGCTTGTTAGTAACCTCCTCGTTCGTCTTTAACGTGATGTCAGTCTTCTGCGGACACGTCTCATCGCCAAGGTCCGTCAGTTATAGTGTTTCGGCGGTGTCAACAGAGGCTGGTGCTGACTGACGGTATCTGACTCCGCGACAGTAGTCAGGTGAGTAGTTCTAGCTGCAGTGTGAGGGCTAAAGCCCCGGCAACGAGGTCCTCACTGCGTCAGCTTCCGCACACAGCGTCTGTACACGCCTTCGGATTTAGATGACTGACGTTCAAAAGTAAGAGAAATCGCCGCCTAAAAGTTTACATGTTTACCGTTTGACCTAAATCAATTACATGTTCAGTTAATTATGTAAGACTGACGACCCGAGCTGGACGACCAAAAAGCCAGGCTCACCAAAATTTCAACATTCAAATTCGAAACAATCTTCTCCATGGAGACTGACAATTTCCACACAAGACGAAAGTTTTACTGGGTAGAAGCTGGAGTCTCTCTGATTTAAAACACGCTGCAGCAGATCCTGTTTCTTGGCTCGGATCAGCTAAAAATTATCATCATTTTCATTATTAATATAAAAAAAAAATAAAAAATCCTGCTTCAAACCCAAAAACATCTGTCAGCTTTGACTTGGAAAATGACTGCTGTCTCAACGAGCGAGTGACGTTTTAAAAGAAAAGCAGAAAGTGTTAGTGCGTTCCAATCTTGTCCGTTGGTACTGTACAATACTATCGACCTGCATGGTATGTATGGCAAACACTGATAGGCCAATGAGATCCCAAGTGGCTCATATTCACAGCTGCTTAAAAAAAAAAAAAAAAAAAAAAAAAAAAAAAACAATAACATTTGTGTCGGACAGTTTGAGTCTAGTATCTATGTTCCCCCCCCAGGAAAACCCTGGGGCAGACAGTGTGCTACACTACAGCCTCCCATCCTGACCTTTCTTGTTCTAATTCACCAAGAAAAAAATAAACAACAAATAAACAGAACACTGGGAAAGATCTCCCACCAGGCACTGCAGTGGAGAGCCAATCAGCGACAAATCCAGCTGAAACTGAGCTTTCCTCGCACGACGGGAAGGGGGTGGTGGTGGGGGGGGGGGGCAGTTAAAGCCCCCTCTAAAAAGTCCTCCCATCATGCAGTCAGATGGGCTGGCCAGGACCGCGCCGGGCCCCGGACCCTGCCATCGCTCTCCGTGAAGTGCTGCAGCGGACTGGCCAATGAGGCTCGCCAGGCAACAGGGTCCTCTTCAGGCTCGGTGAATCGGCAACGCTCTCCGTCTCCTGGCTGGGAATCGCAAGCTCTGAAGTAGGTAACCAAGAATGAGCGCTCCGCCTGCAGCCTAAGACGTCCAATCAGCCGTCTATCCACCCCCCTCCAAGCCCCGCCAATCCCCACCAAAAAATATCATTTCATCAGAATCCATCCTGCTGGAAATTAGAAGCAGACTTGTAAAAAAATATAAATATCTCACTGTAGGGCAGCACTCCCCAGTGCTCAGAGTGTCACTCGGTTAGGAGCTGCTGCAGGAGGCTTTTCTGCTGAGACTGGGCACTCTGGGTGGCTGCCCCCCCCTTCTGTGATGCCATGGGGCCCGGCTGGTTCAGGTAGGAGTCGCTGCCCACCAGGTTGACGGTGCACTGGACGTCAGCAAACACCTGAACCTGCTGTACCTGCAGGAGAGCAGATGGTACAGCGGGAACCATCAGCCACGCATGGCCTGACCTGAGGGAGCCTGGTGTGCGGCCTGCTGGTCAACTGTCCATTCAGCACCAGTCCAGTTGAACTGGGATTCAGCACCATGGACAGCCACCCACCTGACCCATGCACAGCCTGGGTCAGCAACAGGATGCCACTTTGTGGTAAGAGTGACCATATGTCTATAGACAGGGAGCCTGACCTAAACATGGAGCCTAAGGTACCAGAGCAGTTAAAATGGAATGAGACTGGTCTTGCTCCAAATATCTCGATGAGCAAGTACTTGAGGCATGCAAGAGACCATAAAATGTTATTTGGATAAAACTTCCACAGACCACTCAGTAATATGCTTCAAAGATGATTAAATTCTTACTTTCCACATTTCTAAATGTACTGGGCTGAAGCTCACATGCTGCTCACCAACCTGATCATTACACATTGAGCTGATGTTGCCCAGGTTGCTGTTGCCCATGCCAACAGAAGGTCCCATGGGAGTCAGAGAACCCACGCCGCCAGATCCACCCGCCATCGAGACGGTGATGCTCATGTTGTTGTACACGCCCTGTTGTCCGAAGGCCTGGGGCGGAGTCTGTCCGGACTGGCTGTACATACTGTCAATCAACATTAACGTACCAGTCAGGCTTTCGCACTGCTTAATGTTGACATGTCCCACCCCCTCTACAGAGTTTCTACACTGCTGCCATACCCGTTGTTCCCCATGCCTCCTTGCTGCCAGCTCTTCATGTCCGGCGACTGGTAGCCCATAGAAGGCTGGGTCTGTGAGAGCAGAGGTGTCTGCGGTGTGGACATCTGTGGTGAGAGGAGGGGGCTGGTTGGGCTGAGGGCTGGTGCAAAAGGTGGCTCCCCCTGCTGGACCATACCTGCAAGAAAAGACAACTCAGCTGAACCACTCTGCAGGACCATGATCAGTAATTTGCACGGGCTTTGCTGGATTTTGCCGGAAATGACCAAATGACCAATTCTGGAGATCGTTAAGTTCTGTAGCAATTAATTTTCAAGTACAATAGAGAAAACAATAAAAGCAGGAAACAACTAAAAGATAAGCACTCTTGGATCTGTGAAAAGTGTACAGGATCGTTTCAGTGTCTCAACCTCATCTGGAGCCCACCACAAATTGTTGATTATTTTTTGTCTCTAGAGGTTGTACTGACTGTAAACATCACAGAAGTTAGATCTGCATCTGATTTTCCCCCAAGAACACATCACAGAATTCCTTCATTCAATAGTATAATATTCTTGGCCATACTTTTCAGAGCTTAATAATTTCCCAAAAGAGGTAAGGCTCCAATTTCAATATGTCTGACCCAATCAGGGCTTATAAAATGAAATCTGGAAAGTGTCATGCACTCTGGTGGCAATAAGCTCAATGACATCACCAGGCTTCCTCCTTCATTAACACTGTTCTGTGGATTTGCTTAACGGACGTTCTTTTCTTCTTAAGATCTGAACCCCAGGCTCGCTAGACTCTGTAATACCCCCACCCCCCAGGGGGTGTCGGTTTTGTCGCGTCGGCTCTTTCTCAGTCCACACCCGACCAGAACCACCCAGCAAAGCAAGACCCGAAGACCTCGGCGGGAATCTACTTCCGACCTGAGCGATTCGATTCCACGGCGCTCACGCAACACAGCTCGTGGCAGCCAACCTGCCCACATTCGGCAGATGGTCTGGCGCTAATTTCAGACCGTGTGCACAGTAAACATTAGAACAAACACTGCTGCTCATGAGGTGCAACACCTTCACCCATTAAGCAGAAGGTAAATATTTACCCCTTTCATTTCAGAAATATGTGGGTGACCAGTGTGAGAGAACACTAATACCCGTGAAAGGAAACATTTTAATTTTTTTCAAGTGCTCATAAGGTCATTTCGTCCCTGGCAATAAAACGTGATAATATTGTTACTGACGGTGCATAAAAAATAACTGGTAGCAAGAGAGCAGACTCACCTGCTCCTGCAAACTGCTGGAAGGGGGCGGGTTGTACTGCTGAGTTCACCACGCCACCAAACTGGCCCTGCATGCCTCCCATCATACCCTGGGACACCACAGGCCCCCTGCTGGCCATCTTGGGGTCTGTCGGCACCACTCCCAGGGGATTAAAGTTGCCAGGCGAGCTTGGGGGGTTTCCTGGCCCGGGGCTGTAACCTGTAGGGTAGGCGAACTGCGGAGGCGGCGGCTGCTGAGGCTGCTGGGGGCCCTTGGGGCCCCCCATAGGCCCTGGCGCCATGCCCTGCCTCATCAGCATGGCCTTCTGCTGCAGGAGCTGCCTCTGCCGGTGCTGGAAGCTGTAGAGCTCCCTCTGCCGCTGCGCCATCATCTGCGCGTTCAGCGGCGGCTGCAACGACAGAGGATGGCGAGTCGCATTTCGCGCGAAGGCCAGTAGGTGGAGCGGTAGTTAAATGCTGAGGCTCTCGTCAACCCACGAGGGATTTTACTTTGCGTGGAGCCTATTTCATTAACACGAATAGTTTGGTTTTATCTACTTGGACAACAGGCTGCTGAAGGTCGCAGCAGCAGAGACAAGAGAACAGCAAGAGCCTCTCAGACCTCATGACTGCTGCCTTGAGACACGAGCTGCTTCAGAAAAACTGCACAGCAGCATAAAAAAAGTCAGGAGGACTAAGATAAACAATTGTGTCCTTTGGTAGAGCAGAATGGAGAACAGCAGCGCTTCACTCATTCCAGGGGTAAAATAGGGTAGTTTTCCCATCTTGCTCACCATTACAGAGGTAAGCACACAAATGATAAACACACAAATGAGACAAACAAAAAAAAAAAACAGTCAGGCCCCGGTATCTTCACACCTGCGAGGGCATCTGGGGCTGCTGCATGCCCTGTCGCATGCCCATGGCAAGATGCCCTGTCCCTGGGAACTGGCTGATGGCTGCCATCCTGTTCTGGTGCACGATCTGGACGGGGAAGACGGGGACACAAGGCAGGGAGGCAGGGTTTCACTCATTCTGTATCACCATTTCACAGAAATTCACAAATATTCTGCATAATTCATTTGTTTTCAGCTCATTTCTTGCATTTTTGCATTTCATGAATGAATAATGCCAAATGACTCAAAATTCATTACACTCAAGTACTTTGATGCCATATTAAAATACAATTCCTATGGTTCTGTATCAGTGGTTTGTGATCCTGTTCCTGGCACCGGGGGGGCAGGAACAGGATTGAGAACCATAGAGATTCAAGCCAGGAACAGGATTGAGTACTATAGAGATTCAGGCCAGGAACAGGACTGAGTACTATAGAGATTCAGGCCAGGAACAGGATTGAGTACTATAGAGATTCAGGCCAGGAACAGGATTGAGTACTA
>JAODJU010000039.1:7243107-7260673 GCA_026776725.1 Gnathonemus echidnorhynchus
TATCGGCAGATATCCAAATTCAGGTATCGGAATCGGATCGGAAGTGAAAAAATGTGGATCGGTGCATCCCTAGTAAAAATATCACTGCATACCCCAACTAACCATTTCTAGTTAAAATGTATACAAGTCTCCAGTAGAAAATATACAATTGAGCACTTTTAAGTAGTAATTAAGCAAATTTTAGAAAGACTACACATCTGAAGAGCTCTGCTTAGTATAAATTTTGCCGTGTTCAGGCATAAGGAAAATCAGCAGTAGCTTTGCATACACTGCAGTTTTACTTTTTCTTCCTCTTTCAGCATAAAGTACAGAAATTAACTCCTCCACATTCGAGAGGGTTAGGGGTTCCTGCAAATGTGAAAAATCACAAATAATACTTGGGCACCCCTAACCTCAAACCAAAACAGTCGGCTAGCCTGAACAATAACATAAAAAGTCTATTTATTACCAATTTTTAAAACAGTATTGTGCTGTACACTTTGCATGACAAATGTCATTTCATATCAAGACCATGCTCACAGAATACACACAGCATCTAAATTATGCCCCTGTACTGCTTTCTGCACCGGGAGCCCTATGCTTTGGACTCATTATTAAACATGCAAAATTAACGACACTGAAATTTTAAAGGTTACTGCAAGAAAGATTCCATTGTCACAAAGACAGCTAGCATGCGAGTGTCGAGTGAGTGGCTGCTGAGACAAAGATGTGGGACGTACCCAGGCTAAGACTTTAAGATATAAGATATACTAAGATATAGCATCCACTTTAACTAATAAAAATTATATATTATTAATATTTATATATTATGTGATTTTAAATGATAAAATCATTTTCAGTATTGTTTTTGGCTTACACCCCCCCATCCCCCCATATCCAATCCGGCATTCTTGCTGGTATCGGCTCGATACGGATAGTGGGATCGGTGCCCTCTCGATTAATTATTATTAAAGATTAGTTACATTTAGCTTGATATTATAACTGACACATTATATTATGGTTTAACAGACCTGTTTTATTAGATTATTATTGTATATTCAGGTCCTTGGTGACAGTAATGGAAGACATTAGTCATTGTAAACTGCCATGTTTAATTTATATTTAATTACTGAAGTTGTTCTCTGACAGGTTTATTTCAAGAGATGTTTTGCTGAGCTTATAAGAATTTTTTTAAAGGGCACAAGAGAAAATAAATTTCTTATAGGCAATGTTTTATTTGTATTAATGTTTGATTTAATTGGTTGGGTATTCATGTATGATTTGTTAAATAAAAGCATGTTAAAATTGTATTACATTTCTTTATTCAGTGGGCATGGGCAATTCAGTGTTTGGGGTCTATTTTAACAGTGCACCTATTGAAGCAGAAGATGTAGAAGCTGTATAGCTGATATGCACACTTCAATATTTATCGCAAGTCGTCATCGCAGATTTTTTTTAAGGAAATTTTAGCCCTGGTGACCTGTCACACTGAGGTTTGAGGCCCTGGCTCTTTCGGTAAGTCCCGTCGGCCGGTGAATAACGGCACCTGGTACCAAAGCCCTGTCTGGCATGTATTACCAGGGTGCAAAGGTGGGGGGGGAGGGGCCCAAACATGCAACATGGTGCTTACAAGCCATAGACTGGCATGGAACCTCAGCTTAAAACATGGCCGTCAGATCGACATATCATAATGAGTCATGTATGGCTTTTAATAGGTTTGAAGACGGATATAGGAAGGAGGGATCTCTACACAAGTAATTGTATTTTTTTAATTTAAGAAACATCAGGGGTTCACTGCCATGACTTCAATCAAGGTACTCAAATCATTTTACAGAATAAGTCAGCTGAAAAACAAGAAATGGTATAATTACAAGCTACTTCAAAAGAATACATACATTTACTTAAATTTACGGCCGGAATAACAAGCAAAGTGTACATCCATAACCTGTTAAAGTACGGATTCACTGTGCAGTTCCTTCAAAGCTGAATGCTCTTTAAGAGTGGGAATGTTTTATAATATGATAATATGCAGAGCAGCCTGCCTGCAGCGGCCGTACCAGCGTAACAAGGTTAACTGGAAGCACAGGCTCACCCAGTCTTGGTCACGAGCCGGGAAGCTACATCAATACCTCGGACTTTTGGCTGGAAATATCTGGCCCCCACCTCGCACCCTTTCTGTCAGCCTCCCCCAGCTTCCGCCAAAAGTAAACACTGGCCGCTGCTACTGCACTGTGGGGGCCCTGAATTTCGATAGCTGGGGTGTTTTTCTGGCACAGGAGTGCAAAGTCACGTTTGCCCACAAGCAGTGGCGCTCCTGGCCTGAATGCGTGTGAAGCACAATATCTATGCACTTTTTCCATTTTCATTTATTTACTTCTTTTTTTTAAAAAAAAAACTGGCATTATTCAACAGAAGCATAGACAGAAAGGAGAAAAATACAGGCTGCGACTCATACCCTAGGAAAGGGAGAGAGAAAGAGAGAGTGAGGGAGAGGACGATCGGAGGGGGGAGGGTCGGGGAGGCAGTAGGCAGTGTGTGTGCTTGGGGCCCAGTCCTCCAGGTCAGGCTGTGGCCCTCATTGGCTCCCTACTTCTCACGCCCCCCGCCCCCATCCGGCCTTTGAAACGAAAACAGAGCGCAGAGTGGGGTGGGCCCAAAGCGGCATGCCATGGGGACAGCGGGTGGGCGGGGGCGGGGCCGGGGGCACCATATCCTCACTCCACCTTCCCTCTGCAGGGATTCGAACATAAACAGGGGATCTCTTTCAAAGCTTTCTGCTGCGCAACAGTACCAAGGCTAGAGAGAGAGGGAGAGAGAGGAATGGGGGGAAAAGGAGAGGGAAGAAAAAACCCTCAATCTCATTAAGGCAACTAGAGGGAAGGAGAATAATGGAGAAGTTAAATACGGAAAATGAAATAAAATCACGCATCTGGCACTGGCCCAGAACGAGCCTATGAAAAGTCAGATGGCACCGCCTGTTTGCCAGCGTGCCTCCCTCACACTCACACTGCGCAGCACTGCAAAACACAAACCTCACACCTCAGTGCCATTACGCACGGAGATTACCAAACAAGGTCTGTGCCCGTAAAGGTGCGAGTCCAACGCCCCAAAAAAAGGCTGCTGCCGTTTCACCCTCGAGCTAAAGACCTCAGTTGCTTCAGACACACGCAGTTTCTTATAAGGCGACGAAGGTGAGGGAACCAGAGGGCTGTGCTGACAGCGCAGTGACACAGATTTCCCGCAGTGACACAGATTTCCCGCAGTGACACAGATTTGGCGCCCGGCGACGGCTCAGCTATAGCAAGCAACAGCATCATTAAAGGCGGCTTCAGGATAAACGGGTGACACGTGAAATGCTGAAGAGGAGGGGCGTACAGTGCTGGGGGGGGCGTGGGGGCCGCACCACACCAAGACACACGGGCCATGATCTAAATCTGACCGGGAACCTAAAAATGACCCGCGAAACCACACATACATTCTCTGGATGCCAACACCATTCACACTTTATGCAGTACATGTGCTCTAGAGAAAAAACAACAGCAGCAAAGTATTTTACACTGTTTTTACTATAGGTGGCCACTGCAGATTAGGCCTGGGAGGTCGAACTTCATTATTTGAATAAATTTGAGTTTAAATATTTACATATTCAACAGCATGATGTCAGCATGTTGAGGAGGGGCAGAGCAACAGCGGCGAGCTGACAGCCCTTTGCTCTTCATCTAATATGTTTTTCTTTCTTTTTTGCCAAATGGCATTTAATGCAGAATAAGGGGTCTGCCACTTGGGGTAGACTCCTGTGAATCTATTCAGCTAGTCAGAATAGCCGAAGCTAGTCAGCAAGTAACTAGTGATATAATGTATGAATTACAAGAAGAATGTGACGAGACAGTGACTCCCGAAAACCTGGAAAGCGGAGTCTGAAAATGGTTTGAATCTTGCGGCGTAAATTGACAGATTCAACAACACTGACATTGCAGCATGTCATGTCATGTCATGCATGATGTCATTTACGTTTTAAGATATTTTATGTACATTGATATATGTTAGCTGTCTAATGTCAGTCATTTGATATTTAACTACAAGCCATAATTTACAGCTTCATTGTTGCTGCTCTTTTGTGCAGTTCATTAAGGTACTGTGGCGCTGTGCAGGGCTGGGGAATACCCAGGGCATCTTGGGCAACTCGGCACAGTGCCACTTTAAAATATTTGTAAATAATGGGATGTAAACAGTGTGTATTGTGCTGTACTTGTACTGTCGTGTGTACATGAATACGCTGTATTCTGTGATTGTCGTAGTTGGTGTAGGTGCATGTATGAGCTACAAGGGGTTAACCTACTGCTGCACTGGTTGGAGTAATAAAAACATTTTGACACTACAAGTGCAGTGTGCAAGTTTGACTATCAGGAGCATAGCTAGCACTGCCATTACAATATGCCACTGCAGGGTCAGATTTTTAACGTTATACTTTTGTTAAATTCTGCTGCACAAGAAGCATTCGTGTTTGTATTGAGTATTTTATATATAACGTAATTGTATCTGTTTCCTATGTATTGGTTTCCGGATGGAATGCTGTGTTGAGGGGAACGAGAGAGAGAGAGTGCAGCGAGCAGGGAATTAGAAAGAGAGGGTAGTGAGTAGGGAGTCAGAGAGAGAGTACAGTGAGTAGGGAGTCAGAGAGAGAGTACAGTGAGTAGGGAGTCAGAGAGAGAGTACAGTGAGCAGGGAGTCAGCGAGAGAGTACAGTGAGTAGGGAGTCAGCGAGAGAGTACAGTGAGTAGGGAGTCAGCGAGAGAGTACAATGAGTAGGGAGTTAGAGAAAGAGTACAGTGAGTAGGGAGTTAGAGAGTATGAGAGGATAGTGTAGCTAAGTGTCTGGAGCCAGCATTTCTTGGAAGCTATAGAGAACTTGCTTACTACAACTGTATCCTGATTTCTCTATCCACGTCTAGGAGATTCAGAGAAGCATTACTTATCAATAAAATCTTTGGGTTAAACTATAACTGGCTGCAAATTTCTGCAGCTTCACGTGGATCTAGGGACCATAAGCGATAAATAGGCTACCACATTCCAATCCTGTAGGTAGCTAAACAAATTTAAAAATTGTATATATTGCCGTTTCCTCGTCATTTTCCTCAATGGTACGCTAACCTTGCAAGTGGTACCATTTACGGTCCATTGCACACAATGGGATTAGACTACTGTGCGCCGATGGGCTAAGCCTGTAGTATAATACTGTAATTATTCAAATGTCTTCGAAGGATAAATGCTATATTGTAGAAATTCAAATGCCTTTCTGAAAGAAGTTTCCCATTTCTACTGCCAATACTTCATGATATTAGGATCTTCTTTAGTGCCAGTCTCTAGAATTATTTTCATTACTGCTTGTGCACACAATTAACAGACAGCATTACTCAGCATGTTTAGAACACAAGCAGAATCAGAGGGCAAAGACACTACTACCTTCAAAATATCATGGTGCTCCATCTTAAATCCAAAAATCCAAATTTGAGGCAAAATATTTTTGACAAACAGCCATTTACAACACGAGACACTTCAAGCCTTTGGCACGTGTGTGACACTGTCCACCGGTGAACAGAGCTTTACACTGGAATTCCCCGGGTAGGGTTAGGGTTACTAGTTGATAGCAGGCTGCAGGGATCCAGAAGCTGTGTCGGCATGTTAATTTAAACGCGATCCCTTTTCCCACATCATATCCCATTCCACAAGGAACGCATGCAATACGGAATCCCTATACAACCACTATGTTCAGCAAAATAAAAATCCATTCTTTGAGGGAAAGCCTAGAAATACCGAAATTCTGAGTTTCCCAAGGTTTTAGCACCTTACTTTTGATGTTGGCTGCAAAGTAAACCCTGCGCTGTCTTGACGGCGCATCTATTTGGCCCCTGTCTCATACTCTGCGCTTCCTGGGAAGGGCTCCAGCCTCACAGCAACCCTCAGCTGATTCAAGAGTTTTGAGAGGCGGATGGATGAAAATCATTCATACAATGAAAGCACAAGCCCTTAAAATGCTCAGGATCTGAGGCCATGGAGATCCCTGCCTTCTAAACGGTACAATGCACCATTGCCACCAAGTTCATCTCAAACAGCAAAGCTGCCATTCAGGAAGCCGGCAGGCAACTCCTGACCTGATTACTTGGAAACATCAATTTTTATACAACATGAGACACTTCAAGTCTTTGGCATGTGTGCGACACTGTCCACCGGTGAAAATATATATATATATATCTCAACCCACACAAAATGCAGTATATAATTCCCTTTATGATGTCACCAAACTGAATATGAATCCTAATAAACTAGGAAGTCATTTATAATTTGTCTCTAAGTAAATTCAACTCAACCAGTCTAATAATGAATTTTCCAATGCCTTCATAAATCCCAACAAATACATTACATAATGGCTGCTATCCATTCATCACAACTGGCTGGAAAGTGGCGGGAAGGAGAAAAATGCGGACTGGTTTCAGAAACACTACTATAGACCCACACTCCCAGACTCAGCCATCCTATTCAGCCTGACCCGCTTAAGGCTACGCCGTGACGCTGAACACAGTAAACCAGTTGGCCGGCTCAGGTTCAGCAGCCACCCCGGAGGAACCTCGGCTGGGCGCGGCTGAACATGGCCTGCGTCTGGGCTCTGCAGGAATGGCTCATGCAGGAGGGCAAAACAGGAAGCTGATGCCTGCAGCGGCAGGTCGGCAAGCTTCACTGAAACGGGCCCGGTTTGTCAGAATGGGAAAGGTAAACATCACTGAGAGGGACAGCTGCAAGCAGCTGACTTTTATAGCACATTCAACACCACAGGAGATTAAATCTTAAACCGACATCTTAAGCACTGATAAGGCTTTTATGACTTAATATATTGCACAGTTTGTTTATTCACCGTTTAACATAATACGATGACAAACATTATCGGTGAGCCTGAACGAAGTATTTTTACGACACATTCCTCTCTTATTCCGTTAATCTCTGACGAGGAGAACAAATGTTGGCGCGAATGATATGTGCAAACGGAAACAAAGCACGAGCTTCCACGCAGGAGGCCTGGCGTGTTCGCCGATGACCTCACCAATCATTAGCCACTCAACCTCTCGGTTCATTGTGCGTTCCGGTTTCTCGTGGGTGGATGTTGCACGGCAGTGTCGCCTGAAGGCGAAGCGGCGCCTTATAATTCTCAGGTGTGAGGCAGTCTACTCTTCCGCGTTCCAGAGACGCCGTCTACCTTTTAACCAGCTGCCCGGTATGTTAAGAGCCGTCACCTGGCTGTCAACAACTCCAGCTGCAAAATAATTTTTGCGCATGGCGATCTGAGCATGCGGTGGACTCCGATTGGAGGTCGGCCATGTTGAGCAGCTCACCCTGTTCACGCAGCTTGATCTGCTGGATCTGGTCGATGGCATTGCGCAGGATGTGGCTCTTGTCCGGCTTGACGTTCAGGCTGGCGATGTCGCCCATATGCGCCGACAGCAGCTCCGCCAGCTCGGTGATGTATCGGCCCTCCAGCTCCCGCCGCCGCTTCTCCGCGCTGGGACAGACGGGCAGATGGAGGCACCGCGGTCAGACGGGCACCACGATGAAAGGCGTGCAGGTGGATGGGTAGCTCGGATTTAGTGTTATGGGGATTCTGGCAAAGGAGCGCCGGACACAGGCCAGGCTAGGGAGGGTTAAGACTGAGAATGCCGTCGGGGGGTGGGGCACAGGGCAGGGCCCTGGAAGAATAAAAGTCAGACGCTGCTTCATTATGTATGCCACCCACATGGCCCACTTAAATGCTAGGAAGCGAAGCGAGGGCGACGGGCACTCCACTGGAATATTGACTGGGATCTAACAGGGGGGCTCGATGTGGCTGTGTCCTGAAGCTCGAGAGCGCCCCCGGGAGGACACTTCGCACTACGGGCCTGCACTGAGAGTGAGCCCCAAGAAGATGAGTACGAAGGCGGAATGGCCTTCTCGTTATCTGATGGGCATCTTCCACATGTGAGACCACCCCCCGCCCCCCCCCCGATTGCATTGCCTTTCATTGTTGTCTCCCATCAAATCTACAAACCGCAAATATAAAACTGACTGAACATATTGAAGCTGGGTAGATGCAAAAGATGACTAGAAAGTTCTCCATGTCTGTGTAAGCAAGTGCCTGGCTGGTGTGCTCGCACATGCACGTGTGCGCGCCGAGTGCCTGTGTGCACGTGTGGGAGCTGGTCGCAGTGAAAGTAGGTCAGGGCGCTGCCAAGGCTGCGCGCCGGTGCAGAGTCGGGCGCTGCGTGGGGTTGCCGTGGAGACGGGCAGTGCGCAGGCGGTTACATCAGCCTGCGGAGGAGACAGCTTCGCTCTGGCAGATGGGCCAGCCTACCCCAGCGGGCCACCGCAGCCCTCCATGGGGGCAAGGAAGGCACAGCCCAAACAGACAGGCACGCTTCTCTTTTGTACCATTTCTCCCAGGTTCACAGCTGATTTTGGACCTGTTAAGCAGCGCCACAGAAACCCTGACTGAAAATGCCCCTTTATAGATGGGGGGGTGGGGGGTCAAAACAGTCCCCATGGGGGGCATGAGCGAAAAAAAAAATATGCCTGCCTTACCTCAGGCCTGACGTGTCACACAGCGATCCTTTCCTCTTGCGGGACTCCGGGTGCACGGGGTCACGGGCACTCTCCCCTAGGGCACTCATCCTGAGGTATCACGCACCTACAGGGCAGACATAGCGAAAAAGTGACGAGCGTGTCGGTCGTAGCCACGAGCAGGCAGCAGCAAGCAATCAAGAGACAAACGAGATCAGTTAGCAAGTTAATCTCAAAAGTTTAAAACAAACTGCTACAAAAGCAAAACATCTGCGCACACACACACACACACACACAACCGCATCCTTTTCCGTGCCTTTATGTTACAGCAGCATCCAAGTATGGATGGGAGTTACAGGGGTCATAACCATAAAACGTGATGGGAATAATGCTTCATGTTACGCCTATTAGCGAGTTGCTTAGGAAACCATTTCAGTGACAGCTCACAGTTTGATCCCTCCTTTATATAAAGCTGGATTCCTTATGGCTTAAGGTAACAGCAGCCCCTCCTGCGCCTCACACCGGATTAACAACCTGATAGCGTTCAATGTCTCTTCTCCCTTAATCCCTGGTGTCAACTAATCATTCATTTGACAAGATAAATGACCACAAAACAGAGTCTGGCCACGACCGCAAAATGCGATTCGGCGCCATGGCCCTCTTCGTCACTGACAAGGGTCTGGGGGTGAGTGGGGAGGGGCTAGGGTCCAAATACCTAGCGCCAGGGGCCAGGGTGACCTGGGAACGGATGGCGACCTGCAATAGATGGGGCTCCTGCGAAGCCCCACCATGTCTCGTTCTGCAGCGGCTCTGTGTGAGCATGGTACACACCTGCCGTCTTGGCGGGAACCATAGCAACGAGACTTAGTGAAGCACGAGCTCTGTTAGCAGAAAACCATCACCACTGCTGCAGAGACAGCCCAAGTGTCAGCGAATGCCCATGAAGGCTAAGCCGTCACAGGCCACAGAAAAGAAAATGGCACAGAAATCGCCTAGGCCCCTCCGTCAGTCTTTGCTATTCTGGTGATAATGAACGACAGAGAGGCCTCAGTCCACTGAAGCCCGGGGTTATAACATCACCAAGCACCTCTGAGGTCCCAGCACTACTTTCAGCAACAGTGCCCCCTCCAGTAAAACAAGGGGGGGGGGGAGGGGGTGGGACTGCAGGACTCTATAACCCCTGCAGCTTAATGCTCAGGTGCAAATTGTTTCCTCATAATATTATTCATTTTGTCACTGGTGATTATTCTGTGCATTAGCTGGAACAAGACATGCAATACCCCATGCAGAAAGCCCCTTACGGCAGCTAGGAGACACTGCGACACAAACGAGTTTCCCTGTTGCCTCTATGGCCGCGTACAACACCTATAATTTGTAAAAAAAAAAAAAAATGGCGCCAAACATGTCGGGGCAACAGCCAGAGAGACAAAAGACGGTACCTCGAGGGCTGAGACTGTGGAGCCAATGTCACATGACACACAGAGGGGGTGCAGTGAGCAGCTCAGCTCCACCAGGTCAGCCCCCGACCACCAACCCACTCAAGGCTGGTGGGTCATTCATTTACCACCTTGAGGAGCCCAACCAATAAAAGTAACCCAAGGTTGATCATTTCCCAGCTGGGAAAGGGGGCACTGAGTTCAGCCTTCCTTGTTGTCAAGGTGAGTCTTTTGGAATGAGTGGGGATTGTGGGAGACATCCTCAAATACCATAAAGTCACAAATCGCACCGTGATACGAACACTGCTCTCAGGTGCAAGAAGAGAAGAGCAAAAGAGACTCCCCAGCTGTAGGGGGTGTGGTAGGCTGAGGGCATGGCTAACAATGTAATAGTACAGCCACACAGAGACCTGCTGGGGATGGTGCAGGGACTGCGAGAGCAGCAGCTTGGCACTGGCCAAGCCTGGCAATGCTGTCACATGCCACAGACACCCACATACCAGGAACCATGGGGGGGAGAAAACTCTAGTGCCCAGGTGCACACAAGTGACGTGTGGTCACACATTAATACAAGCACACAGACACACACGAAAGCATCGAAAGGCAGACAGCTGTGTCAGGAAGCGGGGTGCCAATGCTTAGCATTCCTGCAGCTTGCTGCCTTCAGGGGTCTTCAAAGCAGTATACAGTCTTTGTGCTTGATTTTTCTTTAACATAATTAAGGACACAGATCAAATTACTTGAAATATGCCACAAAACACCCCAAGTTTTTGTAATGCCATTATAAATCTCCTGTAATTGGGATGCATTAATCACTGTGCCTGATGACTTCATCGGAACCTTTATGAAACTGTCATATGTCCCATGTGAAAAGGCCGAGTTATGGTTGTTATTCCACAGCTGCACTGCATTCACATGCAAGTGTCACAGAGTACTGAGCAACCACGAATGTCTTTGCAACAAGCCGTTAAGCAGCCCAACAGTTTGAAAAATCAGGTTAAACAGTGCTGGTGCCACTCCAGCATCACAGGATTCGGGCAGAAATCACATCAGACTATAAAATTGATTATTATGCATCAGAGCACATTAGTATTTTGCGTATTGTCTTTTTTTTAACAAAAAAGGGGAAAAGCTGTAAAAGAATCTAAGGATAAAAAAAAACAGAAGATGGCCAGGCTGCTCTATTTTTCAGAAAAACTGCACGGTCACAGAAAAATCCACATTCAGACCAAAGCCACACGTGAATCACATGGTCTGACAGACCAGACCCACGGCATCCTTGGGATCAGCTAAACCTTGCGATAATTCAAAAGTCACATTCTGCACTGCTTTATAAAGCTCAGACTGAGATGGGAGTGCCGGCTTAAAAAGCATACTAAGCATGGACATGCACATACGCACGCACGCACGCACACAGACGTCAACAGAAAGTATGCTAATCTTTAAGCAAAACCACACGTAATCACTCGCTCCACCTACACCTCGAGCCAAGCAGAAAGCTTCGCTTCGTAATTAGCATACATGTGCACGCACAGACACACTCGCTCCTGGACAGGGGCTCTGCCTGACAAAGGCCCCCTACCTTGCATCCACCCCCAATGTAGTCCAATACTTTAAGGAAGGAGGGGAGAAAGAAGTACAAAAGGAGAGAAAGAAAAGGACTCACATGCAAGGACACCTGAAAGAGTTTCTCCCGTGAGGCTGAGCGGCTGCAGTAATGCTCCGGGGGGGGGTTGGGGGGGGCGCACACAGGGGGAGGCATCAGCGGTGTGGGTTTGAGTGCCGGGTAGGTCAGGGAAAGGGGGAGGGGCTGGGCGGGCAACTTGCTGCTCCACACGCCCCCATGGCGTGTTTTCCTTGTCGAGCACTCAGGCACTCTAAATCGCCGCGCTCCCTTGCAGTCAGTGAAGAGGCGCATGTTGCCCGTGGGGGAGGGGCAGCCCATTTCTGTGGGGTTCGTGTTTCGTGTTCGTGTGCGAATGGGTGAGTTCGGCCCTCCGGTTTATACACCCCTTCAGTCCCGCTGGGGGTGGGACACAGACAAAGCACAGGCGAGTGGGGAGAATGCGAGTGACTGGGAGACGGGGATGGGGGGCGGGGAATGGGATGGGAAAACAGGCTTTTGAAGTTGCCGGAGTGCGCGCTTTGCCGCATGCACCCCTCCTTTCCACCGATGGTTCGTTCCATGAGAACCTGCCCAGTCACTGTTGCAGGCTGCCTCCCCAGTAATGTGGAATTAGGGCAGGAGTGTATACAGTATGCATTCATTACGGCACAGGAACAGGGGGCCATACAGCTGCAAGGAGCTTCACTTTTTAAACAGCTCAAAAATTCCCCTTGATTTAAGCCCCTGGTGAAAACATTACCTTAAGACATTCTACCGGAGAGCAAACTAAATAAATGAATAAAGAAAAGTTAAGATTTGGGCAGGTGCAAAAAGCGAGCACTGAGACTCACTCCCCCAAGGTGATGCAGCCACCTGCTTAAAATAACAGCTGCCTGCTTCAAAGGAACAAACCCAAACCTGGATAGAATCTCTTTCCACATCATGCTGCTTTCTCTCGAAATTAGGTACGATACTTCATACGCCATTTGTACAAGTACATAGGAACTGCATATCCCATCTTGCTCTCCTTTAAGACATGAACACGTACAGGTGAGAAAGCTTGGAGTCAGAGCACAGGGTCAATAATTTATCTGGCATCTCCGGATCATCTATTCAGGTCTATCCTCAGGGGTCCAGCAGTGATGTGACTACTCAGCCGAACACAGGTTTCAAACCGGTGACACTCAGAACCTGCAGAGCCACACACCGCTCAATAGCTTGCTCCCTTTCCATCCTGGAGGTCAGAGCGGCCACATGTGCAGCGCTGAAAATGTGGAGAGCGCAGCGGGGCCCGCCAAACGAGATACGCACACAGAAGCCGGGGCCGTTACCCACGACAACCTTCCACCGCTTGCTACAACCAGCTCGATGCCGGATTGTGTCTGTTGTTCAGCTCTCTATCAAAAATCTGTGCGCTCTACAGGACCTTCCAGCAGCCGGGCACAACTCATCCTACCAAACTGACGTAATCAACACAGCAACTAGATGAGAGGTGACCACGTGCAGCCAAAATCAAGATACACGTAAATCTTTCAGCAGTATTGTCTCAAAGGGTGGAAACTAAAAAATAAACTGATTGGTTACAAAGACATTATAAAGATATGGTACAGAATCAGTTGTATCAAACACTACAATGCATTTACGTTCTGGGAATTGCAGCTCTCATCCCAAGAGGCGTGTGATCGCGGCAGGCTGGCCCCTCGCATTGCTTCATTACCGCTGCGATCTGCGCAAAGTCGGAGACCCAACTGCAGCTTGAGTAACACTAATTGGATCGAGCCTAACGGGAGACTGAAAACCTACTTTGTGGTTCGGATTCATTTCTGCGCCGCTGCCGGCCTTCAGCGTGGCGGGGGAGAGGAAATACGCTTCGGTGGGGGCCCGCAGGCTCCTACCTGGAGTTCCAGCTCATGACAGCAGAGAGGCTGACTTCTGGGACGTCAAGCGAAGCCACTTACGCGGCACACGTCCCCCTTCCACTGGGCCCCGCAGCCGGCCAGAAAGCGTCTGGCAGCACATCTAGCGCTTGGCCTACAGAAGCCAGGGCCTGCTTACAGACCGGCCTGCTGCCAGTCCATCTGCCCATCTGCCTTTTCGCCTCTCCATCCATCTGCCTTATGGCATGTCTGCCTGTCTTCTTGCTTATCTATCTGCCGCCTTCTTGCCTGCACAGCTGCCTCCCTCGCTCCCTCCTTCTACCTGCAGGTCCCTGTCCCATACTAAAGACCTCATTATGTCCTGCGAGATGCACTTTATCAAAGTAAAACCAAAAAAATAAATAAATAAACCTCTCTCTACTTTGTACCCTATTTTGACTTTTGGGTATAACAAGTGTCATGGTTAGGTCAATAATATTCTAATTAATATTTAAAATCTTATTATTAGTCAATGTCAAAGAAAGCCAGCACTCGTCATTTGAAAATATCAACGCGCCACCTGTACAGAGTACAACCTTTATGAACATAAATGTTTCTATGATTTCCTGACGTGTGATTGTACTTTCGTATGAATTCTGGTTAAGCTTAATCGGTATGCGATTCACACTGAAGGAAATGGAGGCAGGATCTTTTTTAAAAACAGAACCATACCTGCTTCGCCATTACCCTCACAATTTAAGCAGCAACAAGTGTGAACCCTTGGCCTGCTTTAAACCCCCATCACATGACCAGCGTCACGTAAGGATCCGATTGGTTATGACCTGCGCGCTGCTCTGAACAGGCGGGTACTCTGCATGCAGAATAAGATTTCAAGTTTCCATGGAAACAGCAAAGGCTGTTAACTACCGAAACCAAGCTAATAAACTCGGTAGAAAAAAAGAAAAGGCTTGGGAAGAAAAAAAGCCCAGCATGCTTTGGGTCTAATAGTTATGATTCCCTGTTATTGACTATTTAGATGTGATTATAATAAAGTGAATGTCTCTGGGGAATCGAGCAGCAGTGTCAACCATCTTACCTCAATGAGGCTGAAGCTTCCCCTGTTTTCTCTACATACCTGCCTGTGCCGCACAGCGGCGGCCAACGCAAAGCCGTCCACTAAGGACGTATGACTGGTGCAGAGATGCAAGGGAGGGGGGGAGCTCACAAGCCCCCCCACCCCGACTGCCTGAAAAACAGTGACGTGGCATAGCAAGCTCCACCTGCGTCGACCCCCGCCGCGTGACAGGTGAGGGAAGGGAGACTATGTGGGGGTGAGGGGGGGCCCACAGCACATGGTGCCACCCTGATCTCCGCCATTCCCCTGATGCAGCCCTTCATATGCCACATTAAGACCAGCGGATCTTACCATCAGGTGAGCACATCAGGCCCATCAATCACATTTTAATTCCGAGACCAGGGAGACCGGTGGGAACGCGTTAGACATTCCTGACTCCCCAGTGCAGTACAAATGGAATAACAGGACCCACTTAAAAACAACTTTTAAGGCCCGACCACCCCTTATCCCTGAATCCCCCCAGCCAAGGTGATCACTTAACGGGCACAAGAGAAGTAACAAACCAGAGGTTAACGAGGCGCAGCAAGTACTTCCTTTAGTGGGTGATAAAAAAGCAGCCCAGCTCCCAGGTTTTTTTTTTTTTTTTTTTCTTTTGGTGAGGGGGGGCTGGGGAGCACCACCCAGACTCCATCCTGGCCCCAGTTCTCCTAGCAACTTCTACCACTGGCTGCATTTGTCCTAGAATTTGATTCAATCTGGTCATGATAATTTAAAGACAGACTTTTAAGCTTTTGATTGCAATTTATATTAATTGAAAACAGGATGGAAAACGTGAAAAAGTACCTCTGCCTGAAACATACAGGCTGCAACTCCTCAGGCAAATAATCATTAATTTTGGGAGGTTATGGGGCAAACACTGTATACGAATCTGTTTCGCCTTTGTTTTGTTTCATTTCCATCCTGCACAGGTTTCCGAGCTCTGTTTATGTTCACGAATAATTTATATGTTGACATTAATTTCTGCAAAAGGGAGAAACGCTGGAAATCAGAATGGACGACGGGGGACGTGTGACATATTACATGTTGTCCTAACAGGCACACGGCTGCTGGACTGCAGTGATGCTGTATCCCTGTCGTCTGACTTGGCCCACAGCAGGTCGCTGGGGATAAACCGAGAGCTCATTAACAAGCAGGGCGCTACGTGGCTCACGCTACACTGGAAACCGATTAGCCGTTAGCTACTTTATACACATTCTGCCTTGCATGTAAAGAAGTCAATCAAGATTTCTTTTTTAAATCAGATGCTGAGGTGGGGGGGTGCTAATGAGCAGTCAAACGACAAGCGCCTCCAGGCGCTGGGCAGCGTGGCTTCTAGGGCAACTGCTATGATTCAACAGTATTCACAGGAGAGGTCGTGAAATGGTGTGCCCTTCAGCCTATCGTGGAGCTGACACCAGTGAAAGCCACGACCCCAAAGCCTCAGTGGACTGCTGTCAATTCCCAGCGTGCACTAAGTGATGGGCGGCCAACGTGAACACTGACAGACGCACACAGAGTGCAACCAACTGAACAGAGACCTCACATAAGTACCAAGAGGAATCTGGACACATAGTGAACAACCGTACCCTCAACCAGTCAATGTATTACTATTCTATTTAATCTTAATCAGAATTGTGAGCTGAAGAAAAGCATTAGTTAATAAAAATGTTTGTTTTACTCCCCTTGCCCTAAAACTGAATGGCCAATTTCAAATCCCTGATATCGAATTTCATCCCAAGGGTGTAAAATCTTTAACTGTCAGAATGGCATTTTTGTACATTACATGTAATTTATATTCATTCAAGGCGACGTGTGGGGGGCTGTAGCCCTTAGCGTACAGTGCCTAGGGTCAAGGGCAGAGGAACTGGAGAGGATGCATGAACGCATTCACAAAACTTTACAGACACAAAATTATGGGCAATTTAGAGACCTCGATTCACCAAACTGTACACAAACAGCGGAGGAAGGATTTGAACCCCCAACTACAGGGTGTAAGGTGACAGTATTACCCACCATGCTGAAAAGCAGTTTGAATCTGTAATAGAGTAAGGCGGCAGAAAAAAAGACAAAAAAGAAAATCTATAAACACGAGCGACACTTTTCCAACTCCCTATTGCAATACGGTATCACAAGCATTTTTTGAAAGCACAAGCAGTTTAGTATAGCCCAGAGGATTCAAACTCCAGTCCTGGGGGGCCGGAGCCCTACACATTTTCGGGTTTCCCCTCATTTAACACACCTGACTCAACTCCTTGCACCTCCTTGTGCTAATTACCACACAGCTCTTGAGCTGAAGCATTTGTGGTGGGACAGGGAAAGAACTGAGCTACACAGGGCTCCAGGCCTCCAGCCCCCCAGGACTGCAGTTTGAAACCTCTGGTACCGGCACTTCAAAGATGCCTGGTCACACAGAGAAAGCAGATAATAACCCAGTTACAGACACCTACAATGCTGAGAGCAAAACTAAAAAATAGCGATGGCACCGATTCGACACCCAGTATCAGTACTGGTAAAAAATAAAAAATCGTAAAAATTCTTGTAGCCTTACCATGACATATCGGGGTAAACAGAAATAATCACATAATGACCATTATACAGCAACTTTTGTGCTGTCATGTCGGCTATGTGGAAATACAATAAAAGCAAAACTGGAGTGCAATGTATGTAACACTAGTGTTCATATTTAAATCTGAACAAAGTAAATTTTATACTAACTAGAGGTCTTCTGACTTGTATTCTTTCTAAAGTTTAGTTAATTACTATTTAAATGCTTTATCTGTGATCCATTGTACATTTTGTAGTGGAGTTGTGTACTTTTTGACTAGAAATGATTAGTTGGGGTATGCAGTGATATTTTTATGATTGATTTCTTTATTTTATTTAATTTGTCAACTGATTGCACAATTAGCCCTTTTTGAAATACAGTACTGTGCAAAAGTCTTAGGCAGTCCAAAGAAATGTTTAAAGCTGTTTATCTGGGTAGCAAGTGTAC
>JAODJU010000039.1:7260773-7295777 GCA_026776725.1 Gnathonemus echidnorhynchus
GCTGACACACTTTGACAGGCATAATATAGTTTTACACCAACACGAGGATAATCTAAACATCATTTTCTTTGCCTGCCTAAGACTTTTGCACAGTACTGTATTTCTGTTATTACTAAATAAAACAAAGAAACAGACTGTAAATCATGTTGGCCATGGAATTCTTCCTGTAGCGTAGCACCATAGCTTTTGTTTGAGCAACATGACCGTTGCATTTTCCTGTTCTTAGCTACCCAAACAATGGCGCTACAACACTAAATGCAGATGGTCCATGTTTATTGAAATGTATTGATACAAATCTCTCACTTAATGCTTAGTTTTTCATGAAGGGGAAACATATCAAATCAGTACCGATATCGGGAGATACTCAAAACTTTAATATCGGTATCAGGATCGGATCAGAAAAATGTTTAACCATCTTTACTAAAAGAGTTTCCAGGCAGAGGGAGTACAGGGGATTAGGGTTAACCAGGCATGCCGTACAGCACAGGGTCAAATCTTATGAGCGGGAGACAGACAGTGACTACAGACATCCAGTTTCATGTACATACAAATAGCTGGAAAAAGCTAGTTTTTCTATTGGACAAAATCATGTGTGACCTGGCTGTCCATGTGTTTATACACACCCTTAACTGGAGTGAGATGGTACACAGACAAACCTTCACCTATGCAATGTGCTGCATTATGCATGAACACCTCGTCTTTTTAAGTGAAGCACAAAATGTATACTGCTTGACCCACGCTAAACCATCTAAACATAGGGTTCTAACCTGAAAAAGAAAATCACATCAGAGAGCCAAAAGCCAGATTGCCCTGTAAGGATGACAGCAAACGACTGGCTCAGGTCTGGCACAAGTGCAGGAAACACACACACAAAAAAAAACAAAAAAAAAACAGGAACTGTACCCAACGCATGGTACAGTGGTCCTCAGCAGAGTACAGATCTGCTCAAGTCCTACACAGAGCTGGAAATATGATGTAACACCACTCAGAAGGAATGATTGTGAACAAAAAGGGGATTTTTATGTTAATGCAAAGAATGTTTCATTTTTCATAGCTCAGACTAATTAACTAGTCATCTGTTCTATTCATTGACATCACTTCCTGCACGTTGACACAATAATAAAAATAATCATTATTGTTAACATTGCCAGAGAGACCATACTGGCATGATATGAAAGAATGTAAACAGGACATATACAAATAAGCAGAACCAATACAGAATAATATACTTTTATTAAGACTGAAAGAAAAGGGTAATTGTCACTGGTACTTAAGCTATTTGATTGTGGATTATTAAAAAAAAAACAGTGCAAAACAACTGCAAACAGAGAGGCAATCACTCATTTTATCTTATTGACCATAAGACAGCTGAAATCATATACTACACCAAAACACATACAGCAGATGACAACCTGCTGATTCTGAATGGAAAGCTGTGGAACAGAACCTGGACCATGCAGTATGATTCAAGGGAAAGCTGAGATGCAGGCCCAGTGTGAGCCTAAGCATTAATCCAGAGGTAGAGACAATTCCTGCTTTATTTATTGCTAAGGGTGCGTGTACAAGTTCCCTGTCGCACTATAAATTGAACAAGTTGATCTGCATCTGTGTTTGCTGGATAGGAAGCATGCTACACCCCCACATTGCTGAATATCATGCCAAACACACAGGATAACGTACACATAGGCCCCCCACTAGCACACAGACAGTGCTGAATAAGCTGTGTTGGGATTTTGGGCCGTGGTGGTCGCAATGTAAGGGAATGAAAAATGCTGCACAAAAGCATTGCATAAACACCAAGTATGCGAAAACCACCAAGGCTTCATGAAGATGCGACGAGACTCTGTCTTTCGCATCTTCAAAAGGCACAATGCCAACTTCATGTCACGTGTTAATCTCCCAGTGTTGAATTCAAGCCCATTTCTGCTGTCAGGTGGCAAGCATAAGCCCAAAGAAGCCTCAGTCCCATTGACACTAAGGTATCAGAAAGTAAAAGAGAACAGCATCCAATAAAAGTCCCCAACCTTCTGCAATGAAACCAGGACATGACAGGAGCAAAGGGTATACTATGAGAGCCAATAGTACACAACTGAGCCCAGAGCAGCCATGATGGTGCACAGGGGTGAGTCTGACCCAGCCAGTTCACCATGGAGTAATTGTGTCCTTGTAGATGGGCCGGTGGGAGGGTTGATAAAGGGAGCTTCAAAGTCCTTGAGGGATTTTTTTGTAAAGTAATCTAAAATGATAACAAGTCTTACAGATAACAAAAAAAAATGACAGGAATTTAAAAGAAAGAAAGGCAACCTACAAACTTATCAGCTAGCACATTTTGTGGCTTGACTCCCACATGATGCCAATGAACATTACAAGAGCTACAGTATCTCCAGAGAAGGCCAAAGGAAGAAAACCAAGCATGCAGTGCATGAACAGCTTCTAGTTGCAAAGAAACCCTCCAGTCATTTCAACAAACCAAAGTCATATTATCAGATGAACCGCTGACTACTGTGTCTGCAATACTTAACTCTAGAAGGAACCGTAAGCCCTTAAGGTTCATGATCCATACAGAATATTATATGTAACGCTATTTATGCATGGATTTCACTAAATGACAGTCTCATACACTCACAAGGACAAACTCTTCTACATCAGGCAAATAAGCTTTTCAAATCATATATTTGTATGAATATATTACAGACCCTTTTCAAAGTAATAAGGAGTGTTGTGTAACTATTTACTATTATGAAAATGACTAAAATATCTTATATTTGCAAAGTTAAATATCTGTTGTCAGATATTTTAAAGATTGGGTGTTCAAGTCCCAAGGGAGGATCTGCTGCTGTATTGCTAAGCAATATATTTCATTTGACTGCTGCAGGGAAATTTAATTTTACCCATTTTTACAGTAGAGAAAATTGGCAAATAAATATACAGATATACAAATTACATGTTTAAAAAGTAAAACAGGCTGAAATTCAACCCTTCTATGCAAACAGAAGTATTGTACTTTTCCCCTGTGAATTTGGTATATTTTACTTATTTTTTGAATATTTCATTATGTTTGATGTTGTTTTGGGTAGACTAATACTCAAATGCCCAATAAAAGGACAGCATATACATTTTTCTGCTGTTTCGTTTTGTTTGCTGTTGCTTGGTGTGGATGGCATTGCCACACAAAGCGGAATGGAGGCACCAGGACCAAAGGAGACAGAACAAAAAGGCTTTTATAAAGAAAATCTGATGCAGAGGGTAGACTGGCCCTTTAAGAGAAACAAAAGCACAATGCTGAAACTAAAGAAGCTCTAAGAGAAACTGAGAAATTAAACAAAACACTACTTCTAGTGGGCACCGATACAGTCCTCTGGACGAGGCTCCCCGCTTCTCAGCCCAGCTGGTTCAAATAGTCTGTTGTTAACGAAAACCAGCCTTCCGTGGCTTTGTTACTAAGCAAGCACATATAATTGAAAAAATGGATAAATGTTTAAAAAATTTTAAGAATGCAAATGAAGATAAAAGCGTACACCTTAAAATCCTCATGATTTTATATTTTCACCTGCCAGCAAAACACACAACCACAAACTTCTTTTATTGCATTTATTTCAACAAAAGATTTAACTCATATTTCTTTTGTAGTGTATTTCTGTAGGTTTAATCCTGTGGTGACTGTCCTTGTTATTCCTAACTTGGTATTCCATAACAATTCACTTGTTAGTCATTTGACGTTTGCCAAGCTGTCAGTACACGCCCACAAAATGGTGGATACAAATCCCTGATTTGTCATTTTAAAGGTTCCTCCTCCTTCTCCCCCTCCCAATAACACATCGAAACCAATCACACGTCAGCACTACTCGAAACTGAAGGTGCAGCAATCTTCAGCAAACTCCACCAGCTCCTGAACAGGAGGCTGGTTCACAGTCATTCTCAAAGACCCTAATGCAGCATGTTATCCAGCTATCTGTGAATAAATCTGGCTTTATCATCTGGCTTCCAGCTATCACTATGTGTCATTCATAAAAAAAGAGGCTTAAAATCAGTTGGAGGCACTGATTTGATAGTAAACTGACAGCAGAAGACAGCCAGCCGCCTTCACCCAGACCAATAGTTTTCCGTTGCACTGGTGGAAACGAAAGACATGGAAATCAGAAACACCATAGCTAAAAAGAAACAGTTAGGCAGCTGTTTCCAACCTGCTGGAAAACTGGAGCGAACCTACATTGAAAGGAGACGTTCTGTTCTACTGAATTTTTGGGGTGATATCTGAAGTGCTATATTCCAATATACAGAGATTACTCTCAAAGGTGCATGATAAAAGATATAAGATTTACAGCTAGTGCAAAACAAAAGAGAATTTTTAAATAAAAAAGTCACAACCAAGCGCACGGACTCTCTCTCTCTCTCTCTCTGTCTGCTGCACAAGCTTTTTTTTCCAGGGAGATGAGAATGTAGGTCAGCTCTCCGACGACTGGGGCGGCCCAGCTGTGCTGCACAGCCTGCTGGGAGCTGCAGGACTATGTGCCTTGCACAGCTGCAGTCCACGCCGGACAAGAGGCCTGTCAGGGTCAAATCCCCCTCCCCAATACCCGCCTCCCATCCAATGGCATCACAAGCTCAGAGGACAACGACATGCCCCCTCCTTCCTTCACCGCCGTGGCCCTCACAGGCAGAGCTCTGGCATCTTTTTTTCACCATATTTTATGCAGAACTCAGAAGTGCAAAAGCAAGTGCTCCAGAGCAGACCACCATCCAAATTTCCACATGGATGTGGTCAAGGTCTATCATGAGCGAAAAAGGACAATATGCAGATGGTAAAACACAATCGTTAATTGGCAGAACCTTCATCAATTCAAAGCACATGGATAACTGGAATATTTGCACTGAGCGAACAGCATGCCTTACAGTAGCATACAATGCAAATGCAAGAATGCCTTTCCAACACATGCAGGCACATTTATGAGGATTTTATAGAGACATACATGCCAAAGACATTTAAACAATCATTTTGGATCACAGAATGCAAGTGCTGCCTGGCAGTACCGAATGCTATAGGATCAACAAAGGGCTATACTAATAAAAGAATATTTGCAAAATCTCAAGAATGTGAAGCTAATTATCGTAACAGAAGAATATCAGTAGTTTCACCAAGGTCGTGTTAAGAGGGCATTAAAGTGATTACAATATAATTCCAATGAGAACACAGTAAACAACTGAGATAAGAATTCTGCTTCACTCCAGAGTATCTGTAACAATACTTAACTGAAGCAATGCAATGGATTAAAATGCAATTAGATACACAATAAAGGAGGTCCTACATCGACAATGGCCAATCCAGACACTGGCATTATGCTTTAATTAAAAAGCAATTGCAGTTCCTACCTTTGAGATAAACAATAGAAAAAAAATATAAACAGAGCTGATATTAATATCAGAATCTCATTTTCACAAAATACAAACTCTAATAACTGTCCAAATATTTTAGTGGCACGGAATCTAATTACTTTAATTTTAACATTTTTAGGTATGCAACTTCTTTTGGTATTAGAAACAATTTACAATTCGTCATAGTGCACAAAACCAAACAACTAACCGACCAATTCAGTAACTATTTCACCCCAAATATCGAGCAATGTGTGAATGGCCCTTTTACAATCGACATCAAAATCAAGATTTAAGTAGAACATTTAAAATGCGTGTATGAATAAATTTCACATAACATTTAGTAATATACGGCCCTAACAAATTACATAAATGAACGAAACCCAGTCCGAAACTCGTTCATAGAAGATGGGCAAGAAAAAAAGTCTCATAAATTTTCCAAAAAAAAAAAACACCAACTGGACCGAATCAAAGACACGTGCATCAAGTATCACTTCACACCACAAAGTGTTTGGACTTCACAAAGCGTGGAAGTACGACGTCGACGCGCGCATCTCAGAGTGTCAGTGCTTGTTTACAGACACGGCCAGCAGGACGACCCAAGCAACCAACCTCTACTCGTATGTCAATATCTAGACAGATGTCAATATGTTAACTGGGGGAGGAGTAGACGTGCGTAGACCTGGTTAAACGTGCTAAAAATGCTAGACACGTGATACAACATTACTAGTCTGTGAGTTGGTAGGTCTCCAGCGATTCTTCAAAATAATAAGAATAGTAATCATTTAGAATGTGCAGTCGTTACCCGGGAGTCCGCAGATCACGACTACGGAAACATTGTGCTACATTACGATATATTTTGATATGTTATTGGCTCCTTGGGGCTTCAGTAGAACAACTTTAAGGTCCAAAAATAGGAAAATCTTAAATAGATTAATACCTTCATTGGCATAAAACATTTTGGTATAATACTGGCAAATAGGTGGAGAGATTCACACCTGGTCATACTTTCTCTTTATCCGGACCTGTGTGCTTCATGGCCGCCGCTAATTAGCTTCCTGGTCTTCCATAGGCCAGGATTTTTTTTAGCATTTTAATGTTGTTTTTCGCTGTCGTTTATTTCAATGAGCAACTGTGCACATTTCCAAAAATCTCCTTAGCAGTGTCACAGATCGCTGAGCGGCCGGTCAGACGAAAGGCGAGCGGTATGTGCCTTACCTGTCTTCTCGGGTCGCCGCTGTGATCCTCTGTAAGACAGGACGGTGAAGTTACGAAGACATTCGTGTGCGAACTCCCGACGCCAGAGTCCGCCTTTCGGCTTTCCCGTCGGGTCGCTCGCCAAATGTACGACGCGGGGGACGGACTCCCTACCCTCGGCGAGAGAAAAAAAAAGCGCAGCTTTCACGCGCACGCCGCGAGAGTAGCGCGTAAGCGTTAGCCGCGGCTAGTTAGCCAGCTAGCTGCCGACACTTCAGCGGCTAGTGGGCAGTACTCGCTGCGGCCGTAGTAATGCCAGCTAAACCTGCTCCTCCAAAACTCCGCTCTGCTCGCAATGCGCTCGTCCTTCGCCACCCGAGTTCGGCGGACGCGCCGGGGATGCACTCGACGCAGGGCAGTGGCCCCTACCAGCTGTCACGAACGTTAAGAGCCGACGTTTCGTGTCTCTAGTTCTAGCTCGGGTCTCTGCCCTCCGCCATTTTTCGCCCTCTACACAAACAAACAAGACAGCGCCGCTCACGCGCAATGACGCTCTGTGGAGTCAAGGGCGCGCGCCAAGGGGGAGGAGTCTGCCGAATCTCTTGCGAGGCGTTTCGCTCGCGGCGCATAAAAATGCGCGTGTGAGTTTTTATGATTGAGTTGGTGTTGTGGATGTTCAAATAGTATCTTCTATGGACAACTAGACGTGATGCTTGCATGAAAACGTAGTGCCACCGTAGTGGCGCGTTAACGGGAGCACGATTAAAAATGTCTGATATTCTAGAGGGGGGATTGAACAGACATCTTACTACATTCACGTTGGTTGTAGTTGCAAAACAGGACAGAAGTAGTTTGCACAAAGTACACCCCCTACTATTCGATACTCCCATTTGGTGCCGGTCACGTTAACGCCCACGGATCATTAACCCGTCAAGACCCGAGCAGGTCACATGTGATGCACGTTGCACCTGGATGGTTCTCAAGCGTTTTCACTAGCTGGCCACTATAATTTACCCAAAGGCAAAATTGGGAAGACGACAAAGCCAGGATGCTGTAAGTGAGCATTGATTTTTAGAAAATGGGGGGAGGGCACACAGCCACGTTGTTCTTAAGACAATAACAAAAAGGAACAAGATAAAAAATATATAAGAAAACAACAAAAAATGGAAAAGCGTTAATAATAATTCATGCATTTTTGATGGTACGATTTATTTCTTCAGACACAAGTTTCTGTATTTCACTTCCTTCATGGTGTTTCTTAAAATCACAGAAAGCATTTAAGTGTCGCTATCACGTCCACTGGATGTAAGCATAAATTTACTTGTTATGAAGTGGCATAATTTCGCAATCAATAAAAAAATTGATGCCTGTTGTTTGGATCAGTAAACACCTTGCACTACCAGTTAACCATTTGTTGTAGAGTATATTACATAATGCCCTGGAAACGCATGCGCAGACAGAAGCGACTTAAAGCACGATTCTACGCGACGTATTCAATCATTTTGTATACGAAACCTTTCCATATTACTAATATGGTTCAAAATGCATTTTGACTCTCACGAGTAACCCAAGTATCAATGCACTGCATAACGCAAGACTATTTATAGGTTTGTAGATGACCCGACAAAGAGGTGTCAAACAGGGATGAAATCCTGATTTCATGCTAATGATCCCATGATTTTGATGTTTACATTTTTTCCCCCTTGTTGCTTTTTTGTGTAACTTCAAACGTAGCATGTTTACAGTCGAGTTTTTGTCAATAAAAATGACGTTCCTGTACACGTCTGATTGTATTTTCTGAATGTATGTAATGTTTTGAAAGGTAAACTCGAAAGCGGCACCATGCATGCCGTATGGTGTAGCAGTTCCATAAACAGTGATGGAGGAAAGTGTATTTCGAATCATGCACCATATGAATTGCTACATCTTTGCTTGAGTGTACAGTATATTTCGCCTATGTTTATAACCTAATTGTTTTATTAAAAAATGAAGTCTTCTGTAAGTGATGTTGATATAGTATTCATTGATGGAGTCAGATTAATTTGTCTAAATGTGCACTTCTTGTGGTAAGAATTTGTCGTATTTATTTGCCACGTATAGGAGTGAATAACAGTCCTTATTAGTTATGCAATATGTAGGTGTTTTCCATGCAACATTTAGACCCAGCAGAACTTTAGCCGGAATCTGCAAACTACAAACACTGGTGATGCCCCACAACCAGGTACAGACGAATGAATAATGAATAGGAATTTTATAAAGTCAGCTAGAATACCGTTGACTTGTTATTTGTGGGAAATACTGAGGCTGTTTTATAACAAATATACAACTTTTTCTCTAATACACGCAGCACATTAGTGCAGACAAGACAGATATATTCGGGTATCATCACTGTTCAACTCAGTAAGTTATATGTTGTTTAAAATTAATATATAATGCATGAAAGGCAAACGGATCTTTGACATTCATACATTGTATCAGTGTAGTACGACGTAAAAAACAGACTCATTTGCAATGTTTTTCGTTCGCGGTAATTCTTTTATAGCAAATCAGAAACTCTATCATAAAAAAACAATGTATGTATATCAACTGTACACCATATAATGTATGCATTTTTAGCTGAGCTTAACCCTGAGTCGCTATCTGAGGGGAGTTCTCATTCCCTCCCATACTGTAGGTGGCATTAATTCGTCTTCCTGTCGATTTCCTTAGTAAATACGTCACCAGTGTGCGACCTGATGTTCGTGAAGTCCTAAAAAATGGCGGAGTCAGAGTATGTATCTGTTTTGGTTGTTTTATAATCTCAGTCCATCTTATATTTTAGGAGTGATTTATCTGATAAATATTAGAAGCACGAATTAATATTGGCGATTTGATTCTTATAAGCACAATATTGTGCGCAATTTTACAAGACAGTCAAACTCTTTTCACGTGTCTTAGGTACTTACTGGTTGGGTTCTGATTCTTCATTTCCTAACACTGTTTAGCCGTTTTAATTTACAGCAGTATTTAACAGATACAATATATTTGTCATTATAAATATTTAACTGTAATCAGTCTCATTGCTGCCATCGTCATGTGTTCCTTGAATAACAATGTCTGGTAATAAACAGTCATACAACGATTAGTTTCATTCATGGCTTATAATATTTCTCGCGTGTCGTTTTTGTGTAATACAAATCATGGCTTGATTGCCTTGTTCATATTATCAGACGTTTAATTTACTTTAATTTGCTTCTTGCCTGGCTACTTTAGCTTGAAAAAGGTTATTAAGCTGGTTCCAGAGAATCTTCTCAAGAGGAGGAAGGCTTATCAAGCGATCAAAGCTACAGAAGCTAAGCTAGCGCTGCAGCAGAAGAGAAAGGTACGTGACGTGGTCAATGCTGAAGTTGCTGCACTCCAAATGTCCACGTTATGAACTGTTGAGCTGATCTAGAGACATTTTTGTGTGTTCAGTTTTTCTGGGTGGGTTTGGAGTTGCAGTGAATCTGTCATACTTCATTCTGTCCTACTGAAGGTTAGTGTGAAATGCACATCCCTGATTCCAGATTCAGCGTGGTCGTCCGGTGAGGTTCAAGCGGTTGGAGGAATTCCTGCATGAGAGCAAGCAGAAGCGCCGAGATGACATTCGCTTGAGGCTGGCCAGCCGCATGAGGCCCCCAGCCCTGCCTTCCAAGAACCGGCTGGCCTTCGTAGTCCGCATCAAAGAGTACGTCTCTTAACGGGGCTGCTTCCGTCTGTGGTGTGGCAGGGGGGACGCTCTGAGTTTTAGCTCGTGTTGGCCTCAGTCTCACTGTGTCCACGCTGGGCGTGGCGCTCTCTGTCCCTTCCGCAGAATAAAAGGCGTCAGTCTTGAAGTCAGGAAAGTTATCCAGATGTTTCGTCTGAGGAAGATATTCAGCGGCACCTTCGTTAAGATAAGCAGGACTTCCTTGAGCATGCTGAAGGCTGTGGAGCCCTACGTGGCCTGGGGGTGAGGAGCCATGGTCACATGACTACCGTTGACGCTTGCTTTTTGTGTTGTTTTTGGCTTGTGTAGGTTCAATATGCTTTGTTTCTTCCCTAGACAAACAGCCAGACTAAACTAGGAATGCAAGTTTCTTAACATTGGGTTTATCAGACGTTCTTGAAACATTCCGTCTCCCTTTCCTTTATGAGGATGTTTATTTGTAGTGAAACCTGCTCTTTCATGTTCAGTGCGGAAATGCTGAGTTTTAAATACTGAATGGAACAATCCGTCTGGAACAACACAGTTTAAAAAATATATAAGTAGTTTTAAAAAAACTACTAAAAAATGCTATACCATAAATTGTAATAATGAGCAGTTTTTAGTTTAACTGTCTTTTGTTGCGCAGTGCTGATTGTGCTTAAGAAAATACGAGGCTGCTTTTTTTTTTTTTTTGATGTGGTGCTTATGTGCCCCTCAGCCAGCTGTGCACTGGTCACCCTTTTTTTCTTTCCATGCTCTGTGATTGGTCAGTTTAAAAAAAAAAAAAAAAAGCTTCTGGTTACCTTATTAAAGTTCGTGCCAGTGGACTGCAAAATAATTAAGGGTATATTTGCATTAAATGAATGAGAAGGAAGAGGTGGAGCACATGGATTTAAATGGTAAATGTGTCTGTGAATTGTCAGATTTGTGTAAGACTTCTGTGATGGATAAGTAGTATTTGATGACTACCTTACTATTTACGTAAAATTACTCGGATGATCCCCTGAACTCAACAGATTCCCCAACCTGAAGTCAGTACGTGAGCTGATTTTGAAGAGAGGAAAGACCAGGATTAACAATAAGGAGACTCCTCTTACAGACAATGCCATCATCGAGGAACATTTGGGTAAGTGTAGTATTTCATGTGTGAAGCTGTTACAGGTGGCGATGGGACACTATTAAGACTTAATAACCATAAACGTTAAAGAAAAATAGGGATTGAAATTATGTGCTCTATTGCAGGGAAGTATGGAATCATCTGCCTTGAAGACCTCATCCATGAGATATTCTCCACTGGGAAGAACTTTCGAGTGGTCAATAACTACTTGTTGCCGTTCCCACTGTCTGTGGCGCGCCATGCAGCGAGGGATAAGGCTGGCTTGATGCGAGATATTGGGAATACGGGTGCCAGGGGTGAGGACATCAACAAAATCATCAGACTGCTCAACTGAAGAAGCGGAATTGTAAAATACCGCAGGACTGACCATGTGACACTGAAACAAATATTTGCTGTCTTTAGCACAGCTAATGCTTTTTTTGAATTTCATTTTATATCACTATAGTGATAGTCTGACATCTGCAAGAAAATTATCAACAGAAAATATTTTTTAACTTCAAGAACTGGGTATTATTTACCAACAATGCCAGAGCCCCCAAGAATGAGGTCATGAACTCGTTCTGGCTTCCTCATCCATTATGGCTTTTCCTGTATTTCTCTTGGCTGGTTCAGACAGTGATGGCAGTGGCTGTTTCAGTGGCCTCGTTGCATCTGGAAGATGGTGTCTGGTTTTCCAAACCAGGTAGCATAACTGGCGTATGGCTCCCACTCAGCCTCGGCCGGTTTGACCAGTTCTCAAGTTCTGCGCTCCGTTTTCATCCACGAGGAGTGCAGTTAGGAGGGATATGTATACATACATAATGATGGTGCTTAGTGCTTGGAGCTCCTGCTGTTTTCATCCAGCACGTGTGTAAAGGCCTGAATGTCCTGGGGAGAGCCAGTAGACCTCCCCATGTGGAATGTTCTGCAAGGTGTGATCAGAATGCACCCAGACTGAACCCCGGGGAAGGCACGTCAGAGCTGCAGGCGTCACTTGTTTGTGAATTCCAGCCCTCCTGCACTTTTTTCTTTTTTGCATCGAAGAACCTGACTTCTGATTGGCGATTTTTACAAGCAGAAGATGCACCTCCAATTCTTGGCTTCAGAAACAAAGAACTTAAATGCCTGTATTCTCTATCATTTGCATTCTTTTTAAAAAATTGTCAGTAAAGAATTTAATTATCCTGCAGGCTTTTTTTTCCTCAATAAAACGTAAACTAATATACCAAGAGGTCTGGTCTACCTGCTCACGGCCCTAGAGCACTGACATGTATGTGGTTAAATGTATTATTATTCATGATGATGATGTCATCTGTGTTGTGCTCTTGACACTCTTGTGATGAAAGTGCTGAATAATGAAAAGTCACCTGGCTCATTTATCCAGCTTTGGTTTTATATATAGATGTTGGCTACAAATGACCTTTGCTTAAAATATTTAAATTTTCAATACCCGAAGTCCTGACTCCAGGCAACAGTTAAGCTTTCAGTACAACTCGCTTATTCCAGTAAAGTTGTCACTTTTCCATTAAGTTGGTGTTTACTGATGTTTACTATTTACACTACTGTCGGGTTTAATCAATAACTTAATCAGCATTCCTGCAAGATTAGTGGATGATTCAAATTTGCAGTATATGAAACCAAACTCCATTATTCTATGTCATTGGTCAGCACACCGTCCAATCACAGCGCCAGTTGCTGTTGCTGAGGCAGTTGCAATTCTATTTCTGTACAATGTGAGAAATACATTTTTCCAGCTTTTTTGCCACTGGCTACTCAGTGTCATATTCATTTTAACATGGAGGTGACTAATGTAAGTGAATTGAAATGCCTTAAACTCACTGGAACCTCATTAAATGAGAGACAGCATGATACTGGCAGCTGATTAAAAATAATAAAATCTATTTTAATCATATTTTTGCTTTTTTTTTTTTACCCACCTATCAAAGTAAGTCTAGTTTAGTAATCACTTAGAAAGGTAAGTCTGCCAGATTTACTGACTGATTAATGCTCATTCCAGCTGTCTTGAGGTTGTAGCATGAAAGTCAAGTTTTTCCACAGTGGCAAGCAAGATGGTGCACATTTCATCATTTATCACTGGGTAAGATTAAACTCTGAGGTGACTTGGTGAATAGGACTGTTGCCTCACACATCCAGCGTTTGGGGTTAGAGTACCACATCTGCTGCGTGTGTGTGGATTTGTGGGGAATTTTCTCCACATGGTATGTGACTTTCTTCTAGCAATTAGGCATCTCTATGTTTCCCCTAGCATAGGACTGCATGTGTTCTGCAGTGGTGTAGCACCTGGGCCGTGGTGTAGCACCTGGGCCATGGTGTACCCCAACCTGGTGCCCTATGCCACCCCCTCCCCCATTTGCAATCATGAGCAGTATAAGCAGTTAGAAAATGGTTGGATTTAAATATTTCAGTAGATCTGACCAAATCTCTTTGTGCGGAGTACCAGAGGAAATTAAGGTAGGAATTTGAAGAATTAGAGTAGGCACGTGGTTTAATATTGGAACATGGTGTAGGATTAGTGCACACTAAAGACTTTGGAATATTTTTTGCAGTCAGACACTTTCAGGCCCTGCACAGGTTTGTCCACCATTAGAAATATTCTTTAACTTCTAAAACGCTTCATGTCCTTGATATAATTCAATCAACAAAGCAGCCGCAAAGTCATGGTGATTATGTTAGCTCAAAATTCACATAGATTTAACACGTATTGCTTGAAATGAACAAAAAGCAGAATAACATTGAGGGATAAATTCACTGCTGCGTAAAAACGGAGGTTTTAGGTTTCAGGAAGGAGGAACACGGCGAAGGACGAACTGCGGATAAACGGAAAAACACAATCAGTGATCGAGGAACAATTTATACATGCAAATATATGTGGATGCTTCATGAGTAAGATTACGTTTTAATCAGAATTTTATCAGAATATAAATATCACGTGCGTCCCTAATCTACCCTTTAATGACACTTAAAGAGCTGTAGCCATTGATCAAAATCCCTTTTCGTAAGAAGTCATAAAGCGCCTGATAAAGGATTCCTGGAAACTTGTTCAAAAGAATATTTCGAGCGAACCAAATCTATAGAAGAAAATCGCATAATTAGTTACCAATTACAGCTGTAACACCGCCTGTATATAACGCCTATACAGTTCGTACTCCGACACTAACCAGATGGGAATCCGTATACGCTTTTCAGTCAATAATACTCAGTTACAGAAATTTACCATAGTTCATACTTATTGCTAGCATGGTCTTCTTAGACATGAATGCGTTGTTTTACATCCTCTGACCAGATTTTGCTTTGCAAAAATCAGAACACCGGGGGCAGGACGCAAAGAGAGGCGTTAAAGCGACGCAAATATGCAGACAATAAGTACATTGACTGTAGGAAACAAATATCAACATGAAAGCAAGCGAAACTCCGGGTATTTCAGGTATTTTCAGGTCCCAAAAAGAAGGAAAATGGGACGTATGGTCACCTGATCTATATGTCCTTACCTATACTTAATAAATCTCACCTTAATTTTCTTTAGGTAATAACACTGATGCTCAAGGTGAATCAAAGCAATTAATTGCTGCAATCTAATCATAAAAAGAGCCGTAGTAATAGCTAAAGAATCTTATTGTAAAAAGACCTGTAATGAGTGATGACTGTTAGAGGTGCATCTCGCTACTAGTTAAGGATAATAAATCACGAGAGGATAACTCGTGACATTATGATTCATACAAACACACAGCTGGCTGGCGAGATCGCCGGTGTTACGACTGTGATGATGTGCGTTTGCTGCGACGGAAGGAATCGGCACATGGCCGCGATGTGCCGTTGCTGGCTGCCCTGAAGGAGAGGGGGCGGATCGGCTTCGAGGTGCGGACTTTTGGACTGCGATAGGGGGGTGAAGACGCCGCTGTCAGACGCCGAGATGAACCGCCGCTTGGGGGGTAAGAGCAGCCGCTGTTTAGGCACGGGCGTTTTTTAGGGATACAACAATTAGATGGTAGAGTGTTTAGACTGACATAGCTACGCAGTTTGGTCTCCGGGGTTTACGGTAGCGTGAGAAATAGTTACATCAACAGGACGGAGTGTCTTTCCCTAATTTCCACACGATTCGCCGGCAACATGCGTTTACTTTAACTCACTGCTTAAAATAAAACAAGATGATTAGCTCACGATAAAATAATCTTGGCCAGTCGTCCCAGTCTGTACTGCTGGACATCTAGGCGTCAGGAACTAAATTTTAGATTTAGATCTCGACTGGAATTTGACTTGTCCTTGGTTGTTCATTTTGGATTTCACTTACAACTGCTATTCTTCACACTATTTATGATTACAGTTATTCAGATATTGCATTTCCATCTCCATCTGCGGGCGTCTTAAATGATTAGTTGATTATTGTCAAACGTGTGTCACTAGGACCAAAGATCGATCGGTCTGTGTGGAGGGTTGTAAATGGGACCATTTCTCATTTAAAAGCTGCTATGACGTCGTCTTGCGTCATCGAGGACGGGGACACGTGGGTTATTCCAGCAGAATGAGGTGTCCAGATATTATCTGGTGCATCTGTTTTAGCCTAATCAGTCACGATGACACTGTCAGCGCATGACTTTGTGAGTGGTTAATAACTAATTAACATTTAACAAGAATTTTTTTTTTATGTTGGAGTACCAATTAAGTGACGCAAACTGCACAGTCTTTTCAGTGTTGTAATGGAAATTTATCTATAAAAAACAACAATTATTTCAGGTTAAGGAAGATTTGATCATTTTCAAGAAGGCCAGTCTGCTCCTTTAAGCTATGCACCACTTCTGTAATTTACCTCTGTAATTTAGTGCCTGAAGTCACTTGGTCACACAGTCCTGGACAGCACTTGTGGCTGTTAATCTACCTTTTTGGTGTTAAAATGAACTCAAGTAATTAAATGGCACAATTCCCAAACAAAGTCTGGGTCGTTTTCCCAGTAACTGTTACTGGTTGTTGCTGTTGTTTTTGTTCCCCAAACAGTAAATTTTTCATTTGGTAATATCTAATTCTCTTGATTTTATCCTTGAATTATATAAAAGCGATGTCAGAAAATAGATGTAAGAATACTTACAGTGATGAGTTTAATCGCTATATATTTTTAGGTTGTTTTGCACTTGCTCATACTATTGTTTTGTAAATAAAATGTTTAACGTTTTTATTTGTATTCAGCATAAAATTGCTTGGTAAATTTTTGACAACGCAAAGAGGGCATAAGTCTTCCAGTTTCTCTTTAGATTTTTAGGGGGAAACTTGATAGAGATATGGGAGGTGGGCAAAATAACGGAAACACAATGTATAAATGACTTTAACGTTGAAATAACTAAATCGCAATTATAGACAGGTGCTCAGGTGAGTCGTATTAGGTTGTATCCTAACTAGCAGTATGTTTCAGGTTTAAAGAGGTTTGCCAATCCACACATTCAGTGGATGTGAGTTGTCTTACCAATGTAGGCCAACTAACAAGTCAAAATACCAATAAAATTATGACTGCATATGCTCACCCAGGACGAACTACATCAGTGGTCAGCAGTCGAGGCTCACAGAGCGGGACAGGGAATAGGCTAGCTGCTAAACACCACAAAACTACCTCCTTACAACCAAATCTTTGTGACCCAATATCAACAACAGCTGTACATTGTGAGCTTCACAAAGCCGCAGTTTGTGGCATGGTTGCAATTTGAAAAACGTCAGTAGCCAAGGCCAGTTCACAAAGACATATTACCTGGTGTAAAGAGCACAAAACCTGGAGCCCTGAGCATGTATTGGCCAAGGGACATGAGACCATTACTTATACAAAAAAATGTTCTGAGGGTAGAAGGGAAAATGATTGGTTATCTCTATGAACCAATCACATTGTAGAGGAGGTGGGTCCAAGCAACTAGAGGAGGCAGGACCAACGAATTAGATGTCTTGACCCCACCTCCTCCAGTTACTTGGATCCACTTCCTCTAAAATTTGATTGGTTCAGAGAGATATAACCAGTCATGTTTCTTTCTGCCCTCAGAAAGTAAAACTTCCACAAGCATATTGTACAGGACCAGAGTGAGGCCTATGGTAAAAACACTGTTTCTTCATAATGTTCTACCACTCCAAGATGAAAATGCCCCGAACACGCTGCTTAACCGATTCAGGAGTGGTTTCTACAATGACAAGATTAGGTCAAATGCTTTTGATGACCTTCCTATTGACCAAACCTCAATATCTTTGAACACCCTTGAATTCTGGAGTGCATAGTGGAAAATGGATTCAAACCTTTTTCATCCTTCAAAGGACTGGAAGTTTTTCTTCTTGACGGATAGGCGAATGGACTTGTATGAGAGTATTTTGGGGATTGAAGCTGCTCTGATGGCAAAGGGAGGCCTTACCAGGTCCTTTGTATGAATATGAGGTGTTTCTGTTATTTTGTCCACCCCCTCTTACATCACATCATATGACATCACATCACATCACATGTTCCAGATGTAAAGGAATCATTTATTATGGGCTTACCATCACACACATCCTGACAGCCATGAAACATTGGCCTTTTGTTAACATTGTGTAGGTGGGTGGTGAAAGCAGTGGTTATATATTTAATAACTGAAGGCCTGTTCTATATTTTTATAGCCATGATGTAGCCTCTAGTACCTACTGTGGGATTGGATGCGATGTCAGGGCTATTGTTCTTGCTAGAGATGTCATACCCATTAAAAGCTGTTGATAAAAATTAGTCTGGTTGGATGACAAAGGGACAGTGTTGCTCAGACAGTCCAGGTGAGAGGTCAGCCTTAAGTCCTGGTTTAGTTTGTCTTGGTTGACCGGAGTCACAAATGTGTCATTCATTATAACCACTGTTATGATTTGCCATTCTGGAAAACCCTAATTTAACGACAGCTGCTCTTCAGAAAATAGTAAATGGATTCTTTGTCTGGTTTTAGGAGCTTGTCTTCTCTGCATCTGCACAACTGACTGTTTTCTGTGTTGGTTTACAGAAGGGTTCGCCAATTCCGGTCCTGGAGGGCCAGTCCGTCCCACAGTTTGCTGATTTCCCTGCTCAAATGCACCTATTATTACCTACAATTAGCTGGTAAGCTGAACAAGGTATGTTTGAGCAGAGAGACCTGTAAACTGTGGTGTAGACTGGCTCTCCAGGACCGGAATTGGGGAACTCTGGTTTAGAGGTCTGCTTACCCTTTCTGGTTTCAGTCTTTTCACACTGGCACCTGCCGGTTCTCATGCGTGTAGGCTTGGGTTTCGGGGGGGGGGGGGGGGGGGGGGGTTGTCACAGTGACCTGAATGGAACAGGGCTGTCCTTTAGTCCCCTTCAGCTCCACAATCACTGACGACTTACGATTTTAATCCCCGTTTCCAGGCAACTGTGGGCCTTCCCTGCAATTTCACGTGTACCTTGCAGTTCTACAATAACTGGGGGTTTAATTATTATTTTTTTAATTTGCTGAGAACGTACCATTCACACGAGTATGGTCATACTCGCAACAAAGCACAGATCTTCAGTTAAAACAGCAAAGGTTTATATTGAGTCAGTAGATAAGTGTGTATTAAGAAATTAACTGATGGCAGGTATTACTCAGAGGGAAAATGCGTGAAAATTGACCGTCTGTTCATTTAAAGGCAAAGTATTGGTGTAGATTCAAATGGCTCAACCAGTAATGGTAGCCAGCCAAGATCCCTGTGTCAGCTGCTTTTCTTGGATTCAGATCCAGGTCGCTGTATTTAGCCAGACAGTGTTGTGACTTTTTGAGCAGAGAACACATGGTAATTTCTTACTGTCACGTTACTGCGGAATGTTTGAAAATGCTGACCGGTCCGGTTCTGGGCCGGCTGTGTTCTGCCGTAGTCACACCTTTTTTTCCTAGTCCCTTTGCAGTCTGTTTTTTGTGGTTACATCCACCACGTCTCTAACACAAAGGCCCGTAATATGCTCTGAGGTTAATATATTAGCATGGTTATGTGATTTCTCTGAATTCAAATTCAGAACATTAAACGTGTTAAGGCTTCGCTAAATAAACATACTGCAGTTTTAATGTTCTGCTTTGTATATTCATGACCACTTTATTTAAAATTAGATTTGTAAAGTCAGATCTCACTGTTTACAAAATCTGTTATGAAAGCTTGCTCATGGTTACTTTCTTGCAAGGTCATTTGGGGGGGAGAATAAATACCCCTCAGTGTATATATAGCCCCTGTGTTGCTGGTGGTGGAGGGGCATTTGGGGGGGGGGGGGGGGCATGCTTCTGTTTATGAACCTTTACACTAGATGGCACCGCACCAAGGGTGTCTGTCGAGTCTGGAGTGGCACTTCTGAATATCTGAGGCAGCTGGTGGCCGAATAACTTATTATCCAAACCCCCCCCCTGTTAACACAGGATATGCCTCTTGAGTTGGCGGCCAGAGCTGTGAAGGTGTGGATCCAGAATCCTGTCTCCTATGTGGGCAGGATAAACTGGCTTTGATGGCAGGACAGCGCGCCTAATGGGCTCTGCGCTGGGAGACGCGCTGGGAGACGCACTGTCAGCGACTCTCCCCGGGGTCTCTGACTCGTAACGAGCCGGACTCATCGGGCGTCGCCGAGGCCCGGCGGCCACTTGATCACGGCGGCTTAGGGTAATCGAAACGGACTCGCTGTCACCGCGGTCCTGCGCCGTTTGATCATCTGAGAAGCTGCGATTACAAGCTAACGTGCCGAGTCATTTTCATCTTAAAGGAGCACGCTCTCAAATGGCTGTTTCTCTGCTTTTTATTCATTCCAGGCATTTGGAAAATTGTACTGTGAGGGACTGCTTAAATGTGCTTATGGGGGGGGGTTTGCAGTATACTTACTACATCATACATGAGATGTTTTTGTGTTTGGAAATTCAGTAAAATATCATTTTGTGCTGTAAATTTGCATAGAGTCGTGTGCTTTTACTCCTCTCGTTCTGATCTATATGCATAACAGAGTGCATGATTGTATTACATTAGTTAGTGTGAAGCACTTCGGGTCACTATGTTGGAAAACTAACTGTAACGATAAAATGAATTGGATTTAAAGGAAGAACTCATTAGATCTTGTGCAATAGTTGGGAAGACTGCAAAAGCAGGTCAGTGTCATCAAAAAATAGAAACATTTTGGTTCTTCGCAATCAGACCGTACTGCTTTTTGCGTTAAACCCTGATTGAGCACCATGATGGGTTGAGTAATGTGATGGTATCTATAGCAGGGGGACATTCCTGGCTAAAATGTAATAGGAGTTTGATGTGTGGGGGGTCAGAGGGCAGTAGTGTTACAACACAGTTCCAGGCTTGTGAGTTTAAGCAAATTCCACACACAAAATTAGTTTTTCCCTCTGTTTTTGAGGCAGTTTTCTCTACATACTCCATTGTCCTCCTGCAGTCCAAAACATATGATTAGATGAACCGGTGTCACATATTTGTCCATAGTGTGTGTGTGTGGGCATGTATATATTACATTGTGTGCACCAAATGTCCCCACAATATGAACCTGTTATTTTGACCATGTGTTTTTTCACATTTTTTCTGGGAACCTGAATTTTATAAAAAATCTGTGACTGCAATCAAAAAACTAGAATAGACAAAACTCTTGTATTTTCTTCGGTTACTAATGGTTAAGGTTAGGGCTGGGTAGGTGTTAAAAGAGCAGTTCACCCCAAAACTGAAAAAAGATACGTTTTAGAGGGGCTTTTGTGCCATCTGTCCATCTAGGTTGTTCTGCGGCGGGGGGGGTTACCTAGTTTTGGAGACATCAGCGGTAGAAATATCAGGCTTCTCTGAAATATAATGAGAGTGAATTAATTTTGTTTAATGTTGGAACTATTTACTTCTACCAAACTCCACACACCAGTTGAATCACTGTGCTGATGACATCACCAGAGTGCTCCTGCTCATGTCTTCTGTGCAGTGATACAATTGGTGTGTGGAAGGAAATAGTAGAATGGTAGAAGAAAATAGTTCCTACATTAAACTCACTAAAAAGTAGATTATAATGGGTAACTGGGTCATGATGTCTGGTAAGAGACATTGCGGGTGAATTTTTCAAATGTGTTTTTCTGGTGCTTTAACCACCACAGAAAGAATGCCGCTCACTTCCATTATATTCCTGAGAAGACCAACAATTCTATGACCGGTATCTTCAAAACTAGGCAACTCCCAGAAGAGTGACCTAGATGGATAGATTGCAATAAAGGCCCTCTGAAATGTATCTTTTTCAGTTTTGGGGTGAACTGTCCCAGTAAGGTAGTCATTGTTGGGACATCAACTCTGGGGAGTTTTTCCCCAGAGAAACGAATGGGCGGTCCCCACAAAGATATGATTTCAGACTTACTCTGTGTGTGTGTGTGTGTGTGTGTGTGTGTGTGTCTGCCTGCCTTGCAATGGACTGATACCTCATCTAGTGTATCCTCTGCCTTCTGCTTCATGCTTCTAGAGATAAGCTCCAAACTCACCACAACCCTGAACTGGATGTATAGTGATGGATGAGTGGATGGATGTACTTATATTTTGATCGTTCTCTATTTGACATCTCTTAGTAGTTTGGAAGTACGCAGAAAAATGTGTGACGGAAAATGCTTCAGTTCATAATCAGTCAGGGAGCTAACATAACAGCTTTTTATGTGATGTGATGGAATTCAACCTTATGGACACAAACATCAACACAGTCTTGTAGGGTTTATCTCAGATTACAGGAATCTTTTTGGGCCTTGAGGTCATGGGCCCTAGTGCGTCTGGTAAAGAAAGCTGGCCAGAAACTGTGGTCCCTGTGTTTATTACTGACTGGTAAGATGATTTGGTACAGTGAGTTAAGGGGGTGGACTGTTAACCCAAAGCCTGTTGGCTCAAGACCACAGAGGGTCTTGGTTCTAAGTGGGGCCTTTTGAGTAAGAATTTTAACCTGAAATGTTCCAGTAAAATATCCAGCTGGGTGAAATAAAAATGTAATTGCCTTTGAGAATAAGCGGCATTACCCACATGAAAAGGAAAACATAGCACTGAAGGTAACTCAGTGCCTCACAGATTTATTTAAATTGCTTGTAAATTGTCCAGTACTTACTATGCAAGATAAGCACCTTGCACCTGGATTTACAGAAAATGGTTTCTCTGATTTTGTTGTTCAGTCTACTTAAAGACAAATAATGTGGAATTATTTACATACAACTGGGGGAAATAGAGGTCTCCACATAATATATAAATATTTTTAATACTTTCAGGCTAAACAGTCGGGTTACCTGGTTCGAAAGGTCGAAATGGATAATAAGACTAACATTTTTGTTGTGAATGTTAATTTCGAGAGCTGGATTTTGCACACTGCCCAGGAAATGGAACTGGGTAATTGCAGCTATTAGTGCTTTCGAAATCAACCTATTTTGGGGAAAATAACATTCAGAGTGAATGGGTTTACACCTTGAATTGGTCGTCTCTGCCATTGGTTAAGTTTTTTTGTCTCATTCTGAGTGCATAGCGTGTTCATTACCTGGGTTAAATTAAGTATACTGGCTTTTCATTTATATTTCTCAAGTTACCGTGGCTGAGCTTACATCAAATTGTCTGTATCCATATGGGTTTTATTGCTTAGCCAAAGTCAGCTCTCTTACATTATCAAAGTTTGTATAATTGTACCAGCACAGTGTTTCTCTGTGACTGCTGTCTTAAGTGTGTCTCTGCGTCTTCCTGATAGGGTGTGTAAAGACCTTGTCATAGGCTCTGTTTCCTCTGAATGCCAGACAATGTCTTTATCATTGATGGTATGTTGCCTTGTGCTTGTTTTTTTTTTTTTTATATAATCTGTGTTTCTGTTTTGATAGGTGAGCATCAATGCAGGGTTTAGGTTCAGTGAGCCTTGTTAGGACATGAACTCTTCTCTAGGCAGTCAATTGGGAAATGCTGGTTTTGAAAGGAGAGCTGTGATTGGCTGAGTTGAGGTCTCGGGTCAGACCCCTCACCAGCATTCCACCGAAACATTTTTACTTTTCCCAAATGTGTGATTAAACTTGCGATTCGCTTTCACAACCGAGGTCCTCCCTGAAGTGTAGAAACGGGGCTGTTGGTTGTGTTGAGTAAGACTTAGTTGTGAAATATAGTGTTTTTGCACAAAAACGTTCCGTTATTAAAGGGTATATGGCAGATGACTTAATATCATTAGCAGTAATATTAGCATATGCGTGTTGTCATGGTTTTGCTCTTTCATGTTACTCTATTTCACGGCTACAGTTTTCTAGAAATTTCACAATCTGTTATGAGAAGGATTTAATACATTATTTTGTCACGTTTACAGAATATATGGGGTCTTTCGAAGGATAAGGTGTTACTATTGGCTCCTGGAAATGTGCTCCTCCCCTCCTCCCTTCAGCCATCGTGATTGGATGACGCAGGGAAGCCACTCCCTCCTCCTTGCCACCAACTTTCCTGCTCTGAAAGTAGCAAGACACTGAAGGCTGATGTACGTCTGTCAGCCAGGGAGCTGAGGGTGAGTATCTGTTGTTTTTATCTGCACCATGTCATAATTTCCTGCCATATTTAATCCAATTCTTATCCTCTATCATTATGATCGTTAATGGTTTATTAATCACTTATGTAGTTGCTTAGCTGACAAGTGGTAACAATTCACAATGCATGTATTTTTACTTTATATGTCTGTTTTTTTATTGTCATGTACTTTTTATTCTTGTTGCTTATGTTATGATCTGGGCTGTTTTTCATGCAGTACTTTGCTCAGTTGTACAACAGCTGTGTTTTCCTATTGGTCAATTAAAGGGAAGGAAAAGGTTTTTTTTATATATATATAAAAAAAAAAAAAGCTTTTTGATTTACAAAGTACAAGGTCTACAGTCACCTATCATATTGCCGGATGAGTTTTAAAGAAACATCGGTCGCTGAATGTTTGCTTGAAGTAATGTGGGTAGGACTTCAATAACTGATTCAGGTTTGGGTTATGGAAATGCCTGATAACACAATACAAAATGTATTTATAAGACGTTTAGGACAGACGGCCAGATAGTGGCCAGGACACGGAGGGCCCGTCGCCACTGGAAACAGTCTAAACAGGGTAATCTGTTGGCTGGGGCCCATGACCACCTCACCTTGGCTCTCACCTCTTTGCAGTTTCAGCAGTGTGAGAGATTACTCTGAATTTTCAATTTGCGCTGTTTTAATAACCGTTAGTTGCTCAGCTGAAGGACTTTAAATAAACAGAGGATTAAGAGGGAGCCAGAGTTAGGGTTTAGGTGTGAGTGAGTACTGGATGTGACCCGGGTAATCGGGTGCTAATGTCTGTCGTGCATTTCCCATGCAGAACAGTGCCTGCTAACCTTGAGGACCTTATGGCTGAGATTTGGAGAAGACTATCCCGTCGAATTCGGGGGGGCAGTGTCTGAAACGGGCCCCACCCTTCAGATTTACACTACCAGCATAAACACGCACACACACATCCTGCCCGGCTCTCGAACCCGGAGCCATGGCGGACGCCGTTCAGATGCACTTCACCAGCATGGATTACGTGATCTTCGCCATCCTCCTGGTGGCTTCAGTGGCCATCGGACTCTTCTACGCCTTCTCCGGGGGGCGCCAGCGCACCACGCAGGAGTTCCTGCTGGCCGATCGCAGCATGAGCTGCCTGCCCGTCTCGCTCTCCCTGCTGGCCACCTTCCAGTCGGCCGTGGCCATTCTGGGCGCCCCCTCAGAGATCTATGCCAATGGCACACAGTACTGGTTCCTGGGCTGTTCCTACTTCCTGGGTCTTCTCATCCCGGCCCACGTCTTCATCCCTGTCTTCTACAGGCTCCGCCTCACCAGTGCCTATCAGGTGTGGAACATGAAGGGGGCGGGGCATGTGGTCATGTGACTCGTGGATTTCCTGTTTTATATCCTTTTGTTACGACTCCATGATTACAAGGTTATGCTATAATTATGGGAGGAAACCAGAGGGGATTTGTAGGAGCGATGGAGGAGGATAATGTCCACGTTCTCTCTGTCCTTTCTGTGAGCATTAACCTACTCTGTTGTGGAAACGCACCCGCTTTCCAAAATAGCTGGAAGATTTTCAGAATGGTGAAGTTTTTCTTAAAGCTTTTACATAAGACTTCATATATTCAATCATACAGTTTTTCAGGTGATAAATCTTTTAATTGGGTTATTATTTACTGTCACTACAAAAACAAAACGGCGATAGCTGAATAGCTTAAAGGAAGTTATTATGTTGAGTTACTGTGTATGGGGATTCTTTTTTAAACGTAATATCAATATTTTTTTTTTTTAGCAGGAATGATTTCTTTTGCCCCAGAATAATACAGCTCCTGTAGCTTAAGTAGTGCATTATGCTCACAACACAAATGTCATAGGTTCAAATCCCAAAGAGCACATATCATTTTGTGACACCTCAACTATAAGTTGCAACATGGTCCAAGTTGGATTATTTAACCATTTGTTGTTCTTTGATGTGTAGCCTGGTGCTTATCAGAAAACTAAAAGTGTGTGTGTGTGTTGAAATTCATGGATACAAAAGGGCCTTGAGACTTCACTATTGAGACATAAGAGTTAAGAAGTGACTTATTGGAGTGCTCAACCTTTGGCTCTGGTATTAAGTGAGCCCTGTGCCCTCTCTCTCTCTCTCTCTCTCCCCCCCTGCCTCTGCAGTACCTTGAGCTGCGTTTCAGCAAAGCCGTGCGGATCTGTGGTACCGTGACCTTCATCTTTCAGATGGTGAGTGCCCTGGCCGTTGGAGTTCCCTCCCTGGAGGCCCCGTGGCTAAATCCTCAGCCAGCATCGCGGCGGTTGTGAGTTTCCCTGCGGCAGGTCTGGTGCCAAAGGTCTGCTGGACCTAAGAAGTCAATTATTCAAAATGACAAAACGTGCAGCATCATATATACATCTTGTCAACCCCATAGACCTTGTAGAATTATTTCATTCATTATTTTCCTGATATGCTGAGTCAGTCTATGTAGTTTACGCCATCGCTTTAATGAAGGCCTTGTGTATTGTGTTTTCTTGCTTTTCTATGCAGTTGTAATAATGGACTGCATGAGGGTTTGCCCTGGTGACCTTCAGTTGACCCCTTATTTATGAATCCTGATTGTACTTGCTATGTGGAAGGTGCTGATGTAACTTGGCTAAGACAGGCAGTGGCTGCTCGCCTGCACTGATGTACTGAGCTGGGAGAGAAGAGCAGAAATAGATGTGTGTCAGAGGTGCTGTTCTTTTACCTGCTCGACTATGTACACAATCTGTCCAGTCGGAGTCTGAACGCAGGTGGCAGAGCGTGTTGGGTAATAAGGTTCATTCCCAGTCATGCGTTCAGTCCGGGGCGCTCTCAGACTCGCTCAGTCAGGTACATGGGCAAACACTAGGGTCACACACATCACTGGCATTTTTATTCTGATTGGCTCACTTACATGCAGTTTGACCTCTTAAAAGGTACAACAGCAGAACCCACTTGGAAGAGTACCAGGTATCCAATTTAAGTCAAGTTGTGGCATTAGTTGACACAAGTGAAGACCTAAAATCACCTTGTGCTGTTCTCTAATGGTTAACTGAGTTCTCCTAAATGGTAAAAAGATAAAAATGGTAAAGGGTATCACATTCATTGAAGAGCATATATAGCCCAAATATTAAACACTGGATAAAACAAATGCTAATTAGTTTGCCTCGAGAAATGGTTACGTACATTATGAGAGCTAAACTAAAAGCATTTGAGAATGCATGGAGACCATTCTTGGAATATGTAAAAAAGCAACAGATTTTACGGACAATCAATGGTGGCTAAGAATCTAAGCCCCGGTAAATAAATATATTTATTTTCTGCACTTTAAAACCTGAATGATTTTTGCAGTTCTGCTCTACTCGGGTATCGCTTGTGAAAAAGAGTTTCTTGTCTCTTTCTTTTTTTTGGATTTTGTTGATGTTCATGCTTGTTTTCAAATAATTGTTTAAAAGTTTAAAGTTCAAAATAGTACAATAACTGGTATCATTTATCATTTGTGTATGCACTATATGTTTTTTATTCTTGCCTATTTAAAAATCAAACAAAAATATTGTTAAACCGAGCCCTTGTGGAGCCAGGTGTGGGTCTGACACCCCCTCTCCCCCCCCCCTGCCGCCCCCCTGCAGGTGGTCTACATGGGGGTGGTCCTGTACGCCCCCGCGCTGGCCCTTAATGCAGGTAATAAACGCCACGGATACTGCAGTAGCAGCAAATGAGACATGTTTGAAACTTTCAGTCAAACATTTTGTGCATTAATCACTACGCCCCCTGCTGCAATGTCAAAGCACTGTCCTTCTGCAGACCCCTTGCCAGTGTGCAGAATCATGTGGTTGCTTTACAGGGTTTCACTTGAGTGTCGGAAAAATAAATAGTAAAAACAGTAAAAATAGTAAAAAAAAAAATCTGTGTGTTATTTTGTCCCATCAAAGACTGCTGTAATTTGTCTTGCATTTCTGTCTAACCTATATCGTTTTTCTATCTTATTAAATTACTACTGGTATTTTGTTTGCTTTGTACTATTTTTCTGCAGTTACTGGATTCCATCTCTGGGGGGCAGTGCTGGCCATGGGTCTTGTTTGTACTCTGTACACAACACTGGTGAGCTTTTCTACCTTTTCTGAGCCTCTTTGTGCTTACAGTTCGGTTCATGTTACCTACACTGCTGGAAATTTTTAACTGCATTATCTCTGTTACCCTCCCGCAAATGTAAGCACAGTGGCTTGGATTAGCTTGGAATTGATATACTTGTTTTAAAGATCATTATCTCTACTGTGGAACAAGTCCTTTATCTGTGTGTATCTGGGAGAAAATGGGGATCTATCTGTAAACTATTGTATTGGGTTTAGTTATAGATCAATCTCATTGAGAAATTGGCAATGCTGTATGGTGTGTTTTTTTTTTGGGTGTTTAGCTTTTCCCAAAGTAATTGGTCGGGTATATGAAGTCCGTGCGTGTGTTCTGCTTTCACTGCAATGTGCCTTATTGCATTTTGTTCACCGCAGGGTGGGCTGAAGGCCGTGATCTGGACGGACGTGTTCCAGACTGTGGTTATGTTCGCAGGCCAGCTGGCAGTCATAGTGGTGGGGGCCCATCAGGCTGGGGGCATCGCTGAGGTCTGGAGGAAGGCTCAGAATGGGAGCCGCATAGCTGGCCTGGAGTAAGTATCCCAGTGGCTCTCGTGGGTCCCGTCCACTTGGCACATCTCCCCCATGCACTCCTCACGCTCATAGCACGTTTTAATTACACAAAAATGTTCTGAGCATAGAATGAAAAATTATTGGTTCAGAGAGAACCAATCAGATCTTGGTCAGATGTCAAGCAGACAGATGTCAGACAATCAAATCCTGCCTCCTCTAGTTGATTGGACCCGCCTCCTTTATAATCTGATTGGTTATCTCCCTGAACCAATCATTTTTCATTTTGCCCTAAGACCATTTTTGTGTAAATAAAACTCCAACAAGCACTTTTCACCTCTTACAAAATTCCGTTTTTTTAAGAAAGGTGTTCAGACCTTTCCTGTGTTGTTCCATTTTATAACATTACACAACCCCCGAGGGATTGACTGTTTCTCAGAACCAGGCTAGACCTTGGTGCCATTTGCTGTAACTGAAGAAGAAGCTGATTTGCTGTGGCCATGGGGAATCTGATGGGAATGAGCGCTGCAGCCGCCTTCTGTCTCTCCCCTGCAGTTTGAACCCTGACCCTTTGGAGAGGCACACCTTCTGGACCCTGGGAGTGGGTGGCATCTTCCTCATGCTGGCTCTGTATGGGGTGAACCAGGCCCAAGTGCAAAGATACCTCAGCTCCCGCACTGAGAAGGAGGCCATCATGTGAGCACCATGCCCCCCCCCCCACCACCTCGTAATATTACCCAAGCCTTTTGTTGAAGTAACAAGGCCTGTTCCCTGGAGGGTGTCTCATTGACTGTGAGGTTATAAAAGACTCATTGGGACAATGTTTCTCAAACCGGTCCTCTGGGACCCCCAGACAGTCCATGATTTTTTTTTTGCTGGGAGGGAGCAGAAATGTGGGCCATCTTGGGGCTCCCCCAGGACTGGGTTAGGATAAGTGACAGTTATATCTGACACAGACCTGCTCGGATCAAAATTTTCTCACCACAGAACATAAACTTTGCCTCGCTTAATGTACTTTCAACCTGTGTTTACAAGAATCCTCCTAGTCTTTGTAAAAAGGAATGTGCATTCTCATTCATTCAATCTGACAGGTTTGTATAACAGTTAGGATTTTTACAAATCGCAACTATTTGCCCACCGGTGTATGAATGTGTGTATGAATGGGTGAATGTGAGGCATTTTGAAGCATGAAGCAATTTGAGTATTCGTAGGAGTAAAAAAGCGCTATATAAATGCAGTCCATATATTTTGAAATATATCTGTGCAGTCCATATATTTTGAAATATATCAAAAAGTCAAGGAAGGCCTCTGTACTCATTATTCATGTTCTGTTCTTGAATGTGATCTTGAATCTGCCACATGCTCCCGTACTCGCAGATGTGTCTTCCTGAGTCTTCAGCCGTCTCCTTCCATCCCTCTGTTCAGGTCCTGCTACGTGGTCTTTCCTTGCCAGCAGATTGTCCTGGCGCTGGGCTGCCTCATGGGCTTGGTGATGTTCGCCCGTTATGGTGAGGACAGCCCCCTGGACAAGGGGTATGTTCACTCAAATGACCAGGTGAGTCCAAGTCGCTTGGCTGGAGCCATGAGACATTATGGGCTTGTTTGTTCTGCCCGTGCAAAGTGGTTGGGAGAAGCAAGAGTCCTTGGCCTATGGTTATCTCCCACCCTCAATAAATAATCTGTCTTTAATTTTGGCCTATTCCCACCATCAGTTTCTGGGAACTAAACTTATTAAATATTCAACTATTACAGATGTAAGGCAGGGACATTCACTTATAGTCCTGAAGGAGTTCTTTTTAAATGGATTTGTTCATGATGGTGAAATTAATCAGGTGGTTCTGTGCCTAGCCGATTAAATAAAAAACCCATCTGTACTGTAGGTAAAGAGTGTAAATGTTCTAGAAAGGGGTTAGCTATGCTGTTATGTATCCTCCTCTCCTGTAGATGGTGCTATACTTTGTCATGGACGTGCTGCAAGACCTGCCTGGCCTGCCTGGACTCTTTGTTGCCTGCTTGTTCAGCGGAGCCCTCAGGTACAGCCCCTGTAATGATAAACCTGCATCAGAACTCTATAGTTAAGAGAAAATTTGGTATTTCAACAAAAAAACCTATATCACATGTTATATACTCACTGTAATGGACTGATTTAAAAATCTTCTCAGTGACCAGAGGGGGGTGCTGTGACCCAGTGTTGCTGATTGTGTTTCCCTCCCTCCGCAGCACCATCTCGTCGGCCTTCAACTCCCTGGCCACGGTGACCATGGAGGACCTGATAAAGCCCCACTTCCCCACGATGACGGAGACCAGGGCGACGCTGCTGTCCAAGGGTCTCGGTCAGCACTGGTTAATTCTCCCAGTTTAGCACCATCCGTGTCTGTTCAGCATCCACAGCAAGGCACCTCCTGGGAATTAAACCTACAATATTGAGTCCTAAGTTAATTTCCTTAACCTCTACAATGGCAGATGCCCCAAATATTGCTTAGTAGACTGTACTCAACCCTGCTTGATGGCCACCTGACATTCCCAGTTGAGATGTTAAGTTACATTTAATTGGCTGCCATGTCCTTAATTGTTGGGCTATCTGCCAATATTTAGTAACATACCCTAAGAACTATGGAACTTCACTTCTACGGACCTCTTAGCAAACGTTACCAAACTGATGATGTTTCCCATCTGTGTTATGGTTTCTTAGACCTATTGTGTTTTGCCAGTATGCTAAACTGTAAACCTTCTTTTCTTTCAGCTACTTCTTGCTGTTTGCCCTCTGACCTTTTGTTAACAAGTTTTCCATCTAGATATATGATGAAGTGGATCAGTTTTGTTGTGACAGGCCTTCCCCTTCTGGGGCTGGAACCTGAAGCTAAGCGGCTCTTCCCTTTCTTCTTCCCCTGTGCTGGTGCAGCGTTGTCCTATGGGCTGGTGTGTCTTGCCATGGCGTATATAGCCTCTCAGATGGGATCTGTCCTGCAGGTAAGGTGCCCGTCGGATGGCCGATCCACCTCTGGGTGCAGTGAGTAGCGTGCGTTCCTCTTCCTGACACACCTCCTGCCTGCTTAGGAGTCCTCCTGTTCTCCATTATGCACCTTCCTCTTGTCCTTGTCAGAGCGTGGAAACTAAAACATAATGATGGCATTAAAACTGAAATAAAATTCTCCCTCCCTTCCCCCCCCCACCCCCCCCCACGCCCCCTTCATCTGCCAGGCGGCACTCAGTATTTTTGGGATGGTAGGGGGCCCACTTCTCGGCCTTTTCTGTCTTGGAATGTTCTTCCCATGGGCAAACTCTGTGGTAAGTGCTGATGTCATTGCTTTCTGGTCAGCTGTTGAACTTTGAAAGTCTTCTCATTGGTCGAGATGCAGAATGGTTCAGTTATCTTTCAGTTGGCCGATAATGTGTACCCATACAAGAAACGGCTACAACTAAATGATTAAGAGCCAAAATGAACAAATAGTGACTTTGGGTCGTGTGTCCCTGAGTATCAAAATTTGTGTTGAGATTTTAGATTTATGAGTCTGAAGACCAGCCGTGTTCTCACGGTGAGTGACCGTGTGGCACATCCCCTCAGAACTGACCTCGCAGCTGTGTTCCCCCCTAGGGTGCCATAACTGGGTTGGTGGCAGGTCTGGTCATGGCCTTCTGGATCGGGATCGGCAGCTTCATGGCCCGCGTCCAGCTAGCCCCTTCACCAACTCTCGTGCCCGACGCCGGCAACCTCACCTCTATGGTCACTGCTATCACAGCCAAATCCAGGTAAGAGTTAAGGAACTATCTATGGTAGAAAAATACTGAATTATAAACCCGTTAACTGAATTGTAAGAAGCAATCGTTAGCAGTTGTGTTAATAAACGCATTGTTCTAGGAATTATAAGCCACCAATAAGCATTAGAAAGTCTGTAGCTCTTAACCTGCGACGTGTGCTATGGTCAGCATCCCCGACGATCCCTAAAAGGTGTTTCTTGTGGAGCAGGCCGACGGGTGTCCGGGCCTTGTACTCTCTGTCGTACATGTGGTACAGCGTGCACAACTCCACCACCGTGGTTGTGGTTGGCCTGATCGTCAGCCTGCTCACGGGTAAGCCCCACCTGCCCATCCACCCCAAGCTGCTTAGATAACCACACCCACCACCCTCACCGCACTGTACTGCCACCCATCAAAAAGAACACCGCCCTCAGAGCCCGCCCTCAGGACACACACGGCAGATGTGGGGATGCTGCTCTGCTCAGCGGATACTCCTGTGCTCTGATCCAGGTCCCATGAAGGAGAAGGACGTTGCTCCTGGTACTGTGTACCCTGTGCTGGGTAATCTGCTCTTCTTCCTGCCTGAACGCTACAAGGAAAAGCTGTGCTGCGTGACACCGCTGCAGCCGAGGTCACCGCCCGGACAGGTCTGTCCCTCAGACTCCTACGATTCGGTTTCTGTTTCATTAAAGAAACTTCTGGAGACGTCGTAACACTACGCTTTTGAATTTGAACTTAATCTAGCAAACGGTGTGAGGATTTAAGATCAGGCCATTGTTGACAGAAGGTGTGTCTGTGTGTCTGTCTTTCTGTGTCTGTATCTGTCTGTGTCTCAGTCGAAGGCAATAGATACACAGCCTTACCAGATGGGCCAAAAGGAGAGCAATGGAATGATCTGCCGCAAGGAGGTAGACGGGATTGAGGAGGAAGACGAAGAGCTGTCGAAGGAGGAGACTACCATTCCTACCTGCGACATAACCCACAAGGTTCTGGAGACAGCATTGTAATACCAACCCCCCCCCCCCCAAACATACTGAACTCCTCTAGCCTTCCTGGTGAAGGGGAGGGAGCTAAGGAAACCATTGGCATCTGCACATGAAATGACGCAGTTCATTAAGACCACAGACTGTAGACTATTCTACGACGACAGCCAAAGCCTGAAGATACACTGTCGGGCGGCCACTTGTCTGCATGTGCTTGATAAGACAGACAGCCAATCACGCTATGGTTGTCCGTGAGGAGTTGAAATGCACTCTGATACGAGTGCTGTTGTCACCAATATTTGCATACCGTCTTTGCAATTCACAAATATGCATCAATCACTGTGAGGGAAAATTGAGTTAGTTCTAGACCTCCACTGTAGAAGATCCTAGACCCTGAAATTCACGCAAATTGTTGGCATGAATCTACCCGAAGAACTGCATTGTAGTTGGAAGCATCGACTATAAACATAATGATTTATAAAAAAAAAAAAAGATGCTCCGAGATGTGCCATTTATGAGAAACTCCAGAGTGTGAGAACCTGGAGAACACTGTCCACTTCTGCAGATACTCTCCAAGTGGAGGAACACGTTTTGCTTTAGCTTTATAGATTCTGGGAAAAGGTTCTTCGGGGTCAGGAGTTCCACGTGGTTAGCGGAGAGCAAAGATTGTGTTAGAGGACACTGTGGGCTTGGCTTAATACTTACTACCAGTGTCCCCAGTATGGTTAATGGAAGGAACCGGAGTTCCCAGTATGACTAGGGTCGGGTTTGTGGTCTGGGGTCTTGTGTTGTTGAGTGCCTCTCTGACCTAACCTCAAATATTTTCAGTTTTAGTTTTTCATTTTGTTAATAAGATTACATCATGGACATCAAAGCGGAGAAACACTATTGTCCATGTGAAAGTTTGAATATCTTGTTTGTGTGAATTATCTACATCCAGCAGTCCTGCAAAGTACAGAGTTCATCAGTGCCTGGTCTTGACAGGAATACTTGTACAACTATATTTGACAAACCGTTGTTTCACGTGTGAGTGTAGAAGCTGAGTAACTACCGGTTTAAACTGCATATGTAATGATGTTTTGCGTGGTTTGTAGAAGAACGTGTTTGTCTGATGGTTTCCTTTAATTTCATGAAGCATTCTGTGAAAACGGCTCTTTTTAGCGTTTTCTGTGTATTTCATACTACATCTGTGTGTCATAAGAAACCATCGTTTTAAATGTCAAACTCGTGCTTTTTATTAGACTTGTCTTCTTTTTGCGATATATTAATGTAATTGAGTAATTGTGTTAGATATCGTGTAAGTTGAAGTGAATGAGTGCTAGAAGTTCCAATTAATGTTATGATGTCGGTGAGTATCGTCAGCAGTTTCTTGATGCATTTTTTAAGGCGAATTGGTTAATTTTAATGAATCTCTTCTAAGCAGACTCTCCCGTTTTGGTCCATGTTTAGGCATTGTGATGAGCACTCTGTCTTTCTTGGACGCAGGTTTGTGAGTGAGCCATCTCACTCGGTCATGCCTCCTGAACTTAAGCCATATTATCTGGTTAGTGACCCTTGGCTGTGTGTGAACGCTGCTTGTGTACCTCTAGGCTTTATTTCCTTGAGTCTGACGCCCTGTCACAGAAGTCCGTGCTGCGTTTACGCGACAGCATAGATCATTCCCCTCAGCAGGCTCAGACGACCTTGTGGTTGTCACTTGGTTATTGATTTCCCTGTGAATGAATTATAGTAAGTTGAGAGTTGAGGTGGAACTACAACCGGATTTATCTTTTGATCTAGTT
>JAODJU010000039.1:7320723-7331859 GCA_026776725.1 Gnathonemus echidnorhynchus
CCCCCCCCCCCCCCCCCCCCCCCGTGGCCTACCTACTGTGCCGTCGCAGTCGTCACAGGTGATGCTGACAAGCAGATGATGCTTAACCTTGCCTCAGTAGCGGCACACGGCTGGGAAATGTCTGAATCTGATACTGCTCGGCCTTTCGCCTGTGCTGGTGAAACTGTGCTGAGCGGCGTTGCTCTCTGACTGGCCCCGTCCTCCTCTTCTGTGCACAGACCCAGTCTGCAAGGTTACCTGTCTCTGGCCCTTCAGTAGGAGACCAGATCTCCCGAGCAAATGGCTGTTTTTTTTTTTTTTTTTTAAACCTCCAAGTGGGTGTGAACAGTTTGGCACCACTTACCACAAATTTGGAGTGTTACCCCCCCCCCCCCCCGAGGGGTGACTCTTTCTATGCACCGCTGAAAGACGACTTGGATCACACACCTTTTCCAAGTGGATGGCCTGATCTTAAACTTGCGATTGGCACTGGAATCTAGCCTTTCAGGCATTGCCCTGTTAATATTGCCCCGGGTTTGAGCGCTGTTATTATTTTGGGTGTGCAGTGTGTTTTTCATTTCCAAGATGTATTGTTTAGCTAATTTTAATGCCAGCTGACCATATGGGCATTTGGGCACGTGTCCAGGGGCATCACGATCCCAGGGATGGGGGGGGGGACAAAGCAGAGAAGCCCTCCCTCTCCCATTTAGAAATGTCTTCTAACAAGTTAACGTGATATAATATCTAATATATTTAATATGGTCGTATATTGTTCTCTTACTCTGGCACTCACAGAAAATCTTGCATAACGCTTTTCTTTTGTTAGATACGTTTGTCTGGATGGAATAACAGTATGGAAAATTAGATACCGGCCAAGCTTGTGTTGCCCTTTGTTCTGATTCAGCGTTTTTCTGCCTGTAGCCTCAGTTCTGTTTTGGACCATCGACACTTTTTCTCGGAATGACTGCTCGTTCCACCTACTGCCATTTTCAGGACGGGAATAATCAGAATTGTTACCTCTGATCATGGAGGATTATGGTATTTTTTCGGCGTTATAACCCAGTGTATATTACGCATCGCACAATCCTCCTTTTAGTGCACTTGTTTAGAGTTGTGTGTCTCCCATACTGTGTGGTGTCGTACGTGTACGTTTTGTCGGCGCCCCCCCACCCCCAGCCTGCTCCCCTCTCGCCCAGCTGGGTCGGTGCTGCAACTCGATTGCAATTAGTATGAGGAATCTTATTGGCTGCCTTGGATATGGCATGTAAAGGCGTTTTTCTTATGTAAAAAGGCTCTTTTGACATTCTGCGAAATCCAACCCCAAGAGAAAAAAAAATGCCCCAAATGGCCACCAGTCCAAGACACTGCCAAACATAACAAGAATGCTATAAACTTGTTTTTTTGGATCGGTGAAGTTTTTTTTTGATGTGCAGGGGTTTGGACAGCAGGTGTGTTGTTGCACATCTCATCAGCCTCAGTCCAGCAGTTTCTGCTTCTGAGGACCCTTCCCGGTGCTTTCGGTAACGGTGTTTCCAATAAGGGCAGCAGAGGTCTGCCCTCCCAATCACAGGGCTGGTGGTAACACTCTCACACTTAAAGCGGTCTAGACAGAAGTTCAGCTTAATGGATTGTTTGGGGCATGGAAGGCAGTCTGTGTTCAGTGGCCACGATTTTGCACTTGAGGCTGTTTGTGAATAGTTGTCCATAACCTAAAATTACTTTAGTGCCCCTTTATAGTCCCGTCTATCACAGACTGGTTGCTGCACTTCTGTTAGTCTGTTGAATCTGATGGTTGACAATGGTCTTTTTTGGTAGGGGTGGGATAGATTTCAATTATTTACGTTCTTCCACTCTTAAAAAGTAGCTCCAAATTCTTGTTTCCATAAGTTTGAAATACTTGTAAGCTGTAGAGTCCTAGTCGTTTCTTAGCTGGTCTGGTCACATTCTGAAATTGGTCGTTGCAGGAGAGGGAGACGTCTCCTTGTGTAAGGGTCAAAGGGCATCGCCCAGGTGCTTATCCCGGAACGGCTTCTCACCGTGGCCACTTTTAAGTCGTCACTGACCCCGTACTTTTATGTGAAATACCTTTTACGCTGCATCTGTTTATACAGCTGGATGGATGTTGGAGTTGATCGGCTTTAGATCTCTGCGGAGTTTATGGTGGCTGAGATGGAACTGTTTCTGCCGCGTCGCTCATGGTGAGGACGGGGGGAGGAATTTGCTTGAGCGATTTATTTATTTTCCCTCCTCCCTCCTTGATTCTCACTACTGTCTAATTGAGCGTTGAAGGCTGTTCAGACCCCAGCAGAGATGGTTCAGCTTCCCTCCTTTTCCAGCACCCACCCCCCCCCCCCTTCACCCCCGGCGCCTGACGGGCTGGACACGGTTGGCGTTTCAGATACATAGTTAATCTTGCGCCATATGTTTTAAGTTTCCCTTTTCTGGAACCTGCAGATATCACCATTACTAATGGCGGGGGGGGGGCAGCCAATTAATGTCCATCCAGGGAAGTCTCGCTCGGAGATGTCCTGTGGTTGTGAGATGCCCCATTCTTTCTCATCCCCTGCCTGTCCCCTTTCTGTCCAGGAGAGTCTTGGGGGGGGTCCGCACAGAATGAGATGGGCTTCGTCTGGATCGATGGGGGCTGTGGCGGAGCCGCGCTTCTATTTCGCAGGGGTCGTGTTTTCTCGTGTCATCTGGCGATGACATCACCAGCCGCGCTGCTGCCTTCTAACAGACCGGCTGCATATGGCCAGTTTTTATTGGTGCGATTTGTTCACCGGAGCTGTCCGGGAGCGCTCTGCACCCATAACCCGCCTCCGGGCGCTCGTCTCCGTGTGCAGGGAAGTAAACTAGCGTTAATGTATCTCTTGCGGTTAGGGGTCATTAACGTGGCCGATGTTTATGAAGGGATGTGATGGACGCGGAAGATGATGTGGTATAGTCTTGGCCTTCTCCTGCGGTGCCTATCCCCTGCCACCAGGACCCGAGCCGAACCTGAGCCGGACCCACGCTGATATGCTCCTGTTTACTTGCAGTGCCCAAAACGTGACCAGTCCAGGTCGAAATGCATGGAGATACTGATGTTCTGAAAATTTCTGAACTCTTAGATAAGTACTAGAGGATGGCTGAACTTTCTAGCAAATTTAAGTTCATGCTAATTCCGTTAGTGTTTGATGCTTACATGACATGGTATGGCTTAGCTCCTGTATGTTAGTGGAAAAACGCCATTGGACTCCTTCCCCTACAGGGCTGGCTTCTAAGGGTCTCACTGTAGTGTATGCTTGGATGGGCCTTGGTGCCAGACCTGAGTTGGTTGGGCAGAGACAGGGGACTGTTAGGTTACTCCCCCCCCCCCCCCCTTTCCATAATGGAAGCCTCGGAGCAGATTTGTGCTGAGTCAGGTATTCACTCAGCAGCCGGCCGAATCGACGAGCTGGGTTTCCTGCAGGCCTGGTCAGCTTCTGTGTAGCTCCCTACTCAAGCCGATCAGTGGATTCGATCGCTCAAACAGGGCCTCAGAAAGCGTCTGTCCTGTTTGGCCGTCTGAGTAAGCCAGGAGTGTATCTGTCCACTGTGGGTGTGTTACTCATGGCGCTTAGTTACCTTAAAGCTTAAAGCTTTCTGTATTGGGAAATTTTAATTATGATTTAACTATGAATTACTACTGTAGAACACACCTTCTATTGGCTAAGAAGGGGAGAAGCCAGAGTTACACTGAACAAATCATGAGGCTTTTTTTTGAAGGCTCTGTAAGTTGTCGCCCCCTCATAACCCGGGGTCTCGCTCCTCTTTCGCCGTATGTGGAGAGAGAATATAAATGGAGTTGTGGCAGGTGTGGCATGGAGGTGGATGTGGATTAAAGATTATTTAAAGATCCTCCTTCGGAGCTGAGGCGACTGTAAGATCTGGAGTATTATTTCTGGGCTTACGACTTCCGCTCTGAGCGTCGCTCGCAGTCGTGAGTGATTCGTGACCGGCTCCTGGATATTCTGCGTGTATCTGCCACCCCTTTAAGAAGATTGGCCCTTCCCCCCCCACAGAAAACAAATTCGATTCCGTTGGTCCAAGACAACCCCCCCCCCAGCCCCAAAAAAATAAAAAAATTAACTGGGCTACTATTCGCAGTGGCTACTTACTGACCTGGACGGCCATCCAGCTTAATTCACCGTGTGCCCCCGTCAGCGTATTCCTCCAGTATGAAGACGTTGCCGAGGCAACACAAATAAAAAGGAAATCCGAATTCTATGATGCTCAGACGTTACGCACAAAAAAAAAACTGTAGTTAGGGAGGCAACAGTGATGAAAGGGTCGGGTTTGGAAGCGGCAACGAGGCATTCCATTTAGAGCCCCACAGCGGCCCCCATAATAAACTAGCCTGGATAAACATCTCGCTTTGTTGGAGTGACAATGGGCCAGACCCTGAAAAGAGATCAGTTGGTCATTGACTCTGTCTGCCAACAGAGAAAATATTGCCTTTGTAACCGTTCAGTACAACAGTGCGGCGCTCTGAGGAGAAAAATATAACTTTCGGGGGGGGGGGGGTGTGATTGGTAGACGTGGCAGATCTGTGAAGGGGCCTCTGTTTGCTACACAGTGCTAACCGAGTAGCCAGCTAGTGCTAGCACTGGTGCAGGTTTGTGCTGGGATGGTGGGGGCATCCTACTATCACGGTTTCTAAGTTCGGTAAGTTTCCTTGGGTACAGCCCCCCCCCCCCCCCAGTTTGTTTGGGTTTTACAAAGGGAAAGACCAAGGCTTCATTGAGGCTCTTATTTAGCCTTTTTCTAGCTGAACAATGTTCAATCATCCTAGGAGTGAAGAGAACTTGTCACCAACTTGTCAAAGTGTCTCCTTGGGTCGTTCTTCCCTGGAATGAAGGATGCCGGTCAGAACTGGGGAGGCGAACTTTTTGCTAATGGAGCGTTTCACAGTTTTGTTCGGGGTGTGGGGGGGTAGAATTAGGTGGTTTGCTTCAGTCTTTGCGATGAGAGGATGTCTCTGTACCTTTTATCAGGCCTGCGTTTGCTTAGTCACCGTTAGGAGTCGTGTATTTTCATTACACCAGCATAGCAAAACCCGGCTTACCCCTTATGGTCTCTCCGCTGGCTGCTAGGAGAATAGCCTGTCGGAGTGTTGATGCACATCACCTGGAGAACGCGGCAAACGGCTGCCTGATTCACTCGTTTGATTTATTATTAACCAAAGTCTGGATCGGCGATGAAAGCACTCCTGGAATGCCTAATGAGGTCGGAAGGTTGGAGAGGGGTGAGGTCGCGTCCCTAACCCTAACCCTACACCACAGTGCTGATCAGGTGTGTAGATAGCCCCCCCTACTCGGCCTACCTCCCAATCAGCGAAGCAGCACTAACTTGGGAGACCGTAGCGAGGTTCTAAGAGATGAATGATCCGACTAAATCGTTCGTCCTCCACTCCGAAAAATAGCTGATCGCCCGGTGCGATCATCTCCGTTATTTTAGCGATTATGTACTTGGCTCTGGTGCTGCTAAAATCTTTACAGACTTTTCCCGGGTTACGTTGGTCCATGTTATGATATTTTGACTTTGCGATGGGTTATTCAATAAATTATTCAATAAATTACATATTCAACACTTTAGTATAAAATAGGCTTTGTGTTAATGATTTTGCCCATCTGTAGGCTAATGTAAGTGTTCTAAGCATTTTTAAGGTAGGGCTAGGCTATGATGTTTGTTAGGTGTACTGTATTAAAATGCGTTTTTGCCTTACGATAGGTTTATCGGAATGTAACTCCATCGTAACCCAGGGAGCTTCTGTACTTCATTGACTAAACTCTAAATATCAGCTGGTAATATCGACCAAGATTGACACGTTGGACGGATGCTGATGCCTTGTGCCGTCGTCCTCTGTCTGCTCTCTCTGCATACTGTAGTGTGGCACTTTGGTACCACTTTCTAGTGAAAGTTGCTCCCTTTTTGTTTTGTTCGTGGTCTTAATGGAAAGTCTGTCTTGTGTAGTGAATTTCTCCAGTTGACTCCAATGGCAGAAGCTGTAATGTTATCACCACTGAAACCTCTTTATAATCCTCATGCTGAGTTTATATTGTCATGTTTTTTTTTCTCCAGCAGTTGCTTCACAAGCTGGTTCCTCGATGGTTTGCTTCTCGTGCTCTGCTGCGGTGGCCTGGGTGGGAGTCTCCACTCTAGCCCAGAAGCTGCTTATCTGCTCACGTCGTTGGCTGACTAAGGGGTTTCTGAAGCAGTCCTGTTCTGAAGGGCTGTCACTTCATGTTTTTTTTCCCCGCGCTACTGCTGAGAATTAAGTTCTGAGGTCACGTCACGCTTGAGTGAGCAGTAGCAGCGAGGAACCTGCTGATCTCTGGAGCTCGGTGACATGTTGGGTTGTTAAAGTCAACATGTTGATCTGAAAATGAAGAGCTACCCAGAATCCCCCACTATACCTCAGTAGAATAGAATTGCGATACTTATCATACTTTATTAATACACGTGGGGAAATTCTGTCTTCACCCACGCCACCTAGCTCTCTGTGAGACGCACACATGTATTTAGGTGAGCACTTGGGGGTGACAGTGCAGGGTCACCCAGCATGCAGAACCCCTGGATCTAGGGGTTAAGGACCTCACTCCAGGGCCCGCAGACATGTGAATATTCTGCTGAAGCTGGGGCTCGAACCGGCGAACCGATCACTGGCACAGAGGCTTACGCTGCATTCTGTTTCAACTGGGAAGTCGGAAAATTTCAGTTGGAAGGCCCCCTGAAGTCTAATTTCTGACTTGGAAAGTCAGAGGAATCTACACAACCCACACCTCAAAATTCAAGATGGCCGCACCCTTCATCAACAGAACTGAAAGCTGTAGTTAAACTAGTTATGCTGCTTATTAGCACTTCTTTGCATATTTGTTTATTTCAATCATTTAATTGGTTGTGTACACAGTTCTGTCCAGCCACTATCTGTGGAGATGTTGCTGTGGTGTTTGTATGTGCAAAATACTGTTTAGTGTGTTATCATCTGATATTGCTAACTATGGCTAACAGTTAACCTAGCTAGAACTGGGGCCTGTTTCAGAAAGCAGAATTTCTTGTTAGCCGGAAAACTTGTCAAATTTAAGGTAGTCTGGGCTAAAGTAAACGAAGATAAAGGCCATTTAAACTGGGGTACCTTAAGTCTGACACGTAATCCAGCTAAGCGAGAAATTGCAGTTTGAAACAGGTCCCCGGTATTGCTAAATAGCTTTCTGTCTTGTCGTACTGGAACGCAGTTAGCTCGGGTTGTGACGTCATTCCCAGTTCCGACCTCCGAATTAAACTGAAAGCAGCATTAGCCTGCCGTGCCACGCCGTCCCTGTGGAATTCGTCCTCGGAAACGGGGAGGTGGAGGGTTAAAGCTGCCAGGGTGGCTTTGGGCGTCCCCTTGCCTGGTGGCTCAGTGCAGCTTTCTCCCCTTATTAAACTTTCAGTGCGTCTGTCCTCCCTCGTCTCCTCTGGGTATCAGACGGCTCTTTATATCTCCTCTTATTGTGTTGGTCTCTCTGCATATCACCTGTTGCACCATTTGCCAGTGGGGGGGGCCGGGGTGCCCGTTTGCTAGGGTTACACTGAGCTGTAGGTTCAGTCGGTGTTCAGAGCGTCTGTCCCTCTGCTGCCGATTTGTTTCAGGCCTCGTTTCCTAAAGTCGTAGAATATTGAGCATGAGCTTTATTATTAACTGAGCCATCAAAAGCAGATGAGGCCATAGGAGAGCCGGACGATGGCATGGATGTGTGATTAAATGCGGTTTTGTGAGTCATGCTCCTTAGATCAACATGCTTCTGCTGTGGGGAGGTGTTTGTTTGTTTAGGCATTGGTAGTCCTGTGTGTTTTTTTTTTGTTGGAGGTGGGGAGTTTGGTGCTGTCAGCAGAGGTGTTTAGTAAGGACCTTTATTGGGTTATTATTAGTATTCTTATTTGTCCTGTTATTAGTCTGGTTGTTGTTGTTGTTGTTGTTGTTGTTGTTGTTATTGGGTTAGTGATTTACTGCCCATAATAATCCCACCCATCACCGATTCATGGCCTTTTTTCTTGGTGTCTATGTGGTCAGTTGACATCACAGGTCAGAACAGGGAAGCCCATTGGCTGAACACGCTCCTCATATATTGGCACTTTAATAGGGCAATAAATGACACGCGCTAACAGTCACGTCTGCTGCTCTGTGCTGATCGGTCTGTATCTTTGCCTGCACCCTCCATGCCCTGAGAATATTAAGGCTGGCTGATGCGCTGAGGACACGACCCACATCGAGGCTTTTGACTCTGATCCCCTGCATTTAATCTTCTCATGGAGCCCTTCTGCCAGTGGCTTTTCCTGTCTCCGCTGTCCTTGCATAAGCCCAGGGTGTAACCAGGTGAACAGTTTCTTTTAATGGCTCTTTATGACGGCACTTCCCGGTGCGGCCTATGTGACGGAGAAGCTGGTGCTGATATGTTCTGCTTGGGAACAGGTGTTCCTTCGCTGGCCCATCTGCAGATAGAGCAGCAGCTGTCCTGCACGAAGCTTATTCCTTTGCTGACTGCACCACGCCGCACCCCTGCGAGGCCTCCCAGAACCTCCTGTCAGTTGGGGGGGAGGTCCAGGGTTCTGGGGCATGCTGCACACCTGTTACCCAGTCAACAGACAGTACAACCTGAACCCCCCCTTTGGTTAGGGGTAGTGTTTGTGGTCAGGTTAGTGTTAGTGAACCCTTCTCTGTTGGCATTCAGCTTGCTATGGGAGTGCTTTGTGGTTCGCGAGTTAGGGCACTATGCCTATGATCGGAAGGTTGCTGGTTCCAATCCCAGGACTGGCAGTGTGATGTCACCTTTGGTCCTTTGAACAAGGTCCTTAACCCCAACCCCCACCCCCCCATTTGCTCCAGGGACTGACTGACCCTGCTTTCTCAATTGTATGTTGCTTTGGTTAAAAGTTCCTGCTAAATTAAATAAATGTAATGCCTGTATTTTGTTAGGAGAGCCAAGGCGTTCGTAAATCCAGTTTGGACGGTACGTTTCCCATGTCCCCGTGTTTACTTTGCTGACAGAATTTGATTTGTGTTGCCGTTAGAGCTCAGTCGTTGCTTTCTGAGTCTCCAGCATGAAATTCCTTTTTAGTCTGAGGTTGGAAATCAAGTTTTGGCTGGGTGGGGGGGTGAAGGTGTGGCTGCTTGCTTATTGGTGGATGGGAGGGGGAACGCACCCCCACTGGAGGTGACTCGAGGCTGAAGTTGCTTGGTCCATTGGGTCCCGACCAGCTGACTCGCCACCCCCCGCGCACGTTTGCGTCGGCGGCCTGGGCCGTGTTTTTGTAGGATCCCATACTGGGACCAGTGCATCGGGGGGCCGTGGGGATCCACCTGTCCTTCATAGAGAAGCTTGCGGTTCATGGGCTGGTCGTCCCGCCTCTGCGCCCCTGTGACTGAGCGAGCAGCTGCCTGTGTGGCCCGGCTGTCCGTACAGCTGTGTGGCTTCGCCACTTGTCTCTGAGCCCGGCCCTGAATGCAGGAATGACATGGGGACCAACTTTGTAACCCCCCCCCCCCCCCCCCCCCCATAGTCAAGGTTGCATGTCCTGCTTTGGTTGCTTTGTCAGAATGTTAAGGAGCCTCCCCCCCTCGCGTCCCACGGCTGGCCGCGTCCCCAAAGGGTCCTGGATGGCGGCCCAGGCCTGAGGATGGTGGAAAGAATTTCCCCCCCATCTCAATCGCCACCCCCTCAACATCTCTCCTCTCCTCTCTAAAAACTGTGTGCGCAGCTCCAGTAGAAAGCAGAAAGATGTCATCTTGGGGGGGGTGGGGCTGGGGCTGGGACAGGGGGAGTGGCTGTGTGTGGGGGGAGGGTATTAACACTGTAAGCAATGTCACTGGCCATAAATTATGAATAGTCACGTATGGGAACCAGAAGTCAGGGTTTTGTGTATGTCGGGGTGTGTTGTTTCAGCAGCTAATTCTTTATTCTGTTTGTTTTTTTTTGGATTTTTTGGAAGACTTTCTGAAGGGCTCTGTGTGTGTCACCCTGAATTATGAGCCACCGAACGTGTCACCCTGTGCCGTGACTCTGTGATGTTAGGCACCCCCCTGTGGTAAAACGGGGTGGTAGCATTACAATGCCAGGCTGTGTTGGCTGGGCGTGCCGCTGAATGAGCCGCCCAGGTCATTCATAATCCGCATCTGCTGCTCAGCAAGCTCCGCCCCCAAATTGTCAGCAAGCTCCGCCCCCAAATTGTCAGCAAGCTCCGCCCCCAAATTGTCAGCAAGCTCCGCCCCCAAATTGCTGATTAGGACGTCAGATGTGGAAAAGCGGGAGAAACTTCCCTGATGGCGGCTGTGTGGGACCGATTAATTTTCTGTAGCTTGCTTGCTAATAGAAACGTCCCATGCCTGAGAGCTGGGTGTGGTGCCAGTCTAGGGGGCTTCTCTGCCAGCCGCCGTCAGGATCCCAGCGGCCGGGCTGCTGCTGCTGCGGGCCCTCGCTCGTCACTGGATCCCGCGTGACTCCCTTCCAAATCGGCATGAGGTGACGTCTGCCTTGCCGGGCCCAACGGCTCGTGAAACCGTGACCCTCAACTCCTCCTTCATTGAGTTTAATGACCAGTGACATCGAGGGTCACCAGGGCAATCTAATGGGGAGCCCGAGTCTCCTCGCGGCGACAGGCCCGATTGGCTGAGTAAACGAGAGCTTCTCCATATTAGTTACACTGGTGCTCCCCTCTCTGTTACGTCCCTTATGTAGGCGCCTGGAGGGGTCCGGAATTACCCTGCAGGGCGGAGAGGGGGGAATTGTTTTTCACTCAAATGGTGACAGGGTTTGAATAATGTAACCCCCTTCCGTCTGGCGTCCGTTTTTAGATCTTAATTCTGTCTGTGCAGCATATTGCAGGGGAGGGACGGCTGAATCAGCCGGGGGGAGGAACATGTGGTACTGGCATGGAATCGTCCCTGAAGGGGGGGTAATCTAAGGTGCCCTTTGACCCTGGGGTGTGGGCCCCCTGACAGTGTGACCTTGGGCTTTGCACTTGGGCTCAAACTGATTTTTTCCTAAATGATGGGATGGGGGGGGATTCTGTGTCCCCTCAATCTACCAAGGTATCCATTCTCCTCCAACACCAGTGTCTGGTGGTCACCCCCCTCCCCCCCACACACCCCCACCCATG
>JAODJU010000039.1:7387651-7399233 GCA_026776725.1 Gnathonemus echidnorhynchus
GGCACTGAATAACGAGGGGAGTACCGGCACCTGGTACTGAATAACGAGGGGAGTACCGGCACGTGGCACTGAGTAACGAGGGGAGTACCGGCACCTGGTACTGAATAACGAGGGGAGTACCGGCACCTGGTACTGAATAAAGAGGGGAGTAGTGGCACCTGGTACTGAATAAAGAGGGGAGTAGCAGCACCTGGTACGGGGGGGGGGCTATAGCACAAAGCATACAGCACAAGGCAGGTGACACACTTAGCAGGATGTTAATAATGGTCAGTGACCAAAGAACTGACCCCCCTGGCCAGTAGCTCAGAGTTTTACTGGCCCCTTAAATACTTTTACTGGCAAGGCTAAATAAAATAAAAATAACATTTTTCCATAAAATTGTTAACTTATTAATTATGTACAGCGCCCTCCACCATTATTGGCACCCCTTGTAAAGATTTGTTAGAAAAAAAATCCCCCTTTTGGTGAAGCAGCTTCATCTCACACTGAAAAAATGAAAAAAAAAATCCAACCTTTCATTGAAAAAAATTTATTCCAAGAAAAAAAAAAATCAAGAAATTTTCATTAAGAAATAATTATTTTTAACAAAAACACACGTGCCACGTGGCAAAAAACAATCCCCAAGGATGACTGTTGGTGAATTACAACACCAAGTAAAATCTTGGGGTTACCAAGTCTCATGCTAACAGATTATTTGGAAGGTATGCCAGAAAAAGCTTTTTTTTGTCAGTTAACCACAAACGTAAGCATCTGGAGTTTGTGAAACACTACTACAACTTTGACTGGAACCAAATTCAATGGTCTGATGAAACAAGAATGGAGCTTTTTGGCAATAAGCATAAGGTGGGTTTGGTGTAAAAAGAAGGATGGCGATAATGAAATGAACCTCATCCCAACTGTAAAATGTGGTGGAGGTTCTGAGATGTTGTGGGGCTGTTTTTCCTCCAAAAACCCTGGAAACCTCATAAGGGTACATGGCATTATGGACTCCATGAAATACCAGGACATTTTTAATCAAAAACTGGGCCGTCGTTGGATCTTCCAGCAGGACAGTGATCCTAAGCACATGTCCAAATCAACATAGAAATGGTTAGCTGACCACAGAATCAAGCTTCTGCCATGGCCATCTCAGTCCCCTGAGACCTGAACCCCACAGAAAACCTGTGGGCTGAGCTGAAGAGGAGAGTGCACAAGAGGGGGCCTCGGACCCTGGATGATCTGGAGAGCTTCTGTAAAGAGGAATGGTCTCAGATGCCCTGCTTGGTATTGTCCAACCTTATAAAATGTTATAGGAGAAGATTCAGTGCTGTTATACTGGCAAAGGGAAGTTGTACAAAGTATTAAAAGCAGGGGTGCCAATAATCGTGGCACATGTGTTTTTGTTAAAAATAATTATTTCTTGATGAAGGATTTTTTTTCTTGGAATAAATTTATTTCAATGAAAGGTTGGATTTTTCTATTTTTTTCAGTCTGACACGAAGCTGCATTTTTTTTTACAAATCTTTACAAGGGGTGCCAATAATTCTGGAGGGTGGTGTATATATCTCATATATAAAGATTCATCCAAACAACAAAACACTATTGTTTTCTTCTCAGAAAATTCATTATTGATTTTATTCATATGAATACATTTGTAAGAGCTGTGGGCCTTTCACTGTAAGCCCTTCTGCCTGCCTCCTTCAACTGCCTCTTTGGTGAGTTTGTGGTTTAAGGAATACTGCAAATTTGTATCTGGACTATGCATCGTGTGCAAACTTTAACTTAAGTTCACTAGGGTGCTTGATTGTGGATTCCAAAGTGAAAATGTAAAGAAATGTTGGTAACACTTTACTTGGGGGGGGGGGGGGCAGAAATGACGTAATACAGACTTACTTAATCTATTAATTAACCAGAAAATAAATGTTATTTACATAGTGAACCCATGTTCATTTCTTCATCATTAATCAATCAAAGGGTTCATGCAGGTGCCATATTTGTTCGTGATGTCACCTTGATTGGTAACTGAGTTACTAAGTTACTTGTGTCCCCTCGAGTTGTTTTACCCAGATGTTTTCTTTGATTGGACCTACACCAGTCATAAGCTTGTGAAAAAGGAAACCACACTCACTCAAATACTTTCCTTAATCTGATTATAAAATGTGTCATGAAAATTCAGGTTACTGAAGGAATCTTTTCATCCAAATGCATATAAAGCCAAAATGATTATTATTTTCATCTGTTTATTCTGTGCATGTAAACATAGCACATGAGTAAACAGTACTTGCAGGTGGCAAAGGAGATATAAAGTAAAATGCAACCATTGCCAGAGAAACAATATATTCACAATACAGCAGTAATGCAGAGTACCAAGCATGCCGGTGACAGCCCAAACTGCTCTTCTTCTGTAGTATGAACATGAGGATTGGATATCGGATCACATGTCATTGTGGATAAAAACAAAAGCAGCCAAGTGTCATAAAGCACTAATGGATATGGAGAGTATGGTCAGTGTAATGGACACAGACAGTCTCATAAATTAGCTAGCTAGCTAGTGCAGCTACTCTACAACATAGCTTGGCTACAGAAAGGCTTGATTGCTAGCTGGCTGGCTGAGCACCGAATCCATGGCAGGAGGGACACTTTGAAATACTTCAGATTTTACAAACCACTTTAAAACTGAAAGGCTCCTGTGCTTGGCTAAATTGTTTGGTTAGTCTTGTCCTTTGACTGGTTTGTTTCCTTCACTGAAAGACTCATCCAGCTATTTCACATTAACATTAGTGACACATAATTGATTATAGGAGACTGACCAAGAACTCAGTGCTTAATTGAAAATGATTGAAATGGTAATCAAAATGGTTGAAATGGTAGTTTACACACCCTGTCGTAACTCATACTATCCCTCCTGAGATGGATTATGTGGTCACCCTAACATTATATGACAGTCACGCTTTGTGCTTACCGTCATTTATAAGCAAAGTTACACTAACACATACTAGCTAGCTGTGTTACTTACCTTCAACATGCTACATTGTGCCTGTGATTGGCAGAAACACCATCAGTGGCCGAACGGGCCAGTGACTGGCCAATCAACTTGCCCAACATACATTTTTTACAGGCCATCAGACCACCACTTATGTTGCACTCTGCTTGTGAAAACTGGTCTGTGAAAATGGACTAAGTTTATTATACTCACATGCTCATTGGTGAGCGGCAGGGCCTCCATCAGGTCCACCCCCTCACCGTACAGCTGGATGACGGAGAAGATGTCATGCTCTTTTACTGCTCTGCACAGGGCATGCAGCCTGGATGCAGTGTCGGGGTACTTCCTGCGCACAAAAGCCTTCTCTGTGTACTTGGCTGTGATGTAGTCCTTCCGCATCTGCCTGTTAGAGAGAATACAGACACGTTATACTGATCACAGATGCTGGAAGCCAGAACATATGACACATACAAACAGGTGTGCACACGCATGTACAAACAAGATCAAAAAAGTATTACAAGGAGACTGCCAAAGCAAGGGGTCTCTTAGCAATTGAAAATGTCTGTGTAGGACATCTACTATAACAGATTTAACCTAAGTGTCAGGGGGAGCACCAATCAGACAAAAAGCTTCACAGACCATTTAATAGATATAACGAGTGTGAGAGCAAATATTGTCCAAATTTAGGGCGTCTCCAGAGCAAATAACCAAGAACTTAAAGCATATGCACTGTGGTGAATTACAGATAGGTCATCGGCTCATTCATAGGAAACATCAGAAAAACCTCTCAATCATTCAATTCAGGTGTTTCATTCAGGCCCATTGCCACAGGTGTATAAAATCAAGTGCACAGGCATGCAGTCAGGTTTACAAACTTGTGAAAGAATGGGTCATTGTGAAGAGCTCAGTGAATTCAAGTGCGGTACTGTCATAGGATGCCACCTTTGCAATAAGTCAATTTGTGAAATTTCTTCTCTGCTAGATATTCCACAGTCAGCTGTAAGTGGGATTATTGCAAAGTGGAAGCCTATGGGAACAACAGAAACTCAGGCACGAAGCGGCAGACCATGTAAAGTAACAGAGTGTTTTTGCCGAGCGCTGAGGCTCATAGTGTGTAAAAGTCACCAACACTCTGTTGACTTAACTGCAGAGATCTAAAGTTCCTCTGGCATAACTCCCAGCACAAATATTGTGCACTGGAAACTTCATGGAATGGGCTTACTTGGCCGAGTAGTTGCACACAGATGCCAGGAGAACATTACCTGCCTGACTGCATTTTGCTAGCTGTAAAGTTTGGTGGAGGAGGGATAATGGTATAGAGTTGTTTTTCAGGGCCTGGGCTAAGCCCCTTAGTGCCAGTGAGGGGAAGTGTTATTGCTTCAGCATACCAAAACATTTTGGACAATTCTATGCTTCCTCCTTTGTCAGAACAGTTTGGGGAAGGTCATTTTCTGTTCCAGAATGACTGTGCCCCAGTGCACTAAGCAAAGTCCATAAAGACATGGTTGGGTGAGTGTGGTGTGGATGAACTTGACTGGCCCACGAAGAGCCCTGATCTCAACCTTATCAAACACTTTTGGGATGAACTAGAACAGAGATTGTGAGCTAGGCCTTCATATCCAACTTCAGTGCCTGACCTCACAAATGCTCTTCTGAATGAATGGGCAAAATTTCCCACAGACACACTCCAAAATCTTGTGGAAAGTCTTCACAGAAGAGTGGCAGCAGTTATAGCTGCAAGGGGGGGGAGCAACTCCATATTAATGCCTATGGATTTATAATGGGGTTTCATAATAGTTCCTGTGGATATAATGGCCAGATGTCCCAGTACTTTTGTCCATATAGTATAAGTGTAGGATTTATGGGTTGGAGACCAGGGCTTTTTCCCATTTTCCCCACTTAGTCCACACTTACACACTACCACACTTGGTGTACGCATTCATTCATTCATTCAAGTATTCGACACAACTAACACAAATGACAACACAGTTGTTGCGTATCTCTTGTTTATCTCTTCAGATATCAAGTATGTCCCATTTGTTTCAAGAACTTGCCATGCACTTGGGCTCTTCACATACACTTGCACACTTTGAGCCTTATGTCAACATACTTCACCAGAGTATGTAGTATCTCAGTACACTGAGCCTTAAGTGTGCTGAATGGGATAAAGCGTAGGTCCACAGGAAGCTCAGAGGGGGTGGTTTTGGGGGAAGGGCACCACGTCCTGTAACTCACATGTCACTGCTGGGATTGGGCTTCAGCACACCTTCTTTTGATGGGCAGGCCTCCATGATCTCATTGAAGCCAAAGTTGCCTACGTTCTTAGCCAGCTGAACACAGGGTGGGGTGGACACAGAAATAGCAGAATGTCAGGCCTGTTTGAATCGGTAGGCTGCTGATTACACTGGTGTCTGCTTCAGCTAAGTCGCTAACCACAGGAAGTAGAATGAAGTGCAGGAAAAAATGTACGACACCATGTCCTAGATATTTATTTATACTGTAATCAAAAATGTAAATATGCCACTGGATTATGCTCCTTCATACCAGGTTCTGTTTGAGACCCTCCCAACTTAAGAACCCTCTCCAAATGGCACTCACCAGAAGTTCAGATGTTCCAAGAACATCCAGTGTGAGGGACTGAATCCTGGAGTAGTGGACACCCAGCTCCCGGTGGATTCCTGAACACTCAATGCATGTCAGGATACCCAGGTTTGTGGAAAGCCATGTGGGATCTGGGACAGAGGTAAAAGAAAAGTAATAACCATGTTTTATGTGCTTTATGTGTAACGTACTGACATATTTGACTGCACTGTGTTACGTGTTTCAGTTGGCTGTTCAAGACAATAAGGTATGACTGATTAGCCTAATCACTTATGCCTTTGTATCACAGTCCATAACTTATCAGAAGTCTGACAAACATAGGTACTTCAACTATGGCATCCTCATAGTGTGAACACCTCAAAATTGACTGGGACATTGCCAACTAAGTCACGTTAAGTTCATGTTCAACTGGCAGTTCTCTGAAATCACCAGCAAGCAGCATGCTAGCTGGTTAGACACATGGATCAGCGAGCAGGGAAGAGAGATACACAAGACGCTAAATGGGGCTGAAGTTGAGAAAGACGATCCTCCTAAAGGGCTGGATAAACTTGCTGATTATATTTCACTAAGGAAAAAAATAAGCGAATGGTAAATACACAATTAAAATCAATCCAACTGCAAAGGGTGTAGTGACTCTCATCTATTGGCTAGAGACTTCCACCCTATATGCAATACAGAAGAGATAAATAAAACCTGAAGAAGCATCATCTTTTCTGACAACCTTCAACATGCAGAACAACAGTCAGATGGCTTCAGTTATCGTTTACCATCAAGTTTGTGCCAAAAACCATGCAAAATCTCATGAATAAAATGCTTGAGGGCCATTAGCATGATGGACGACATTGTTATTGTCCATCCACAGTACTCTAACCTCCGCAAGGTGGTTGAGAGCCACAATGTAGGACTTCAGGTTAAACTTCAACAAATGTCTCATTTGACACAGCTTGAGAAGGAAATGCTCTGTATTGTTCTCACTTGCATCAAGTTTCAGAACTACATATCTGGGAAGTATGTCACTGTGTACATTGACCGTAAGCCTCTTGAAGATCTTAAAATAGTAACTCCTTTCCACACCCATGCTGTATCTAAAAAGAATGGGTCTTGACTTTAGTGGTACAATTTGTCAATCAGGTACAGGAGTAGCAAGGATATGGACGTGCTAGATGCACTGTCCAGAACACAGCTTCTGGAACATACGCCAGAGATGTCAAACAGGGGTGTCAAACTACTGCCCAAGATACAATTGTATCTGACCAATGTGATAATATTTTATGTGTATCAGAACTGGCCTGCCAGTGTATAGCGCACATCACTGGCACTACAAATCCCAGATTGTTCAGCGATAGACGGTTGTTCAGCGTTGGTACATCAATCAAGGCCTTCAAGCCACCTGCCCCGCTCGCCTCTTCATTGACATACTGAGACCATAGGTGTAGATTTAGTGGGGATGGGGGGGATACTCACAGACTTGCAAACGAAGAGAGAACAGGCAAGCGGAAAAGCACTGCATGGCTTTGTATGTAAACTTAACTTATGAAAGACCTTGTGTCATAACCAACAGTGAATCAATAAAAGATTATGTGAAATGGTGGGATTTCATTGTCTCATGTCAATTTCTATAGAGATTATATTGATTGGTTAAACTGCAACTAACTTGGTTAATTAATAGCACAGCACAGATAGAAACACTGATAACGCAGCTGGAAAGAGCATTTTTGTCAGTCACAATTCTCATCCCACTGTGTTTGTTATTAGGGCGGAAGAATAAGTAAGAAGCCGGTGAAAAAACAGGGCCAGACCAGGCATTTATTTGGAAAACACCTCAGTTACCAAAAACTCAGAAGTGCTTACTTCATAAACAGTGCTGGCAGAAAGTCCCATTTAATGCTAAGAAAAAAAGTCAATAAGTCCACTGTATTTACTTCTATGGGTGTCCAGGAGATGATCTCCTAGTTGCTATTTTATGTGTGTTATGTTTCTTTTCGGAAAGTTAGAATGTGTTTGTGAGAGAGACAGGCTGCATCACAGTGGACCCTGAGGTGAGGTAATTTTCCAGCAATGAATGGCCTGACATTAGTGGTGGAATGTCACAGTTTGTGTATAATTTACTATAATTTACTTCTTATGTAAGTTATGTTTAATTTACATTATGTGGGACATTAGCACAAAACTACCAAATTAGTGAAGATGAATAACAGTAAAAATGGAAAGATAAATTTCACTTTATGCATTGTAACTATAACAGCAATAGTTTGCGAATAAAAAAAGAACTGTATACAGTGCAACTACAGAATTGTCCTATAATGCTTGATTGCCTGCGAATAAAACATTGTCACTGGAAATGGTTCAGTGAAAACCTGCTTAATGGAGAGGAAGACAAAAAACTAACGTCACTGATGTGTTTTTTATTTTTAATGTGATCTGTCATTTGTTTAATCTATAAGCTCGGTTTGTTCTGAATTTTAAGATGAACTTAGCTTGGGAAAAGCTAAGTTCAAATTTCTATACGAATAATTTGTCATAATACATCTGACTAAACATGGTCAATTTAAGACTGATTTTCAATAAATATTGACCTGGTTTGGCCCTCAAATTCAACCCAATTTTTAATTTTGGCCACTTCTGTGACTGAGTTTGACCTACAGTGTGTCTCCATGCAAAGCTTTGTCACAGTTAGCAAGCAGAAGTGCACTAACTACAACAGTGCATGAAGGAAGAGCTGAGCATGCATCAGTGGATAACTCAGCAAGGCTGGCCAGCTCACAGGCATGAAGTGCCCATGCTTGTTCAAGAAATTAACTTGTTTTGTTTGATGGTATCATCTACAAAGAGCTCTGCATAGTCATATCTCTATCTATGCCTCAGCACGTTAGGACAAATGCACCAGTTGCACCAAGGGGTGATGAAGAACACCATCAAAACTGAAACTCCGTAGACACAGGATTCCTGCCACTCTCTGGACAGACAACGGTTCACAATTTTCATGTCAAGAATTTCAAGACTTCAGAAAGGGTTATGGTGTTACACACCAAACATCATCACCACACACACACTACATTCAGTGGCATAGCTGTGATGCAAAGCTGTTGAAAATATCTTGCATTACTTGCAGGACTACCGCTCTACTCCAGAAGAATCAGTTATCCCATCAGTCTTGACACTGAGTGTACGATAAGCCATAGTCAAGCCATTGGCCAAGACATCTGGATCATCCACCGATGGGGAGCCACAGCCCTAAGCTTAACCTAATATCCCTCAGTCAGCATCTGAAGAAACTGCAGCCCCCCCCCCAAACTCATCCTCCCAGCCAGAACATCACCAAACAAGGCAGAGCTGAATATATATCTGGTTGAAATCTGAAGCCTGGGGCAGGCATGGTAAAGAGGCCTGGTGGGAGTGACATCCTATCAACCTCTATTTGTTAGTTAGTTGAAGCTGAAGTTATTTGTCGATGTTGTAAGGCACACTGACTTTGGGTTGGTAATTTTGATTGGAATTTACAATGACAGGAAATGCAACAATAGCTAGTATTGTCCTTTGGGGTGTCCATATTTGGCTGTTCAAGGCAATAAGGTTTGACTGATTAACTTAATCATGTCTTATTCATTCTGTATCACATCACGCCTTGAAGGACCCTCACAGAGATTAAAGTGCTTCTGCTGTAATTTCTCACATTGCTCAGATCTGTGTTCATGCTAGGTTTGCATTTTGCTTGTTGTGCTTGTGTTAGAAAATGTCAAAGTTCAGGATGTCCTACATGTACTCCCCTTCTCAACTGGCTGGGCTGAGCTAGAAGAAAAAGAGGGAGATCACTCTGGTACCCCGGCCCAAAGCCACACATCACTCACTGGCAGCTCCGCAGTCACAGCAGATGTCGTTCCCTGGCATCCTCGTCACCTCGCCCAGGATGGCCTTGGTCAGCTCCTGCACAATGTTATTCTCTCCGACTTCCTGGTCACCTTTGAAGGCCGCGTTCAGAGCTTCCTCTTTAGTGTTCTGCAGGACAGAGATCCATCTGCAGAAGGCAAGATGAGCAAGGGTCAGTTCGGGGTCAACACCTATTCAAGCAGGAGAATCCTGCTCAGATCTCATCATCTTCATGTAGACCAGGCCGACCACACAGACAGACATGTGATGCGCATGTACACGGCTCAGACATGGAAAGGCACTTTGTCCAGCTCCTTCTCAGCCCTGCTTACATTTCACACTCCTGCTCTTCCTCTGCCTGAAAGTGATACGTCCGGTCATCTGCATGGGAAGACGGGGAGAGAGGTGAAAACTGCACCTACAGTATATGAGAAAGTTCTCATGTTTTCTAATAAGATCAGTAGACATTTTTAATGCCAAGGAGTTACCTCATACGCTGGTAGGTCATGCACAGTGCCGTACATAAGATAAATAATCAGTGGGGACTGATTTCATTTCTGTGAATGGATCTTAGAAACCTGAGGCAAAAATAAATCAGAAGGACTTACGGGATATGAGGTCAAAGCATTTCTTCTCGTCTGGACTGCGCTTCACCTGACATGTCAGCAGATTAAGCTTTGCTGGTGGTCTGTTGGCCTGGAGGTGATAAATAGAGCTGTGGTGAAGTGGTGCTTCCAGTTTTTATGTCCTCCATGAAACATGTAGGAATTTCAGAAGTTTACCACATGACAATTTGTGCAAGATGCCTTGAGGATGCGAGCGAGGCAGCCTGCTTACGTACCGTCCCATGCGAAATGGTCAGGAAGCCGTTCTTCACGGAACACTTCCTCTTCTGCCAAACCTTCCTGATGCTAGACAGGAGAAAACAAGTCTGCATGGCAGATGACACACAGGCAGTGCTGTCTCTAATGTGGCATGTTATCTGGAGAGATGATTGGCCTGATCAGCGTTTTACTAACGAAATTAAACAGCGAGCTAATGATGGATACCCTGATACAACAGGTTGATCAGGCCAGCAGTGAGGGGAGGGTCACGGGGGGGGTCCTGCACACTCACCCCTCGCTCCTCTTGTAGAGGGTGCCGCTACGCTCCGTACCATGATCCTTGTTGCCCTGCAGCTGGTGCAGGCTGTACCCACAATTCTGCCGTGCCTGGGAGTCCTACCAAGGGCCACTCCGCCCAGAGACTGATGATTAGTTCCAACGCATCCTTCAATTTGCCACACATCTTAAGGAAATAGCACTGTAATCCCTCACCTCCTTTTGCTCCGCCTGAAGCGAAGATTTCAGAACTTCACGTAGCTGGGAGAGCTCCTTCCTCTCTGCGTCTTGTGCCTGCTTGATCTGAGCAAGGGATACGGGTAGGGAACGTTAAACGCAAGTGTGAACCATTCACACACATTTGCAGGTTATCACTTTAACAATATTAACACTGAGGGATTATGAAAACGAAACGTTCATCTCACTGTCGTCAAGTCGGTTGTCAATCTCTCTAATGTAGGCTTAAGGCTGTCGACCACCTTCAGTCCGTCTTGGAAGAAGCTGGAAGTTAAGCACAATTACTTTCACATAAAGGAAACCATGTGACTATGTAAATAGCATCACATGACATGGGAAAACAGATTCTTTGACATACTTGCACTGGGCATGGTAGTATTTAATGAGATTCTGTAGCAAGTCCACCCCCTTTTTGACCTTTATTTCGTTTACTTTGAGGAGATACTGAAAAAAACAAGAGAAATATACATGATTAGGAGTAATATTTTGGGCAGGTAATTCACCAGTCCTGAACATTTCGACATCCCTGTGCTGTCCAGACACAAGGCTGATGGTCAAAGTGATTCCAGACCTCACACATCTGCAGCTGAAAATAGCGCCTCTCCTTTTCCATGTCCTCGGCAATCTCCCCCCCACTGATCTCCGATCGGATCAGGCCGTGCTGTCGGGCATGTTCCTTCTTCTCCTTTTCAAGTTTGGTTCTGAATGGGCATACAGGGTCCTCAATAACATAAGCTTTAGGGATGCTCCGATCAGGATTTTTGCCACCGATACCAAGTACCGATTTTTTGTCATGGTGAACGGCCGATACCAAT
>JAODJU010000039.1:7405701-7425005 GCA_026776725.1 Gnathonemus echidnorhynchus
ATTTTATTTTTGAAATATTCATTTATCGGCCATTATAAATGCCGATACCGATAGTTTGGAAAATGCCTAATATCGGCTGATAATATCGGCCTGCCGATAAATCGGTCGGGCTCTAGTCTGTACTACTACTTTATTTCAGTTACTTTGGCAATATTGTCTTTTTATATATTTTTAAAAGTAATTGAAAATTTTTCAATTTAAATTATATTTCCATAGCTACTTCTGGCAATAGTTGTAGTTGTCATGAAAAATAACCTTGTACCATGCATTGATCACTAATTGCTATTTTGCTACTGCTAACAGCATTGTAAGGATTGTGGTTTTGATGCATACAGACTACTTTCACATAAGTAATCATATCTCAGCAACATCTCAAAAACCGAAGACCAAATTTTCTGGAGATGTTCATGACATTATAAGCTTTAAAATTGACCAATTTTGACAGGTCTTTAGACAGACATTATTTTACAACAGATACTATTCAATTAAATCAATAATGTATATTTTTCCACAACGATTAATGTGAAAGAAAATAAACACGTAACATGTATTTACAGATAGAACATTAAACAGGATTGTTTTGGAACTCAAAATATTAACTGTAAGTGCCACTGCCATCAGAGTTTGCCAGGTGCCTACAGGTAGGGCTCCTCAATTATGCCAAAAATCATAATCACAATTATTTTGGTCCATATTGAGATCACGATTATTTAACACAATTACTCATTGTACTTACTCATTACTCATAACACAATCACTCATTGATTTGCAAATATCATGCGTTTATTGAACTTTAAAAAATAGTCTTTTTAACAGTGAATATCCTTGAACTCTAAATATAATTAATCTGAGTAACAAATAAAAAGGGGCTGGAATGAGGTGCAGCACAATAATCATTTCATCTTGATTATTTTGTTTTGATAATTGTTGGAAGCTAAAATTGTAATTGAAATTAAAATGTGATTAATTGCCCAGCCCTACGTAGGGGTAGTGATAAATGACAAGCTGTCCCATGCTGAGCACATAACAGTCCTCCCCCAGTTTTGTGGATTCACCCTGTATAACATCAGGAAAATCATGCCTTGCTTGTCTGAGTGTGCTACTCAGTGGCTAATCCAGGCTCTTGTTATCTTCTGACTAGACTACTGCAACTCTCTACTATCAGGTTTACCAGCTTGTGCTGTCAAATTACTGTAAATGATTCATAATGCGCCAGCATGTCTATTTGTGCTATTTGTTTTATTTGTATGTTGCTTTCGTCAAAATTGTCTGCCAAGTCAAAGTAAATGTAAATGTATTGTGGTGTCAGGTGCACTTATGAACAAACTGTGGCTGCCAGAGAAGTCCAATGACAGAGCACCTCATGGGTTCAGATCGGACAGGCCATTCCTCCCAATCACACCCTTGCAGGCTACAATGTCATTACCCACATGAGTGTAAAGTCCCCCAGCAGAACAATGGAGTCCCCAGAAGGGGCACCTTTCAGCCCCCCCCCCCCCCCCAGGTAATCAAGCGCTGACTGATATGCCCCTCCTTCCAGGGAGGGGCCCTGGTATCGTCCATCATTAAGGCCCATTCATAATTCACTTTTCCACACACGCTTTCATTTGCAGATGACGGTAAGTGATGTAAATGTTGTCATCAGGGCTGACGGCTGATAGATTATATCAGAATCAGAATCAGCTTTATTGGCCAAGTGTGTGTGTGGCTCACACAAGGAATCTGTTTCCGGCAAAATTTGTTTCAGACAAACACCGAGGTGTATGATATTTTAAAAAGCATCACTATTCCTTGCTAAATTTATTTTAAGGATTTCAAAATACCCTTATTATCGTAATACCGCCCAAGCCTTAGCAAATAACTTTAAAACTGTTCATAAAAATGTACCCACTTCAATGCATCGCTTGTATTTGTGTTTGTCACAATGCATCTGCCCTTTGCTGGTCTAGTGGATTATCAGTGCTATAAGCCTGCACCGACCATGACCGTCTGCATCTGCAGCCAAATTTAGTGTGAACAGCCCCAAAGCACATGTGGAAAAGTGAAGTATGAACTAGATTTTACGGTCAGTTAGTATCACTCTTAGTCTGGCCACTAACCAAGGACCAGTTTGCCTTGGGAGACCCTGCCAGCGCAATCTTGCCTGACAAAAGAGCGCCTAGGATCATTGGGAGAGCAAAACCTGAATGCCTGAATCGCAAAACCTTAATTCAATCAAAACCTTTAACTTAACTCGCATATGAAAGGCTGAGGCCAACTATGATAGGTTATTTGGCAGAAGATTATGCAGAATATGAGCAGTACGACCAGTTGTAGAGCAGAAAAGCCCTTTTAATATTCACAGTGGCAAAGAAAGGCTGCAGTGAAGGATGGAGGTGTGCATATCTGATTGCCTGATAACCAATATGCTGAAGGACACTGACTCAGGCATGGCCGAAACAACCAGACCGACGGCTCCCACTCCAAACAGGTTTCCTCCTGTCAGCTTACGCAATCCCAGCTGCCGGCGAGGGGATGGTGAGGCCCTGGTGCGCAGTCGTTTGGGCGCGTGCAGACAAAGCCAGAGATAGAAAATGAAACGCGCTGAGCAGAGTGGCAGCCTCACCGTGTTACACACTAAACTGACACTACGCACTTGGGGAACTGAAAAGCTCTGTCCGCATGTGCTCCTTACACTGCTAACACAGGATTTAACTTAGTTAATGGTGACTGAACAGAACCCCTGCATCCAAAAAAATCATCTCAATACTTGTTAAGTGCCAATCACACTAAGATCTACTTTTTTACACCTCAAAATTACAGAAATAATAATATTAATAAAAAAAAGATTTATTTCTTCTGGTATTCCCAGCCATTGGCTGCGAGATATTTAGTTAATACTGAGATATACCAGTGGTTCAGACAGAAATAAACAGCTCATTTAGTTTACTTTACTACATTCCTTTTGTTTGTCTAGCTCACAGTCTGATGCCTCACCTAAAATAAACAAACAGAACTACAGAACTGAACAAACAGTTAAGGTGAGACAATCACCTGAAATGACTGGAAAGGAAACTATGCAGTCTTGTTTCTAGAAACTCCCTAAAAGTCTGCTTCAAATAGTAGAATCTGAAATTCGAACCACTGTCTGGCAGACGTGGATTTTCCATGTTGGATAATGAAGCTGAAACAGTGTCGGAGGTTTCATACCTATATAATCTCTGCTGATTGCAGATTCCATCAGGAAGAACAGAGTGTGAAGGTTGAACTAGCAATGCAATAGCACAGCTGTACATAAAATACTGCAATCTACACAACATAATGGGAGACAAATCAGAGTATGGGAGACAACTTGTTGGTAGACGTCTCACTGGCGGATCTGTGACCAGGACACCAAGTCTTTGTGGTATATCCAGGGTAATGTCAGCACACCACCACCAAGGACGGCCCACATCCTCCACCAAATGTCCCTCACAATGTAATAAAAACCTGTTTTTTTTTTACTTTGCGGGGACCATTTTTCAGGTCCCCAAAGAGGTCTGCGAATAAAATCAAAAAAATAAAAAAATGCTAAAAGTCTCGTATTATGTTTGGTTACTTATGATTGCGGTTAGGGCTGGGTAAGGGTTAAGGGTCATAGTTAGCATTAGCATTTATCCCATAGGAATGAGTGAGTGGTCCCCACTAAGATATGATTACAGGTCTGTGTGTGTGTGTGTATTTTTAAGAGCAAAACTCAGTATTGTGACTCCAGTGATTAGAAATTGACATAAAACTGCCCTTACTGGTGAGGTTAGATGGGTTTCAAGAGTGGAAACATTTACTGAAACAATCTGGAGTCTTCCAAATGCATACACTTATTCCCTAAACAACCAAAGAGCAGAGTTCCTCATAAACAAAAATGACCAGAAACAAGCAAAAACTCAAAGGACCAAAGACTCAGAATATTAACAATCATATGAAGAGCACTGATTCAGTATCTCACTTTGGCTTTTAATTGTGTGTACATATGTTAATTTATGGCCTCCTAGTTGTATCATTCTCGCCCTCTAGAACATTAACCTCATATCTAACATGGCACGGTGGCAGACTACTTTAATTTCGGATGATCTGCAGTTACTTTGCACATGCACTCTGCTGCACGTCATGCGGTTCTTCACCTCTGCCTCTGTGTGTTTAAAAATGTGTCATGCACGGCATGTCGTTCATCACCGCTTACTTAATGTGTCTGTTCTTGGGAGAAATAGTGAAGTGCAAAACTGGAACTGCAGTGTTTACTTTTCATTTCCCTTTTCGAGTCAAAATCCTTTATCGGTCGGGCTCTAATTTGTATGCACACAGAATTTCCCTCGTGTGAGGTAGCAGGCCATATTTTTGCTGTTCACTTGAACCTATCAAAAATCCATCTGTGGTCAGGAATATTGTAGGAATCTGGCAATTTATCACCACTACTGAGAACTAATTTATGGAGGTAATTGGCAGTCCGAGCTACTTTATCGTGCCAGTCATTTCCTCACTGTTACAGACACAGCTATAGTTGTCATGTCTTGTACAGTATGTCTACAGTACCTGTCAAATTCAGATGTACAGGTCGTGAAATAGCCTTCTTGTAAAGATCTTTATTTTGATGTAGCGCCTGATATTGTCAAACCAAGAGAGGACAGACAGGCTTAACAACCAACAAAACTAGGTAAGTTGAGCAAAATTAACAAGACGTATCAGCAAACCATAAATGTTTTCTGATTCGACTAGGTCCTTTAAGAAACATTTACATGAATAGCAAGCAGTTTCACAGAGACCTGTGTGACTACACTGATAGCTACCTATTGTCAGCTAACATTTTACATATTGTTATATTAATATGCAAATGAAAGACAAACAGATCCAACTTGTAAATGGAATGTTATTATTGAATTGAATTTACAAACAATGCAAAATCTACATTACCACGGTTGACTGCAATCTTGAGACGGGCTACCAAAACAGTGTTGTACCCTGGATGCACCCAGTAATGTTTGTAAACAAAAAAAACGGTTTAAACACAGCATGAACCCTGTCTCAGCAGTACTGTGAATCACATCATATCATTGCTCTTTGTGCATTTAAATAAAGAGCCTTCCCAGAAAGCTCTAAATAATTCTTAACTATTGTTTTTCACTAGGATTCACCAAGCACAACGCCTGACGAGCCGTGCATTAACTGCCTCTGTGGAATGCATTTAAAAACATATCATGTACATCTTAAGGCTGATTTATCCAAGCTACCAGGGAAGATTCCTTGCTTAGCCGGATAACTTGTCGGATTCAAGGTAGTCTGGGCTAAATGCAATTAAACAAGTCCATTTAAACTGGAGTAACTTAAATCCGACAAGTTACCCGTAAATACTGCTTTCTCAAAATTTGCAGAGAACGTTTGTACTGTAATACTAATCAAATGTTATTTCCATGTTTTACATTTTTGCAAAGGTTCTGTTAATGTCAGCATAACATTATTACCTAAACATTCCTTTAATACAAGTACAGTATTGCTGAAAATTGTTTTATAGTAAATTATTAGTTTACAAAATGTGCTAATTGTGTTTAGTGTAAACGCACCATCCAGCCTCAAACCCATGACCCTTGAGGTATAAAGCGACAGAGTTACCTGCTGCTCTGCCATGCCCTTCATTTTTTAATCATTCTTAGTTGCAGTCCCAGCTGTAGCAGTGGGATTATGTTCTAGGAACATTGGGAAAACTGAAAGGTATCAATAGTGCATTATAGATGTGAGCTTCATAAAGTAATCATAATGCATAATGCACATGGCTATAATGTGTTCTGCCTTTTGATAAAAAAATTTCTATCCATGTTTATAGGCTTTTTCTAATGCATCATTATTTGTTATGGATGAATCACTAAAAACATGGTCTTAAGAAAAGTGTTACCCATTTGACTTACATGACCCAAGCCACAGTCATTAATTGTCCATTGCTGAGCCTATAAGCCAGTCGTTAGTTTGAAACTGCCCATTGCCAAGCCCAAAAACCAATGTTCAGGTACAAACATGTAATCCAAATTTGTAGTTAATGTAGTTGAAGCCGCGCATTAAATGTTTTTAAACGGACGGCTGCAGAGACAAAGAAATGTACATATATGCAGTCACTATTTATTAATATAGCTTTATTTTGTCTTGGTATTCAACTGTTATGGGTAAAACTGAATTAAAATGGGACTTGCTTATCCCGTTTAAGCAGGTTAAACAGGACTGTAAAGTATGACTGGACTATGTGGGTATTTCTCATTAAATCATGTTGGTATTAAATCATTGACCACAGGTCCTGATCCTAAGCCAGAAGCACTTTTGTTATCTAACTGATAAGAAACCACGCTTTATTTTTAATTTGTACATTACGCATGAAAATTTAAGTGACCTTACTTAGAAGTAAAGATTATAATCGTGCATTCATTTACTGTGATTTGCCTGGTTGGCACTAGGTGTGCAGTTACAGAAACTTAACATTCTTCTGACAAATCAAAATCAAGATCAGCAATGCCATAATTTGCTCTATCTAATTCAGTGTTCTGGGACAATTTGAAAGGGGGTAATGAGTTTTAATGTGGATGTTATCTTCATTTAATTTATTTATCCCAGGGCTTGCAGAGTGACTGCTAGGCCCTTGAGCAAGTCTCTTAACCCCAACTACAGCAGGTCAGACCCTGTATGTACCTTTAGACAAATTAACATCATATTTTTAGCAGATGCTAATATCCAAAGCAAGAAAAGCAGAGTCAGCTAATCCCTGGAACAGTTGGAGTTAAGGTGCTACTCTGCTGACCATGAGATTTGAACCAGCAACCTTCTCATTGCAGCTCAGAATCCCAACATACAGAGCTAAATACGGCTCCATTTATGTCTTTATTTGTGCTGACCAAGTGCTCAACTGTTCTTCCGTTGAGTGTGAAAAAGCGGTACAGAAATTTAATTATGTGAAACTCAACCTTCATTAACGACAGTGACCCTGCACACAAACAAGGAGCTCTGTCACCAGGAAGAGCACAAAGGCACCAAAGGCTGCGGCACCTCTGGTCAACATACAGAAAACATTGTGGGCTAATCGAGGCACCAAAGGGGAAACGCTCCAATAGCAAACTGGAAAGAAAAATCCATTTTACTTGTCTGTAGAGCCAGATTTTATACTAGTGTAGTTCAGGCTAAGCACCATTCTGAGACTGGGCAGCTCAATAAGAGGGTGGACAGAGGAACGGGAGAATCATATTGTTGTTACACATGTAGTGCACACATAGATACTGTATTTGAAATACCAGAATGCCATATAAGGGCGTTATACACAAAAAAGCAGACAGGCGCACACACACACACACACACACACACACACACACACACACACACACAGAGCTGTAAGCTAAGGCAATCCACAGTCCTGTCAGGACATGTAGAGAGTAGAATGCAAGAAATGTAGCAGCCAGGCCATTCTTGACTGGCAGTAACCCAATCATAAACCGCCCTCTGTGCACGCCCCCTCCTCCTTTGGGGATCATTTTACATCCCTGACTCAGGCTGGGGTTTTCTCAATTAATACTGAAAGGGCGTAGAAATGGAATGGCATGTAGAACCGCAGCATAGTGAACCCTGCCACCCGCAGTCACAGGGACACACTCCGACAGGCCAAGGAGCAGCAGCAGCTGTTGGATAGGGAAGCCGCTCACCCATGCCAGAGTTGCAGACGGCCTTCACGGACTTCTTCATCCTCTGCAGCACACTGCGGTCTCCGTCCAGAGCCTAGGGGGAAGAAGGCTTGCTGTCAGTTATCTTTCTCACCCACTGCACTCATATAGCATTTAGAGCTGCTCAGTGTTTCAAATGCTTTCAACTTTATCGTCCTTATTTACTTTGGTGTGTATGATCCTACAAAAGAAGTAGTGGTATAGTAAAATTCTAGCAGTGATCTAGTAAAAAATATCTATGCATTTGCAATTTTGCAGGCACCTCTATAAACGCCAATTATCTAGTATGTTCTCAACCCTAAGCAGAGCTCACATTTAATCAAACACACACATTAAATGCCACAAGTTACTTGTTTCAAGGGTCCCTGCCCCGTAAGAGCAATTCCACAGAAGCGTGACTAAAAGCGGAAAAATTTGCTCTAGAAAGTCAATGAACGTGTGGAATTACTTTCTTGAGGTGATAATGAAGTCACTTGGGGCGAGCAACTACAACCCAAACACCAGCTGCCCAATTCTTATTTCTGTTCTGTGGCTCCAGGTAAACATCACTCCAATCATGCTTTCGTCTGTTAAAATGCCGTATGAAGTAGACATACACATACCTGGGCCCATCACACAAACTAATAGGAGGTAACATAGCCTTGCTCTGGATGTAGCTTGCAGCTTAAGGGTATCATTTTTAAAACTACAGACAAAACTTCCAACACCACCTCTGCACTTTTTGATAAATGCAATTTCAGTCATTTGCAGCAAAAAATGTAATGCCATATTTTTGAGATATGGTATAAGACCAATTCAACACTTCTCGGACATTGTAATCTGTCCACTCTGCTACATATTTGAGTGGTATATTTTAATTGAATTTTTTGTACAAAAGAGTAACTCAAAATGTCTACAGAAGTCCTTGTCGTACCAACGTAAACAGCTTAGGAAGAAAACATTTCAAAATTCCGGTGACTCATCCATAGCCTGGACCTAATTCATACAGAAATATGCTGAGTTGTCTTAGGGAGTTTGCACATACAGTCAAACTCGTTTTGCTTTAAGTGGATCAGAAAGTGTGCCAAAAGAGAGAGAATTCAGTTCTCTTTGGATTCACATTGGCCAAGACTTTTTTTTTTCTTCATTTAACTATTAGAGACTTATGCGTATGTTTAATGTATCTGAAGAATTCATAACAATGTTCTGATAGTTGTCATATTGACACTGTATGGTAACCTGTAACAGCCAAAAAGCACAGAGAAAAGTGAAGTGAGCTGGGTGCACTTTCTGTTTACACATCATCAGCAAACAAACCTAAGTAACTTGAAATTAACCGAACTTAGACCACCTCTATAGGTGGTTTGAGTTCAGTTTGCTTATGGGAGGTCTGAATTCATTTGGAACATTAACATATGGCTCATTTTGTTTTGGAAATGCACCAATTCCACTTAAATTGGCTAAATCGAGCCAAGTGTGAATTTACCCTTAGAAAAACCTTCCTTCTTTAAGCACAGAACCAGTAAAAGGTGAGGAAAGGCCTAGACTTAACTAAATAAATTTGGTCAAGTAAAGTTTAAGTTTCTCTACAGTTGGTCTTCTGAAGCAAGTTTTGTTGTGTCTTGTTCTATAGCTGAAGGTAATTAGTGGAATTTTGGCTCAAAAACAAAATTACGATACAAGCAACCCACTAGTTTGTAAAAAAAAAAAAAAAAAAAAAAAAAAAGCAAGTCGTACCAGTGCCTATATATATTAAACATGTCCTTGCTATGTACAAATGCTCGGTACGTCTCAAAATCAAAGCTCATGCCAAGAAATGCAAGTTGGTCCTTTTGCTGTCCTCTCTTAATTGCTGTGGAAGGCAGCTCTTGCAGTTTTGAAAAAGCAGCAGTCAAATTTCTATTTAATTTATTTATTACACACTTATCCAAAGTGACATTAAATTGCAAAAGACGGGTCAGACGGTCCCTGAAGTAACTAACTGAGGGTGAGGGCCTTGCACAAGAAGCCGGTGGTGACATCACGCTGCCAATCACAGACTTTGACCGGGGCCACCATCTGATCACGGGAACGCAGTCCTAACCCACAGAGCCACAGGCTGCCAAAACAAAGGGATGCACCCCACAATGCAAGGTAAGCACCACAAGTCCAACTCCAAAAGAATGTTCCGGTAAAAACTGAGCCACTTGTAAGAGTTAGAAAAGTTAGCACTGGCTTGTTTGTCCTCAAGTCACTTCACTCTTGATATTTTCTCATCAAAGCAAACATTCCTCAAAGACCCCAAGTTGTTTTCATTGAAAATATGTCACAGACACAAAAACCACGCAACAAACCGTCACCCCCTCCCGGTCACTGTGTGCCACCTGCCGGAAAGGAACAAAACCATTCAGGATTTCCTCATAAGAAGCTCCTCCATTTCCTGCTTTGAACTGTACACCTTTGTCAGAGATGCCCCCACAAACAATAACACGAGTGTTTATGAGGTGGTGGTCATGTGACTCAGAGAACTTTGGAACACGAGAAACTACCTTTTGCGATCCTCAAGAATCATCATAAAATGACTACATCGTCTTCCTGCTGAAACAAGATACTACTGAGCTGAAATACTGCTAGTTGCTCAGGTGTCATGACACAGAAAACATAGTGGAAAAACAAAAACTCATTATTCCAGGTCTAGTCCTGTCATCCAGTCAAATGACTCCTGCAATTATATAATTATTTTATGAGAGCTGACTTCAGGAAAAAAACAGCAACACTGAAAATCTTTCACAAATGAGGTCATTGCTATTCCACAGTGATGGCTGGTTGTAAATACAGATGCTCCCCAGGTTACGGTGGGGTTACGTTCCAATAAACTTAACGTAATGCAAAAGTGCATTTTAATACCGTAAACCTACCCTAGCCTAGCCTACCTTAAATATGCTTAGAACACTTACATTAGCCCACAGTTGGGCAAAAGCATATTTTATAATACAGTGCTGGATATCTCATGTAATTTATTGAATAATGTATGGAAAGTGAAAAACAGAATGGAATTGGAATGTCCATCGTAAAGTCAAAATATCGTAACAAGGACCATCGTAACTCAGGGAGGGTCTGTACAGGATAAAGCTAAAGAAACCTGGTTTTGCCCGCTTGGTTAAAGGCAGACTGCTGTGGTGTCATTTAGCAGCTGATTTCATCTGCGAAGGACTGCGAGAAGCTCTTCACAGAAACAGAACAGACAGACGAAAAACAGATGAAGGAGGAGCAGGAGATGGATGGTATGGTAGGCATGCTGGGACGGGATTAGGTCAGCCTCAGGCAGTGTGAGCACTCCTTCTGAAGGAAGGCGTGACCTGGAGACCCTGACTTACACACAGTGAGACCAGAGAGCCAGATGATAATAACAATGATACTCGATTTGCCATTTGTACAAGTATGAGCACATACAGGGGACACACATACGAGTGACGGTCAAGCCTGGGGTCCAGCCATTTATCCAACATCCCCGGAGTATTTTTCGAGGTTATGGGTCCTGCTCAAAGGCCCAACACTGACATAGCTACTCTGTTGACCATGGGATTTGAACCAGCAACCTGCTGATCACAGGCACAGAGCCCTTCACCCCCCCCTTGAGGCAGTCGTGCAATGTGATGGGAGGGTGCAGCACAGGTGCAGGTCTGAGCCACTGGATAAACCCATATACAGTATAACCCTAACAAAGTTCACTGGGCTTCCCCTATAAAAGTATGGAGAATACTGGTACTTACTATTTAATCGCTATTATTACTATGTTATAAAGTCATCCCGTGCTATACAAACTGTGCAGTCCAAATAGCTTTGTTTAAACTATGCTTCTTATTGCCTTACTTATTTTGGTAATTGAGTTTTAAAATGACTTCACAAAATCAGTGATCCTGTGTTCTGGCTTTACAGCTCCTTGATTGTGGGCCTGTCCCTTGGGAGAGAGTTCCAGTGGCACCAGCGGCAGTCTTTACCACCACCGTCTACATGGGGTCCCCAATGTTTGGGGCCTGCCTGTTAGCCAGAAACCATCACTACACTAAATATTAAATAAACACATTCCTTATGTAGGAGATGCTGAAGCAGCATATTCTGCTTAACAGCTAGTTAGCTACTATATTCTCTAATGATCTCACTAGCTGCTTATTTTGAAACATCTGGAGGGTAGGTGATGTTTTGCATGGGGCCACAGAAACAGTAAAAATGCCCCTGAGTGGCACGAATGCTTCAGCTGAACACCGTAAACATTACACAGCTCTGCGTGCTGATGATACCTCTGTATGATCAGTGCACCCCAAGAAAGGACAAGTAACCCAACAGCCAAAGGGCATCAGACAGTGCAGCCATCACATCGCAGCGTGCTAATTAATTTAGCCGCTTGGACGATAAAATTAAAGGCAGCAATAAATGACTGAAGCTCTTAAGATATGAACCAATTAATCTGACACACACTGTACTACGCTGCAGCCTTATTTACTATATAAGCGGCAGCAGCCATGTCAAAAGCACACTATTTATTTTCATGTCATGAAAAATTCCTGCTGTCCTTAGTTCTGCACTGATACTACTGAGGAGTTCCCCAGTTTTCATCCTACCTTGTGAGATTTTACATCTCAAAGCCAAAAAATAAAAATAAATCCCTGCATAATAGAAGTCAAGACTGTTGCAAGCAAAAAAAAAAAAAAATCTGGTAACACTTTACTTGAGGAGGCACAAATAATATAGTATTATGCTATCACTTATGTATTAATTAACCACAAACTAAGTCATAGTTACATACTGATCTCATGTTCGTTGACATCTTTTATCTCAAGCAATTACTAAACTTGTTACTCTATCGGTTAATTCTGTAAAGCTTTTTGAACGACTGACGGAACATAATGAATGACACAAGGGAAATACTGATGTCATGTTTGTTCATCACTAGTGAATCATGAAGCATCTTTTATGTCAAGTAGCTACTATATTTGTTCATGATTTGTATTTCAGTAGTAACTGTTTGTGCCCCTCAAGTGTTACCTATTTTTAAATTTATCTTTTGTATAGGGCAGTGATACGAGCAAGTTACCACATACAGTTATTAAAAGATTCTTCCAGTCTGTTGCACAATATACATACACAATTTATGTTTGAAGATTGATGCAGGAAAAAAACAAACACAAAAAACAAACATATAATCGACATTAAGAGTGCAGATATATGATTGAATTTAATCGAGTTGTAAACGCATAACAGTTTAATAAAAATCAATACAATAATCCCTACTTTAACATACAATGAACATTAACGTATAGTCGTTCAAGGCTGGAATAATGAGTTTCCTCCCGGAACTGCATATGGCAAGCTATGCAACAAAACGACACCTGCGTTTTGACTTCTGACATTATTAAAGTGTAGGTTTATTTATATATATGTATATATATATATAAACAGTAGACTCATAACCTAACATTTATCAGGACATTCAGGAGCACTTTGATGAAAAGGGGAAGTTATTCTAGCGGCAGGACAGGTAGGGCCTCAAATTCCGACGTTTATGATTACATACAATTGTGGAAAAACTAGATGCGCCATCAAACCAACCAAACAGGAAGGAAAATGTATAACAGTATAACCCGTAAGCGGCAGATATAAGCAGCGACATTCGGGTTCACCTTGTGCTGGTGTCCGCCTTGGTGTGTCTAGCAGACCCACAGTGCGGACAACCGCAATACAGAAACCAAGTTTAACGTTTTTAACCACCTTAATTAACACTCCAACTTTCGCGGTAGTTAGTGCGCGCTGGATTATTCTAATCTGTTATGGAAATTATTGCGGAATATGAGGCAAGTAAAGTTGCATGTACCATTAAGCTGAGCTGAATATTAACAGAAAAATATACTATGTTCAGCGCTTTTGTCCCTACCGGATAACCTTGAAATAAAAACCATGCGATGTTCATCTGACACATATCTAACTGGAGAACTCAACTGCGGGTGTGTAAAAGCTGCAATGTGATCGTGTCATGGTGTTCATGTGGCTTTGACTCACCTCTTCCAAAGCGGCAACTGTGCTCCTACAATGAGACATGCGAGTTGTAAAATTTGAAGTAGTGGGCGCTTTGTAATCTTCATTGGTCTCGTCTATAAATTCCGAGACTGTAATCTGATCCGGCATTTTGTTAGGAGTAGTTTAACAATATCCCAGTAATGTAAAAATATTGATGGAATTGAAATCCCCTTAACAGCTTTAAGTCCAACACCAGAATACAAATGTAAAAAATCGCATCTGTCGAAATCAGTCAGAGTAAGCCATAGCCGCAGTTGCGCTATTCCCACCAGGATTTCCGAGTAAATTCAAAACCAGCCGATAACCTCGGAGTCGCCGTCGAGGGTGTCGCCTTGAAAAACGAACACGCTGCTTTCAACTTTACAAATTGCACGCGTCAAAGTCTTTTTAAATTACATCTGTTTATTTCTGATTAAAAGTGTAAAAGTGTTTTCCTCACAGGACGGACACAAAAAAAGTTCCGAACAATCAAAACGGACCGTGCGCTCGGAGGACGGGGCAGGTTTCCAGAGCAGTAAAGTGGTAAAGGTGCAGGAGGAGGTGACAGTGCGCCCTATTCGGGCAACAAAAGGGGGGCTGTTCCAGACCAATCAGAGCTGGGCTGGGCGTGGTCACAGCGCAGATCCGTGCGGCATCCGGGTCCTTTATCCAGGTGGGGCGCTCAGGTAGGAGAGCGAGCTCCGGTGTGTCACGCAGCTTGTTGTTTTAATTTAAGACAAGCTCCTTTAGCAGTTAATATCGTTTGTTTACTTCTTTTTTGTTTTGTAACTTGTTTCGCGCAGTTACTGATTTGTTTGAGTGAGTTGAAAAATGACCCATAGCTAAACCGGTGTATTAAATGACGTAATAAATCTTACGGCAAATCTATATTATTCTATTATAAACCTAAAATTAGCTATATAAAAATTGTTGGGTAGTTTGCAAATCCTCCAGACTATTTACAAGGTAATGAAACTTTTACATACATGTCAGTGCCCGTGCAGACTTGTCTCGAATTTAAAATCTTACTCCAGCCAGCTGACCAGAGTTGGCAACCTTGATGAGCTGGGGCGGTAAACAGGGATAAACTGTAATTAAAAATCGGCCCAGGTCTTTGGGGTCTCCCACGATAACGTATGCAGGATGGCTAGTCCAGACCTGGCGGTTAATACTGAAAACGAGAAACTGTAACTTTGCAGTTGCGACATACTTGTGCAGGCTTACTTAATCAGTTGTGTGATGCCGCCTTGGGCAATCACCCTTCTTTCCTTTGCCGCGTCTGCCCATCACTGTAAATTAAATTCTATAACGGTGCATAATGCGTTATCATTAATATTGAAACAGTTTTTATATCAACATCGAATAATAGTAAAAGTTTTGGAATTCATGTCAAACGTTGGTTCAGTTTCATAAAAAGGAAAACCAGATTTTTATATTAAAAAAAACGCACTTAATTTTTCCAGTATGTTAACGATTTTTCAACCTGTTAATTCGTTTTTACTTGACTCCTAACTTGGCATAAAGTGCCCTTCCTGTCATTTCACGTATGCGGAAGTATTTTGTTAATTAAGTCCGAATTTTTGTTCCACGTGTTACAGCATTCTTGTTCTGCATAGTTCAACGCCCATATCAATAGCTATTCTTACTGTATTCTCAAAAATGCACAGTCAGACTCATTGCAATTGGATTATTAGTCGACATTGCTTGAGATTTAAATATGTGATCTGGACCGTTTACTTGACATTGCTGTAGTGGTTTATTCGTCATTAGTTAGGATGCTAGCCCAGAGACACCAAGACACTATTTACAGGAACTGTTATATTTTTTATAAAAAACACAGCTACTTATGATACATCAGATAAACATTGATTCACCATGCGAAGGTGTAGAAATGTTCATCTTGATTGATATAACTGCTTTAGCAGATATCACTACAGCCACTTTTTAAATGAGAAATGTTTATCATGCACAGAAGTATAGATGGTTCTAAGAAATAAGTGGCTGACATTCCAGGTTTTTCTGGTGTGAAGAGTTAAAAAAACAGGCAATGGTCATATGCTCTTACAGGTCAGTGGCTATTAGCTGACATGCAGATATCTGAAACCAGCCACCCGCTATAGGGCTGTAACAGCACATGTGTTTCTTGTGTACTGCATGGTTACATCATTTTCGGTTCAATATGCACAATGAAGTCCCCCCCATGTTACTTAAATCAATTTTTTGGAATGTTTTGGTTTCCCAATAAATGATACAAACTAAGGCTATAGCAGTGATTAGCACTACAAACGTGTGACCATACTCAGTAGTAGAGAACACAGAATTTTGTACTTTATGATGCAGTTTAATTTTTATAATCATTTATTTTTAGTGTGCAAATGAACATCTCCATGGTTTTGTTATTCAGACATGTCAACAGACATTGCCTTATGTTTGGTTTATAACTGTTCCTTCTTTTTAATTAAAATTACAAACAGTTTCAAAACAAATTCTGTTTACCTGTTGTACCAAAATTGTTTGGAGCTCCTAAGGTGACAGGGCTGGAAAGTATTCTTTTGAAACAGTTGTGTTCCCTTGTAATACTTAAGTAATCACAAATCCTCAGGAATTAAGCATTAATACTATATCTGTGTATTTAAGACCAGATTTAAAGTTTAAAAAAAAAAAAAACATGGAAATGATGCATTAGCGTTGGATGTGTCAGAAAGTGTGGCACAGCAGCAAATGAGTGCACATGTATAGGTCACAGGACAGGATTACGAGGGCAGGCAAAACAGATTAAAAAAATCATTAATTGCACCAAACCGTTAACCCATAACCAGGGTGTGTTCTGAACCATAAATTTCATGTACCATTACACTCCTGTGATGCTGGCAATCAATCATGAGGCTCAGCGACAAGAACTTTCCTTCTTCATCTGGGATGAATGTGGGTAATATCTTGCAAATGAGTGAAAACATATTATTGTTCTGAGAAGTTCACCAAATTACTGAGACAATGTGGCACCCCCAGTGGTGTCCAGTGGTATTTAGGCTTGGTCCAGGCAAGCCAAGCTGTGCATCATTTTAGTCCTCAAGAGCACTAAACTGTTTTATCATTTGTGCTATTGTCCTCATGCACATGGTTTACATCAAAACGGAAGGCTTGCTTACAAAACAATCCATAAACATCCCATATATTTAATATTGTCACAAATGAAATGAATTGCTTTGTAGTCTCCTCACCCCAGACGCACATGCAGACAACATTTTCAGTGCAACATAACCCAGTAAAAGGCACCAAAGGCTCTAGGTGATGACTAGAGAATAATTTTGTCTGTGGTTCTAAATTTTATTCAGTGTTTTGGGAACAAAAAAATCCAGCCTCCCACTCAGCCATGGCAGACAAGTCAAACTTTCTGTTAAAGTGTGGGGAAAAAAACAAAGCACCGAAGCTGATATTACAAAGCATTACAGAAGGAAATCAGGTGGCCTGAATGAGTGGGAATAACAAAATAGGGGCATCAAATCACACTGTAAATTCACAGTTATTAATGTTAAATGGCATGGGTGATAAAGTAAGGATGAGCTATACAGGCATGGTAAATATGGGGTTAAACCAATTCACACAGTGCACCAGACCAATGACACATACCCTTGATGCAAACCATTACACTCCATTCAAAACACAAATATTGGCTCATTCAGCATTCCCACGAGACCTTTACAGGTCCCACTGGCCTTGCCATGAAATTTCTATGGTAAATTTAGAACTAACAAGCAGCCCTTTAGGGTTACATTAAAATATATAAAGCAGAATTAAGAATTTACAGTAAATTATACTAGTGGTTTCAAATGATTTTTCACTTGTTGTTTCGATACAAATCCATAACTACTTACAGCAAGTGGAGAGGTAACTTGCATGTGTACGATTACGGCTGTACCTGATCAGATAAACTACACTGAACTGGAGGGACCAGACAGACCACCACCTTGATCTGCGAAATATTCCAGCTGCCAGTTTCCATCAGGTAACTTGAACAAGGAAACCGAAGGCATTCGGCAATGCAGCAAAGCAAACCACAATGTTCTGTTTTTCGCATTTATATATGTGAATATATATATATATATATATATAAATATAAAAATAAATCTTTGTACAATCATCTGACCATTCTTAAAATCTCAAGTATGTAAACCATGGGGTCTGGTCCATTGATTTGTTGTCTTTCAATTTCCAAAAGAACAGTAATCCACTTCTCCAAGAATGAGGGTTCCTTGACAATGAGAAGTCCAGATTGAAAATAGGCTGTTTAGTGTTACTTGGTATCTGTAGGGTTTGGAGATTCCTACAGCAGAGAGGCTCCCTTTGGTGCCATGCACAGATCAATGGGAGGAGTCTGCAGGACAGAGAAAGGATGAATGATTTTCAACAAGCTGCAGAAAAGAATACTGCCAAGCTAACAAGGTGCCGGAAACAAACATGGACACGGATGTGCTCATGAATCTAACAGACCCTGTGGCACAGAAAGAACTTGGGCAAACAAAAATAACTGGCACGCTGCCCTTAGTGAAAAGTCAGACAGTGCCCCTATATACAAGAACATTCTAGAAGGGAAAGCATTTATCACTGTGGGTTTTACTATGATCATATCCATAACCTTTGCAGCAACAGTTCAGGGGTTGCAAATGAACTTATTAACTTATGAACATGTTACAGAAAAAATCTGGAATCTGAACAAGTGTTTTTTTTTTTTTTTAAACTGAATACAATGTTCAAGATGGAAGGCATCTGCTGTTTGTGGGAATCTCCAAAGTAGGATTGTTTGCTTCCATCCATTGCTGGTCTGTTTTTTTTTTTTAAATAATAATAATAATAATTATTATTATTATTATTATTATTATTGATGCTTTATTGATCCCTGTGGGGAAATTCTCTACGCCTCCTTCAACTTGCTCTCTGAAGGTGACAGCAAGCTGGCTGTGAAGACCCACAGACGTAGCGAGGCCAGGCTTGAACCAGCGTCCTTCTGATCACAGGCATGGAGGTTAAGCCTACTGAGCCACACATTGCCCCCCAAAACAGATGAGGTTGCCCAGAGGCCAGCCTTGAACCCGTGACCAAAGGGTTACCAGTCTCACCAGCCGCACACTAAACCCACTGAGCTATGTGGAGGTCCAACCAAAGGATTCCTGATTCTGAGAGCAAGTGGCAGCCAGCCTCTCGGGTCTTTAAATACCCAGCCGGTGCAGTAAGGGCTTTCCATACCTGTTTGGAGGGCTGTCACGTTAATCCTGCCGTTTTCCAGAGACATGAAGTGGCCCGACTCGGTCCCCACTGCCCCCTGGCTCCCGTCGATCCCGTCTGTCTCACACAGCAGCACCTTGATTGGGCCTTTTGAGCTTTTCAAGCGGATCTGTATGCTATCCTGAGAAGAAATAAGTCCCGGTCAGCTTGGCCAGACTGCCAATCAGAGCATGTGAGCGGAGCGTGAGTGAGGAGCGGAGCGGGCGGAATTTGGTCAGAGCGCGGAGCAGTTTTTTAATTAAGGCTGGAGCGGTCGCTTTGTCTCGCTCCAATTTCGCTCCGATACCGCTCACACTACGTATGATT
>JAODJU010000039.1:7433775-7449599 GCA_026776725.1 Gnathonemus echidnorhynchus
CCATCGAGTTGTCTGTCTCAGCGCATTCTCTAAAACGGAGCAAACTTGGTTGATCGAGTTTTATAGTCTGTGTGTATTATCGTGATCGTCCTCATTTTTTATCGATAAATAATCGAGATCGTTTTATTGCCCAGCACTAATGTATGTCATTGATTGGTTGCATTTGAAGGGTGCAAAAGGCGAAATAATAATAATGTTGCATTATCGAACGTTACATTGTGTGTCATGGATACTTTTCGCTACAAATCTCCCAACCACTATGTTGATCTGAGACAGCAAGACCAAGACAGCGAGACCAAGAGGAGACCGAGGGATCCAAGACCAAGACAAGACCATATACTGTCGAAACTGTGACAAGACCAAGACAGCTTAAAAGTGGTCTCGAGACCAAGACCGGTCTCGAGACATCCAACTCTACTACCTGCCCTCATACGTACATAGCTCTGGACAAAAGTGTCTGCTAAATGTAATATAAATGTCTGACTACACATTGATTAAAGAATCTTCCTAATGCCAGAGTATTTGTTATCGATTTGTCATGGTCTGATTTTAGGAGTGAATCCTCAATACTTCCAAACAGCAGTTTTGGGCTTTTTTTGACTAAAGCAGCTTGTGAAGTGCCTTCAACTGCAGCATATGCCATGATCGGCCAACTCGGTATGTGTGTGTTAACCAGCGCGAATGCGTTCAGCGGCTATTGAGAGGAGCGAAGGCGACTGCATGAGTGTGTGTGTGCACATGTGCCTGCGCTGTAGCGGGTGCTCGGTGAAGTGTGGCGAATAGCAAAAACCTCACTGTTGGTATCAATAATGTTGAAAATAAGTATCTAAATCTGATACTAATTTTTAATACTGATTAGTATCTGAGAACTGATTTTTTGACAACCCCAGTCTCTCATTATTTTCAACTCCAGCGTCAGCTATATCTTCTGTTTCTGATCTTTCGTGGTACATTTTTAGCGGTGCAGCAGTAAAAAACGGTCTCCCCAGCTTCCAGCTGCGCCACTTTCCGAAGATTGTTTAGGCCATTTAAACCGGTATTGTGGTATAAGAAAAATTCATATCATAACAATTTTATAAAACGGTTTTTGGTATGAACTGGTATACTGCCCAACACTAACAGGTACATCCTACAGACACACAAAACTTACTCAGTGTCATCCTCAAAACCTTCACAGGCCTCATTCTCCCACGTCTGTTCCTCATCAATTCTGTCTCCGCTGTAGTCATTCTGAAATGGAAACGCAAACATCACTTAAAATTCAGGGCAATTATGAGGTGGTCATTGATGATTTTTTTTTGTAAAGGGTTTATGATTCACTGGGTTTGGATACTATGCTTCTTTCTTTTGTGATGCATCTAATGCCAACAAGCAGGAATTACTTAGTTTTTCATCTTATATAAATATTTAAAATCACATAATAGGTCTATAGAGGATGGTGTCCCATTACGCCTTTCTTCTCCGGACAGCTTCTGTTCTGACTGCTGCTATGTTATACCTTCACTGCCACCTGAAATGTGTTTACCTTTTACCTTTACTGTTCTCATAGTGAATTACCAACCACATGTACAAAAACATCTGATGATGATGTCTGAGTACCACAATGGATTTCATTTACATTTATTTAGCAGATTCTTTTATCCAAAGACGTGCAGAAATGAGAGAGGTACAACTTAGGTACAAGTGCTCCTGGGCACTGGGAGTACAGCTATACGAATACTGCTTAAAAACCTCAAATTTGTAAACAGAAATATTATAAAGTGTGCAGATTCAGATGCAACACATAATTAACATAAAATTCAGCCAAGAGAAAAGTAGGAAAAAAGGTTCAAAAACACAGAATATCACTTCCTATTTTAACCCAAAGGAAAAAACAGGACTTCCATAGTCCATGGATGAGCAAAATTACAGAAGCAAAACGGATCAAAAATGTTTCCAAATGACATCTATAAACATCCTACAAACTGAAGCTACACTGTATTATGCGAGAGCTAGTTAAAATAACTAGTTCGGAAACAACCTGAATAAAGGGACTGCTAAGCCTATAAGCGGTGGTTAAATTTGCAATTACCCAAATCCAAAGTGAATTTATATTTGAAAAAAGCAGGAACCACCTCGAAAGGAAAGGTGTGCTGCATGCAAGAATTCATGATCTTGCCATCCACCGCAATGATGAGTGAAAGGGTCTGAAGAAGTTTAAGTAAAAACAAATCGAACTTTTCTTCAACATAAAAAACAGAAGACACTGTTGTATGAACCTTGTCAAGCTTCATGAAATATGGAAACCACTAATATTCATTACTGTTACCAGTTATGTACGTAATTTCCCAGTTTTAAATGGCTTGCAGTACAGCGATAAGGAATACGAAAATTAAGACTGGCAATGATCTGATAAAGTAACCGTTCATACGAGCCAGAGCTCATCTGTACTATTTGCAAATCTAGAATTTCCTGTGTCAAGTTTAGCTAATTTTTGGCAGAATATCGAAAATATATATATAATGTCCGTTATCGTTATATAATCCCAAAACTGCAGTCCTCCAGGCATAATAAATTAGACGTGCAGAACAATGCTCTCATTTCATCCAACGCCGATCCGGTCGATGTCACCTGAAAATCGTCCACGTCCGACAGGTCGGCTAGCTCTTCAGATTCAGCAGGCAAAGCCAGCGTCCCGTCCAGATATGGGGGCATAATGGGGATTGCATCTTCGCTGATCCCGTGCTGTGTGATATGATCTTTCAGAAAGTGGTCCTCGCAGATCCGGTGCTCCTCCGAAGGAACTTTGTCCGTCTCTCTGAGAGCGGCGAGCCACACTTTAACCCGGGCCTGATCCTTGGGGAAGGTGAAAAACCGCTTGCGAGGTCGATTCGTAAACTCTGAGTCGGGGTAACTTTTGTTTGGGCAGCCCTGGACCATGCATTTTACCATGGTCAGCGAAGCGTCGGCGTACGTCAAAAATGATCGCACAAAGACTATTTACGTTCTCCCCCTTACCGGGCAGGAAGCAGACTTCGCAGCCGACCGGATCCGCACATTATCACGTGACATCAATTAACCAATAGCTGTCCTGGGAAAGAGGAAATGACCTAACAAGATGGTCAAAGCCATAGATATAAAAACGTAGATACCTCATTGGCCGCTGCTGGCAGTCGCCGCTATGCGTCTGCGCGTCTGCCATACTAGAGCGGTCAAGAGCCGCTAGTAAACAAATACAATGAATATTGAAAGATGCAGACTTACAATATCGACTGTAACGCGATTAATTCTGAACCGATTTTGGAACCGATCGATGAACGGTCATAAACAAATAATTGTGAATTCTGTTTATTTGCTATAAACGTGAGAAAAAATTTTTTCTGCCAAAACATTAAAAACTTCGTCTGGGACATGCAGGTTCCCATCTATGAATAGGCAGCTTCAGGCGTGAATTATTTGGAATTTCAGCTTTTGAAAATTTCCCCAAAAATGTAGATTTCCATATCTACTTTATTGTTAGAAAATCACCTGGTTCCCTGTTATTAGTTTAATAAATCAATTATTAATGAAACGTTTTTTGATCCCCGGAGTCCATTTAAGAGAATATCCAGTCAAATCATCCGTATATCGAGACACAAATACTAAGTCCATCTCTGCAGGATGAACAATTGCCATTACAAACATTTTTATCATAATCTTCACTTCAATCTAGACATGGGCACATATAAAACAATTATGTAATATAACAATTCTACATACAGTACATACATCAAGAAATAGAAAACCACAGTGATACAGAAATCAGCTTTGTTATCTAACAGATGCAGCTTACTGTATATGTAATGTTTGCTTATAATTTCAACTAAAATATACCTGAAAACAACGAAACTTTATTTGACAAATCAAACTTCCATACATTGTTTTCAGGTATAAAGAGAAGCATGTATCCCCTTTCCCTTTGATAATCTAAATACCCTATATGAAACAGGCCAGTCAGGTTAAACTATTTTAATGAAATAATGTAACAAAAACTATATAGGTAAAAAGGTAATAAAAATAACACACAACGTTTTGGCGATGACCAAAGAATGTATATTAGAACACTCTAAAAGGGACGCTCATTTTCAATATCAGGTTTAGTTATGCTCATCATTCGAGTTTCCACTATTTATTAACACTGTTTACCACGAAAAAAAAAATCTTATGACTGTCTGATACGCTAACCTTGTTGAGATGGTCTGGAAAGGAAGCAAAAACCGAAGGGATCACACTTTCCTTCAGACGTACAATTTGCCCAGTTCTGTCAAAATCATCTGCCTTGAAATGACAGCTACAGAGAACTGTGGTATCATTGGGCTTAAAGTCTTTCCGTCGGACAGCTATGGCCCAAGCTTTCCTTAATCCAGGATCTTTGGGGAACCTTTGACAAAAACATTTTAAAATTAGTTCTGGCACGTGGATGAATGGTGTAGCTAGCAAGATTATCATGATTTAGGCTAGTTCAAGTGTATAACCTCATAAGTGCAAACACATTCCAGCTTTAACAATTATTCATATCATTATGTTTTCATTAGGTAGCCATCATCACGACGGTGTCGGGTCATTTCCAGGATAGTCTGAAGTGACAGCTCATGTTCACTAATTTACATAACAGTAAAATACAACATAATTGCCACTTACTTGTGAAAAGTTATCCGGCGATGCCTATTTTCAAGGCTTCGTCTGTTTCTACACCAAACCGCTGCACAGGCTTGCGGCATTTTTCCACGCTGTCTGCTATGAATGATTCAAGTGCTGACCGCCCTAACATGGCGACCGCACAGGCGCACATCCAATCACAAACGCGCTATCTACCTTTTCATATCTATGGCCAAAGCTCTTCGCCAATAGGTTGCAAATGATCAGAAGTAGTGAGCTATTGGAAAATCTGTTGTCCTCGCATTACATTTTTTCATGCTATCATCCGAATGAATATAGCTGTGTTTTAATGTTTTTGAATCATTTTCGAGAAGTATCATTATATGGAATTCCAAATGGGGGGCTATGTCAGAGTAGTTATTCAATTACATAGACACTTGGGGGCACTCATCCTATCGTAGGCGTATACGCCATAATAAAATCCGTATATTTCCCTGTAACAGAAATACCTTAAATCTATAATCGTTTGCCTCAAGACTTCTACATTCGTAACAATGAAATGAATTGATAGCTTTGGGTGCGGGTGGGGGGTGTCGTCAGGTATTAATACAGTAATTCAATGTGTAATCTGTGACCGCTTTTCTGTCATTTTCGGAAGCAGGTTTTCACTAAATAGTAACTTTAAATATTGATTTTTTTGTCAATAAAGAATTATTTCAATAAACATTCTAGGTTCAATAAACCTAAAAACACGACACCACCATGTCTTATTCATAAGCAACATTATAGCTTATGGAAAGTCAACATAAGTAAATTCATTCAACACTCAAGTGCTGCCATTTAACCACAATACAGGCTGTATTTTAGTGTTGTTCTTTAAATGATTGAACGCTTGTAATTCAATAGTCCTATGTCGCATTTACATGAAGATGAAATCAATATGTAGGGAAATACAAAACAATCATATCTATTTGGTTTACAACACCGGAGTTGGGAAATATATATACTATAGCTTATGGTCCCTAGATGCATTTAATGAAGTATTTAAACGACTTTTTAACATATTGCATTACCTTAAATTTAGTATTTAAAAAACACAGAGAATATAGTAGTGTCATCGAAACAGTAGTGTCACGAAAGTTACAGATGAAAGTGGATTTGACGATTACACATGAAACTGATAGCACTTTGAATAGTCGATGGGGGCTGAGTACCGGAGCCACAGCCATTGGATGCGGTTCCCATCAATTTCCTCCAGCCTACAGGGTCGCTAAGGGTGCATCGCCTTTCTTCTCCGCCTACACCAACTCCTCTGCTTTGAGCGCCGTAGGGCTGGCGGCGGTGCTGTAGCACAGCTGACGGTGAGCGGCCGCAGGACTCACGGAGACGGGGGTCGGGATACGGGGGGTGAGAAAAGAGCGGACAGTCAGCCAGCTTTGACGGAATCATGGCCACCGAAACGATATCCTCTTGCACCGGCTCCAGTCTACTGCAGCCCATCAGCGAAATAATCAATCTCCCCCTTGACCAGGTAATTATCTCAACTGAATGAAAAGATCTTTTTATATATGGGAAATATAATGTGGTAAAACATTCCGTTACACATGGATATACCGCACAAAGATGCCGTTACATGATTGAAGGCAAGAGCTTTTTGTGTATCGAGATGGTTTTATGGCTTTTACTGGACGTGTTTAAAACTGGCTATGTTTCTATTGTCCACTGAAATACTTCATTGAAATATATGGCTTTATGTAAGACTGCGTGACAGCTGTTAAGCCATGCACAAAACGATTCCGTTATTAAAGATCCGTCGGCTTTTCTCGTTCAGACCATGGCTCCGTTTTAATTAATTTCTTTGGGGGAAGTGATGAACGGAAGCTACAAATCCACATTTTCAGAAATTGACTGACTTGGTAGTGGAGCTGTTTTTGATGCATTTGTTTGCATGCCATAACCATTAATTCTGGAAGATCGGAGGCGAAAACGGAAGCGTTGACATCCTCTTTGGACTCGGGTGCCAGTATCGCTCGGAGAGAGAAAGTGTCCTGGCTGCTTTGGAGGAGCAGTCGGCCTCATCCCCCGCCTTACCGTCCTGAATATGGGTCACCAATTGGGTTGCATCGCATGGTTTGCCCTCTTTTAGCAGCACTACCGGGAGAGCCGGGTTTTCCGGCGCGGTGGCGCGGCGATATCTGCAAGTTGTTCCGCTAGTCTGGTTCTTATGCCTTACAGCCCGGGCAGCTGGACAAACTTCAGATATCCAGATACTGCTGCCATTTACCTTTTTTGTATACTTTTTTTGTAATTTTAAGGGGATGTTATTTTTTTAATGGTTATCTTTTCATTGTCTAGGTACTTTTTAAAATTTTACTATTTTAATTCTACTACTCAGGCCTATGTTCTGTTTGAGTTTTCAAATGCAAAAATACATGTAGTGTACTGTACAGTACCTGGTGTATTTTACGCGAACGTTCTTCCAAACATTAGTTGTACATAATCTTTCATTTTTACTCGTTTTTTTTCCATTTTGTTTTAAACTTGTTGGTTTTTTGCACTTTTAAACGCGCCGTTGACTGCACATGTTGTAATTCAAACATTACCACGCGGAATGTATTTATAAGCCTTATTTATTTATTGTACTTAATGTGCGATTTATTTATATAATATTAGCGAAAGTATATATTGCTGTAGTTATATGTAGGCCTAATGATAACGAGATTAAAGTAGCAATAACCGTATAGTAGTGTCATGATTCATTGACCTGAAATAGAAAAAAGTGTTAAATGTAATTTATCGCTTCTTTCTCTTCTGTATTACACCTTATTTCCATTAAGGCGATCGTTAGCTGATCCGTAGAGTAGCTGCACTGACCTCCGGTTACGACCTTGTCAGATCTGGTTATTGGTTAACTGAAGGACGATCGCGTTCTCCCAAAGCAGGGGCAACATCACTTGGTATTAATTAATTAATTAAGGCTCGTATATAATGGAAAACGCGTTTGTATACGTATGTTAAATTTTGGGCATCGTCCCGTTGTCGTATCGTAACACATGTCTTTCGGAGAATTGTACGTTTCTCCGATTTACGTATCACTTTTCAGGCTTAAAATGACATCGTTCGTACAGTAAAAAGGCGATACTCGTTTACTGTTTCTCACTGCCCCCTTCGATCCCCCCTATTCTCTGGGATCCCCTGTGGCGAAATAATGTCAGAAAAGCTTTTGTCTCTACGCAGGGCCAGGTTTTAATCTCTTGCGCTTTGGTGGTTAAAGTGGTAGCCTACTACGACGTTGAATGGAACCACTTAAGTTATTCATTCCATTAAATAGTTAAAGGTCTATATAATAATATACAGTATATATTTGGGCTTTGAACTGTAAAACTGTTATGGTTTTATTCTCTTGAGCATCAGAAAAACAAAGTTTGCTCTTGCCGTTGGAAATCAGTCCAAACCAGTGTGGACAAAAGTTAATTTATGTAGAAACTCAGTATTTCCCAGATCTGATTCTGTTTCGATACACAGTAGCACTTTAGTGCTGTTTACATCGTTCTTTATTTTTCAGGCGTGTATTTAATTACCTGACTGATTGCAGGTGTTTACGCAGCATATCTGGGAAAGCTGGGATAACTGCAGCGTTCCGGGTGCTGTGCAGATGTGCAGAACTGGTTCAATATTACTGCCAAGCCTCAATGAAATCGGATAATAGCTGGCACAGATATTTATGAAAACGTGATGAATAGTGGCATGTAGAAACTGCAGTGTTGGGGTGCTGTGCTTTATCTATCCACACACACACACACACACACAAATAACTCATTATGTATATACAAAATGGAAAAAAAGAAAAAAACTTCTTTACACATTTAAAGCCTGTGTAAGACTTCTCTGGTGGGCAGATGTACATATCACTGTGAAGGAGCGAAAGGGACTCTTTCAGAACAGGAGTTTTACCAAAGCTATGGAAAAACAAAGACAGCCTTTCACTTCTCATCACAATGAAAACAAAAGAAGCATCAGGTCTTAGGAACAGCTACAAATGGACTGGCGTCAAGGTCTCAGTGTGTGGCTTGGAAGTGGGGAAGGAACCCAGTTTGACCTCGCTCACCCCATAGGATGTCCACATCATAATCTTACACTCCGTTTCATGTCATAATCTGCCCTCCATTGAAGCATTGAGTGGCTCATTGGGCCAAGTCTCTGCTTATGATCAGAAGATCACCGGTTTGAGCCCCAGCCATGGCAGAACAGTCACATGTCCGTGGTTCCTTGACCAAGGCCCTTAGCTCCCAGCTCCAGGGGCACAGCATGTCGGCTGACCGCAAGCTATGGAGAGCAAGATGGGCTATGCGAAGAGAACTATTCCAATGTACCTGTACTTTTGCAAATGGCAAATTCAGGGTTTATCATTATTTATCATTGCATTTTGCGATTTGGGTGATGCAAAATGGCAGTGAGCTCAGTCATCAGTGAGCTGGAAAAGGGCTGGAAAATTCCCCTGAAATGCCATGTGTGCATAGGTTTGTGCTTGAGCCCCTAATCTTAATGAGAAAACCAGCACATTACCACCAGCATTTGGGCCTAAAGGTGCATAACTTTAGGGTCAAATCAAATGAACATGAGTTTGAACAGCTATCAGTTAATTCTGGCAGAATGTTTTGAACCTCTTATGCACAGCAATCTGTCTGCTTGTTGCCATGGAAGCTGTTGCCCCACCCACCACCTCCACAACTGGAGGTATGGAATTTGCTGGCGACAAAAGAATGCTTCCATTTTTCAAAGATCACGAAATGTGTTTTGCCAGATGATGGCTAAAATCTGCATGTCCATGAGGCCAGTGATATTTGTTGAAGTTGAGACTTCATGCTCCTTTATAAGGATATGATGACACAGATTATCGGACAACTAGAGACAGTGAATGGAACAAAATCTATCCTTTTATGTATACAAAGTATTTTTTCCTGGTATCGTCTATAACTAGATAAACTAAATATTAATGACACATGTTCTGAAGTGACCAGGGTTCAAGTCTCCGCCTGGGTTACATGTATGTGGAGTTTGCATGTTCTCCCCGTGTCGTCGTGGGGTTTCCTCTGGGTACTCCGGTTTCCCCCCACAGTCCAAAGACATGCTAAGGCTAATCGGAGTTACTAAAAAATTGCCCATAGGTGTGCATGTGTGAGTGAATGGTGTGTGAGTGAATGGTGTGTGAGTGAATGATGTGTGAGTGAATGTTGTGTGAGTGTGCCCTGTGATGGGCTGGCCCCCCGTCCTGGGTTCTTCCCCGCCTCGTGCCTGTAGCTTCCAGGAAAGGTTCTGGACCCCCCGCGTCACAGAAGGGTAAGCGGTTTGGACAATGGATGGATGTTCTGAAGTATGATGAGGTAGACCAACAACTGCACAGTTCATATGTGTGTCCAACCCTGCACTTTCTTCATGAGTTTGAATGACAACTCCCCCCCCCAATCATCACATGCTAGGTTGACTTCCCACCCAAAGACAGCAGACCACTTTAATTCTGCTGTTTGCCTTCACATGTTGTAATCTTATCCAAATATTCGTATCCAAATAGTCAGAATATCTAATGCACTTGCATTTTGTTTTACATTTCAGTGATTTTAGTCATTGTCTGGAAATGATGCTGTATGACATTGTATTCAAAATGACACTGTCAGCGTTGGTTGTGGTCGCTTGTGATTTCAGGTTGTGCTGGATCGTGATGCTTGTTTTGGTAAAACTGGTGAGGGGGTGGATATGTCTATAGGGGACAGACATTAAAGTCTGGGAGAGCCTGAAATGCTTAACTGGGTGTCTTGGTTGATTTAGCCATTTTTGATGCTGGAATGCATTTCTTAGAAGACATACTGGAAAAAATAATGACCATACTACTTGGGGAGAAAGAAGGAAGATTGTGCAGTGGTTTTATAATAAGTTCAGTTTCTTTCCATTTCATTGTTCCTGGAGATTGTGCGTTCGACCAAGAAAAGAACCTGGAACCTGATGGTGATTTGGCTAACTTGAGGTTCACTGCTCATCCAGGCCACTGTAATAGGGCTGTTGATGGTTCTGAGGAAAGGCAGCTTGATGATCAGAATCAGAAAGATCTTTACTGGCCCACTATGTCAAACATACAAGGAATCTGTCTTAGTGGGTGTGTCCTCAGTATAGCATGCAACATGCAAAGAATTCAAGAAAATATTCAAGTATTGTCTTACTTATTGTGTGTGGTTTGGTCTTGTTCTTAATGTGCTTTCTGTTCTTTTTGCAACCCAACCCCCCCCATCTGGAGGCTCACCTTCCACTTTGAGTCCCAGGAACTCGAGGGGTGTCAGGAGCTGCTGCCTGCCCACCCCCCTCACAGCTCCTGTCATGTTTTACATTCTCACTGTTTCCACTGATTAGAGCACAATCTGGGCTGCAGTGTTTCACCCACTGGGTGTCATGTGTCAAATCGAGGCTGCTCCCTCTACTCCTGCAAAAAAGGACCCTGTGAGAAGGAACAAACAAAAATAAGGCATTATTTTGGGATTCAAGAGGTACATTAAAGTAGGAATCCATCCTTAACAGGAATAATTTAAAATTGATCATTCACCTCTTGAGACCTTTCTGTAGTCATGCTGTAGTGTTACTGGTGATCGCGTTAAGGACCCCAGGACAATGTGCTATATCGTCTCTCATTCTCCTCCTTGTTTGCTGCCCTGGTTTTGTGTTTGCTGGATTTTCTTAGTGCAGGTAAGTGTCCTCTAACTGTCTGAAGTCAGTGCCAAAGGGAACGATGGAACAGCCACAGGCTCGAACTCCTAGCCAGGTGTGTAATAACAACCTTTTACCTTCGAGGAAGGTCTGAGGGGTCGGCATAGTCCTTCGTCGAGTCCAAACAGAGACGTGCCAGTAAGTGATCTTGGATGCAGTGCAGTCCAGGAGTTAAAAGGGAGACCCGGGCCCTACATGTGCCAGCGCCAGCTGGCCAACCGGAGGCCGCGCTTTCGTTCCCAGGCATGCAAATGGTGGAAACAAAGTCCCGCTATGCAAATCAGAAGCGGGCCGTCTGTTTTGTGTGCATTTAGAAATGAAACCCTTGCTTGTTTATCCACATTTGACAAATTTGTTTCCACTTTCAGCATGTCAAGCAAAGAAATGAATGGCTGAAATACATATGGATCTTCTATCCCTGCAAAATTGATGTGGTGGCCTTACAATATGGAAATCGATAGCCTGATGTTTTGGTGGTATCCCAGAGTGTCCTTGATCTTCTCTTCCTCCACCTCTCTTTTTCTCTTTGATCTTGACCAACATGGTATCATGTGTCCAAAACTGAGAGCCACGTGTAACGCAATCAGAGACTTTGAGGAGCGAAAAACTCATAATCTGTGGGGTCTGCTTACTGAGATGGAAACAGAGTTGTAATCACAGCTCAGCCTTTGGGGCGTCTGTTCCCCGTACCTCCCGAACCAGCTCTTCTACCCCAGTGGAATACCTGATTTGGGGTACATGAGGGCTTAGGGTGTCTTTATCAGAGCACTTACCTTGCATCTTGTGCAGTTGGCCTGTCTTCTGTAAAGATGTTGTAGTGCATTTTGTGATATCGGTAAAATTTAAAAGTTTGTGAACTCAGTTTACTTTTTTTTTTAGCATTCTTGTGAGTGTAGATATGCGGCCTAGTTTAACAAAGAGAGAGTGACAATTTTTGTAAAACGGTCCAAAAAAATCTGAATGGGGGGACTGATAAGTAGAGGAAATTAGTGAAATTGTATATTGAATTGAATAGTTATAGTAAGAAAAAATAACTGGGGTGGGGATTCAGGACCTAAAAGGTTCGATACTTACGGGCCCAGCTGGTTGGGGATTCTCTTCCAGCCTAGAAGTTAGATTCTCATCATCAGTTTATGGTCACAACCAGCTCAGTTGTTCTAAGATGCTGGGATGCAGTAACTAGGCTGTTTTTGTGTGTCTGTTATGGCCAAAGGGCTTTAGAATGGCCCACTCACACTAAGAGACATCAATCATCGCTCATTCTTCTGGATCATTGCTTGGCGCTGTGCTTCCCAGGTGACTGAGAGTGCCTTATTCCTGCTGATATCTCACAAGAACGTCCACGTTTGGGGTTTTTTCTCCTCTGCCCCGTGTGTTATAAGAGCTAGAGTGCACTAGAGATTTGGGCAGGTGAGAGTTTGAGGCTCTGTGGCACCTCATCTGCCCACTTTTGCTGATTCCCAGAAGGGGGGCTTTAATTTAGTGTGGCTATATTTGCGAACGGTGCCCATGTGGTTAGCCATCTGCTGCGCTGTGAAAGCGGCATTTTATTTACCTCCACGAGACGTGCTGGCATTTAACCAGTTATCGGTGGTCAGCAAATCTCTGGGCCTCCTGTTTGGATGGGATGTGGCAGTGGCTCAGATGCTGTTCATTCTCTACCTTGGCTTTTGGGTTAGCCTGTGATGCTATGAGTGGCACTAATGGGGGCTGGACAGTGATGATGATGATGATGATGATGATGATGATGGTGATGATGATGATGATGATGATAATGATGGTGATGATGATGGTGATGATGATGATGGTGATAATGATGATGATGGTGATGATGGTGATAATGAAGGTGATGATGATGGTGATGATGATGATGGTGATGATGACGATGATGATGATGACGACGATCATGATGGTGATGATGATGATGATGATGATGATGATGATAATGATGGTGATGATGATGATGATGATGATAATGATGGTGATGATGATGATGATCTTTTCTTTGCTCGAAAATAGTGATAATTTGTATTAAGCTTTTACTACTGAGTGGTTTTTATTCTTTTTATATGAAGTATCTGCTGGAAGGTTTGTGGGTATACGCATCCTGTCTGGTTGGAGGGTGGATGGATGGATGGGCTTCTGTGTACGCTCCCACCATGGACCATCTGATGTTGCTGGGTAACCCTCATGTTCCAAACTGCATTTGATGAGCAGAAGGAAGCTCGGGAAAGGTTATCTGGTCCTGCCCCTGCAGTCAGTCAGTCTGAAGTTTGAAGGAGAGCACACATGCTTTGAGGAGAACTGGGCCCCTTGAATCCACTGGCTGCCGGCTTTTTGTGTGTTGCTTAACTTGACTGTAACATGTGCTGGGGAACTTCTCTGATTACACTATACCTTGTGTACATGAGTGCGCCTGATTGTGCAAACTGTTCAGTGCTTGCGTGAAATCGCAATACGTCCTGTGAGTCTACATGCTCCTCTGTGCTTTAAAGGTTAAAGCGGGAACATTGACCTTGCTACTGGTGTGTTTGAGATGCCCCTGAAAAACCATTGCATGTGGGCACATAGTGTGATCTTTGTGGAAGGTCCAATATTCAACCAAATGAATAGTGTCTCCCAGTGCTGGCGCCCAGAATATCAGGACTTAAAAGTAGCACCTTCTGTACCGTCGTTATGTTGTTTCCCAGTTCCTGCTGGGGCTGGTTTTTCACCTTTTTAGAAGAGGCTCATTACTGACCTTTCACATGGCTCGTTTAAGTCGGGACTGATGGCTTCCTGGACTTTACCAGCTGCTGCCACATCAGCAGCAGGTCTGATTGGCTGCACGGAATAGCTGAGGCGTCTCTGGGGTGACCTTTGGTCCTCCTGGTTCTGATTGTGCCAGGGATATGGGTCACCGTGTTTGTGCCTGACCTTTGCTGTACTCCTGCATTTTATGCTTACTGTGGGATTTGCTGTGAGCAGGCGGATTATGAAACAGTTACACTGGTGACTAATATATGCTATTGGGGGCGGGGGGCATCTTTATTATGGGCTTCCTCTGCCTATGGCAGTGCTTCCCAATCTGGTACTCAGGAACCCTCAGTCGGTCCATGTTTTTGCTCCCTCCCAGCTCCCTGCCAGACAGTCCAAGTTTTTGACTGGATCGACCAAAACGTGGATTGTCTGGGGGTCCCCAAGGACCGGATTGGGAAACACTGGCATATGGAATATGTTCCATAGGTCTTCAGAAACACAGTTCCTTGGGGACCCCTAGATCAATGTTTCCCAATCTGGTCCTCGGGGACACACAGTCAGTCCATGTTTTTGCTACCTCCCAGCTCTCTGCCAGACTGTCCACATTTTTGCAGCAGAAACATAGACTGTCTATGGGTCCCTGAGGACTGGATTGGAAACACTGCCCTAGTTGGTCCACATTTTTACTTCCTCTTAGTTCCTTGCCCCACAGTCCACGTTTTTTGACTGGAGGGAGTAAAAGTGTGGACTGTATAGGGTCCCTGAGAACCAGTTTGAGAAACGCTGCCTTAGACTAGAATAAGTTTATGCATGTACCTCAGTTTAGGCCTCTACCTCATTTCACCCCCAAACCCTCAAGTACAAATTATTCTAAGAGAAAGAGCACAGGCTGGTCTGTCATCTGGTTCATTCTCTGTCTGATGGGTTGTGGTCCAGGACACTCTAGTCCCAGGAATTTTAAGCAGAAGCTATGGTGACAGTCAAGGTTAGGTTTAGGGTTAAGGTTAGGCTACAACTCAGCTCTTCCCACCTGCAGAATTGAAGTGCAAAGAGGACTTGTGCCTTTTGTTATGTTATATTTGTTATCAATTGTTATGCTTTCTGGGTGATTTGTGCTTCATTCTGGTCTAACTGCCAGGTGAAAAAACGATGCTATCTGAAGTGAACACATGGTGAACTGTGAACAGAATCACTAGACTCCCAATATAAACAGTGCTGAAATATCTGTTAGTCTAACAAATTACTGTTTTGGAATTTTGTGGTGTTTATATTTCACTTGTAAGATGGATGCCTTGTCAGAGAATTCAGTTGCTCCCACAAAGAGTCGTTTTTGGGGGGAGGAGAGGTTTGCGTCAAGTGGTATGTTAAGAGAATGAAGCTGGCGTGATGCAGTGGCAAATCTATCTGGGGCCAGTTTGGGAAGAACAGGATGTTCCCTGGAGCAGGGTTCCTGCCTCCGTAAGGCGTCCAGCTGGCAGGGCTATGCCCTCCTGGGATACTGGCCTTCGCTGTACAGCCTGGTGTGTCGCATTATAAATGAAGAGATTCCGGCGGGGCTTGCTCTTCTTGGACGGGGGTGCAAGAGTGTTTAAAACTTTTTTTAAACACTCTGGATTGGAGTCAGCTACACTTGATTCTCCTGATACACCCTGGTCCCCTCTTTTTTATTATATATATATATATTTTTTTTTTTGCCGTGATGCTGTTTGGAGAAT
>JAODJU010000039.1:7449663-7459816 GCA_026776725.1 Gnathonemus echidnorhynchus
GGGGGTTGGAATGGGCAAAATAGCTCTTGGGAGCTCCCGTACTGATTGATCCTCCCCTTTCGTGTTATCCTGCTGGGTCATCGTGTTCATTCTGAATATGTGAGTGATCTCCCAGGCTGCCAGCTGACCATTTAACCTACTTTCTCTAGTATATCTCCTTCCCCAGGTGCTGTGGTTTTAACGGCACCCTCCTTTGAAACTTTAAACTGGAGTTTGCGGGAGTTGGCCGTGACATGCGTGTGGTAATTTCATACACCGTTTATTCTGCCAGTTTTTTTTGTGGATGTAATTGGGTGTTTCTGTGTCATTTAAGAGTAGTCTTTGTCCTCTTAGTAGAACTGTCTGCCTTTGCAAAAATCCTGCAAATCTTATAAGCTTAATCCTCAGACAAGTTGCATTGGGAAAGCATTAAAAAATAATGTTTGTCTCCTGTTCCTGGCATTGGCTAAATTGATTGCTGATGATTAATCCACTGATGCCCTGACCCTTTGCACAAAGAGGCCTGGCCCAGAGTGTTGAAATCAGAGTGAACATCCAAGTGCCGCCCAACATGGCCTGATCAGAAAGTGGCTTCCCCCTTCCAAAGCTGCCTTATATACTTTGTGTGACCAGGTCTCTCAGATGCTCCGCTTAATCGCAGAAGGAATATCACCTGCATTTGGAGATCCATGAGTTCAATGTGTGATGTTTAACTCCGTGCTCTTAAAGGTCCCCGACGTGCATTTTCTGCACATTAACTGGCAGACTTATCTCAGTGGACTGCATGACTGCTATCCAATGGCTGTTAAATTGAGGATTAACTTCCCCAAAAGAACAGGCTTATTTCTGAGATGGATGGGAAGTCGCATTGAGGGATCTCTGATGGATTCATGACAAGAAAAGGCCCTGCGAGGTGGCAGCTTCCCCTTGTCCAGCTCTGCCGGTCGTCTTGCCATGGCTTTATGCTCCACCGTCTGTGCCTGTGATCATTATCCTCAGCTACGGAGGCTGCAGACGGTCCCTGGAGATGCTGGGAGGGGGCTGTCAAGGTGCTGCAAGGGCGAGCTCTAGTACTTAACACTATCCATGGATAATTAACAAAAAAAATCATCATAATAATATATAATCCTGGGTTCAGCACCCCCTTTTAACCTGTATGATAAATCTAAAAGTTGTTGTTATTTTATTTATATATTTGTAAAAAATCGCAATATAAAAATTAGACATGTGAATCCATTTTGAACTTCAGTCAGACTGAAGTTTTTTATAAAGGCTAATCTTTAGGCTAATCATATTCATTTATATTGTGAAGATCTTGTGATTGTCTGTGATATGACTGAGACTTCAAGGAACACCAAACCTGGCAGGACCCAGACGTCCAATCCAATGAACGCTGTCCATGAACCGGTCCATTGTGGGGGACGGCACCGTCAGGCAATGGTATGGTCTGTACATTCTAGCATTATGTGAACTGAAAGGGAACATGTCAAAGCAGGGCATGGATTGCGTTTCGGGAGGTGTGGATGATACGGGGAATGGGGTAACTGGAAACACAAAGGGGAAGCCTACGAAAGAAGATGTGCTGGTTTTGGTTTGCACACTGCCAGGGCAGGAGCAAGGAGTGGTGGGGGGCTATAGTGTTTATCTTAGACAGTCAGCCACACTCCAAACAGTCTGGATTGCTCTTCTCTACCCAGTGTGTGCGTGGACCAGTGGCCGGCCTCGAGCAGCTGGCCTGAAGCCTGTTGATAACAACGTGGCAGACGTGGGCCATCGGTCAAGGAGCAACCAGCTATTGCATCAGTTCAGGCTTAATTATGTTGCATAACAATCGGCAGCAAAATAGAATGAATGGGTGCTTTTATCCTTTCATCTTGTCCTCCTCCACCATGTCGAATGACAATTTATTTGTTTTTATTTGTTCTTATTTTTAAATATTGGTGATGATACTCCTCTCATCCCTGTGGTTAACTGTAGTTGATAATGTAATCCTTTCATCTTCCTTGAAGGCTTATGCAGTAGAGAGTCGTGAGGAACCCAGAGTCTGTCCCAGGTAGTATATGGCACAGTGCAGAGGAACACTATGGACAGTGTTCCAGCCTGTCGTAGATCATACTTGCCCAAATGATCACACACGATGGGCCAGTCCGAGAGTGTTTCACCTAAGTGTATATCTTTGGATGGCAATAAAGACCCCATGCAACACAGGGAGAACATGTGAACTCCACAGAAACTGAAGCAGGGACTGAAAATGAATCCCAGCTCTGGAGGTGTGAGGCCACCCTGCTACCCACAGAGGTGCTGGGCGGCCTGAGCTAACGGCCTTTCGGTGTAATGAACAGATTATTACCTGCCTCAGGTGGGCAACTTGTCTTAACGAGTGCAATGGGGTCTCAGCATGAAGGCCTATTTCCCAGACGTCAAGCTGCGTTATTGTTGAAAAGCTTGATGGTTTTGATATTCTCTCTCTTGTGATACTTACTGCCAGGAAGGGAAGGGGCAAGGAAGCAGGAATTTTCAGCCGGTCTGACCAAAGGGATCGCAATGTGACGGTCCAAAGTTTGGGAACGGCTGGACGTAGCTCACATGAGTGTCTGAGCTTCAGGATACATGGTCTGTCTATCTATGTCAGGTCTTCCCAGACCTACTGGGATGCTCTGGAAACCTCTAATTTTTGGGCTCACATTCAGCTATGGATGAGCCTGTTTTGATAATGGTGTGGGAACTCCCTGGGCAGGCAAACTGGGAAGCACCGCTAAAATTATGCAGAGCAGCCGGTAGCGTGAAACCTGACTAGGCCTCTTAATGGTAACTCAAACCATGGGTAACGAACCTGAACCTATGGAAATGTCAATTATTCAGGATGTGGTATGTCAGGTTTGGCAGTGAAACTACTTGTTCTGTTTTGGTTAAGTCAGATGAGGTATGGAGGGTCTGGCGGTGAAACTGCCCGTTCTGTTTTGATAAAGTAAGATGATGTCAGACTTGTCCCTGACTAGTAACTCAGGTAATTGCACCTGCTCTGGGCTGGTGCCAATTCGAGGTCAACCATATTTAAGCATGGCAGTGAGCAGTTTTCATTGCTCAGTCACCCCATTGCCTTTAAAGTATGGGGCTCAGTTGGCTTTTAGTCAGAGGTTTGTTTGATCAGGATAGATGGAGATCTGTGTTTCTGTGTCAATTGCCAGTAGGTTCTAGCTTGGTAGTTTGGGTGGCTTGGAGTCATGGATTTGTTAATTAGCATCTTTCTTTGAGCTTCTGCTTAGCTAGGTTCTGGTTTAGGGATTCATAACCCCAAATAGCCAGCATCCCGCAGCTGGGATGCTGTGCCAGTGGTGTCCTGTCTTCAAGGTTTTCTATGTATGTCTTGGCTTCTACATTCCTGCCCTTTTAAGGTTCTTTAGTTCCTGGACTGGGGTCTCCCGTCCTCTGCGCTTCAGTCTGCCTCTGGTTCACCTTGTCCTGGAGCTGTTCATTCAGACAGCGGCCCAAGTCCCCTTGGGTTCCTCCGTCCAGTAGTGTTGGGACTATTGGTCTCAGGGGGACAGAAGCCCTGGTGTAATGGAGGGGTGGCCCAGGTTGAGATGTTCTGTTGCAGACCTTGTCTATGAAGGCCAGTGAAAGGTTTCAAAAAGTAAGGTCTGAGTTGTGATAGAAGGGGTTTGCCAGTGAAAATACCCGTTCTGTCTTGGTATATTAAAATACGGTATGGAGGGTGTTGTGTGGTTAAACTGCCTATTTTGTTTTGGTAATGATAGATGAAGTATGGGGGGGGGGGGGGGGGGGAAGTGAAACTCCTCATTCTGTTTTGGTGAAATCAACTAAGAATAACAATGTGACACTGCTATAGTAACAGTGTTTCTGGAGTTTTTTCCAATATTGTGAAGCTTTCTTGGCAGAGGTTTGAGTAAATATTAATCTTGGTCATTCAAGCTGGTCATGATGTGTGATGTTTTGTGTTCTGTGTAACGTAGGTGGGGGGTGCAATACGGCCCCAGGTGCCCTTTCAGTCTTCCCTCCCTAGAGAGGAAGTGCCATGTTGCGTTTGCCTCTTGCTCTTTTGGCTAGTGACTGCCACGTGGTCTCTTCGCTGCACAGCCCATGCGACATTGACTCCTGGGTTACTGGCCTCATTTGCGAGGAGGGGCAGTTCTAGTCGCTGCAGATGAGTCAGTACAATCTGTCTGTGTCTTGTGTGGAAATTTTATAGAGAAATGGGAAGTAGACACAACAGTGCCATGTGTCCATGTTGACTGCATTGCTGTCCACCCCCTGGTCACCAGCTGCCCGCATGATGTCTGCCGCATGACTAACCGGTGACTAACATGTGGGTGAAGACAGGCTGCCAAGATGGTGTTAGTCTCCATCCATGGTCCTTTGTCATTTCGAGTTTACCCATTTGTAACAATTTGCAAATTAAAGATTGAAATGTTCGGTTGGCAGCCATTCCGCGGGTAGCATAGTTGTTTCACATCTCTCTGTCTCACTTTTCTGCCACAGTCCGAAGACTTGGTATTAGGCTACGTCTAAGGTGTGCGTGTGTGTGTGTGTGTGTGTGTGTGTGTGTAAGCTGTGGTGGGCCGGCACCCAGTCTATGGCATACCCCCGCTTTGTGTGTGATTAAGTGGTCAGAAGATGAATGGACTTTTGGTGTAAATCTTTGGCTGAAGCTGTGGTCTACCCTAGTTACGGACACATGTCTTTTCTACAAGACCGTAGAAAGGCAGAATTCTGGGTAGTTTGGCACTGGAATTTTTTTTTGAGGTCTAGCTTTTGATGTGATGGTTTTTTGATGAATTGTTTTTTGTTACCATGGCCAGTGCTGGACACCTCTGTACCAGCTGTATCTTGTGTGGATTAGATTAATCAGATCCTTGCATTGGTAACCTGTAAGGGCTCAGTTTTCACTATCTCCACTAAAATGTGGATGCTATGATGTAAGCCCGCAAAAGTCCACAGCTAAATGGAGACTCTCACAGTCCCCTTAGGAATGAAGCAGTGAAGGTCAGAAGCCCACTTTGGTCACATTGTATGGTGTGTGTAAGTTTTACGAAAGCGGTTTAGCACTGAAAGAGACCAGGGGTTAGTGAGTCACCACTCTTACAGATCTGTGGGTGATGTGTCTCTCATCATGCAAGCTTTGGCTAGATGGCACCTGCTTTCTCTCCATCAAAAATAATGTGTACAAACCCATTCATCCATCTTCCAACTGCTTTTCCCAGTCATGGTCTCCTGGAGCCTATTCCAGCAGCCGGGGTGCATCCTGATGCGATGCTGGTGCATCAGTGGACATATGCACTCAGTCATAATCCATGGGCAATTTAAAGACACTAATTGCCTTAGCTGCATGTCTTTGGACTGTGGCTTGAAACCTGTGTACCACTGGGAGAGCATGCAAATTAAACACACAGTGAAGGCAGGTGTTACACACTGAGCCACTGTGCTGTCTGTATGTAGAATACAATTCACTGGATTTAAAAAATATATGTTAAAAATGTTTTTGCTTTAGGCCCTGCTTGATATTGAGTGTTCAACTCAGGCTGACTGTCCTGACAGCATAATGACACCTTGAGGCCCTCATTCTGGATTGAGGTCTACTGATTTCTACCCAAATGACCCCATTTTCCCACAGGGATGAATACAGTACCAAAAGCTTGGTCTGAAGGCAGAGTCATGGTTAGAAATTCGGGGCCCCCTGACAATGTCACCTTGGCGGGCTGGGAGCCCCTCACTGGGCCCCCGCAGTCTGTCAGGTGTCCATGCTCCTCCAACACCCCTGGCTGAAGGGCACCAAACCAAATGACTTTATAGCGTGTATAATTTATTAATAATATTGTGAAATATGTCTGAATTTTATCTGAGGAATAAATATTCTGTTATTGGTGGTAATCATTTATCTGCATGATTGTTTTTTATGTTTATGGTTGATGTATGAAGGTTTTCCGTAATGCCTGAGTTACGAGGTTAATGCAGTTTGGACACATTACATGTAACCAAGAGAGTATGAGAATTTGATATTGGGGGGACACAGTTTAATATAAATGCAAAGGTGTATTTAATGGGGGAGGGTGGCAAATGAAGCCAAATGCTTGTGCCCCTTCAAGTAACTTGTAATGACTAAGCAGTTTTTGAAAAGTAAAAGTTAGGGTTAATTCCGGTCTGGTCTTAAATGGCATTACAGAGAGTAAACAGGGGGTGCTGTTGCTGACGTCGCCACGGCGGGGGCTCTTCTCCAGCCTCTATGTCTGGATTTTAGGTTTTCTCCTACAGTTCAAAGACATGCATGTGGGGCAATTGCTGTCTCTAAAATGCCAACAGGGTATGTGTCCTGCAGCATTTCATCCAGGGTGCCCCCCAGCCTGGGATGCCCACCCAGTGCCGCCTGGGATAGACTGCATACACCCCCACCCCCCACCCCCCACCCCCAAACCTTGCCACCACTTCAACCCTGAGCAGGATAAGTGGTTGGAAGATGGATGGATGTTTTTACTGTGTAGCATATTAAGGGCTATTATCATGTTAAATGCATGTGTTAAGTGTAATGCAGTAATACTGCAGATTAGCTTTGCTAAAATGTGCTGAATAAGCTGCCTGGTTTCTTTGCAGATTATGGTTCAGTCTTTTTTTTTTGCAGAAGGCTTTACTATATTTACAGTTCTGTAACTTGTCGGATTTAAGGTACCACAGTTTAAATGGACTTCATATTCGTTCACTTACATTTTGCCCAGACTACCTTAAATACGACAAGTTACCCCGATAAGCCAGTAACCCCGCTTCGTGGTACAGGCCACTGAAGGCACTGGTTTTATTCTTTTTAATTCTCTCTCTAATCCAGTGTTATTTATTGTTGCTCTCTTCCATACGGAATCTCCCAAGTCGCATGTCTCTCACTTTGGTGCAGACCTGCTCTCTGTCACTTCCTGGCGGTGCTCACCTCCTCTGCTGAACGACGCCGATTGCAAAAAAACTGCCTTCTAACAAAGCATGTGGTCCTGATCAAATAATGGCAGAACATCTGAAATATGCTAATGCTAGAGTTTCAGTTTTAATTGCTATGTGTTTTACTGGCTTATTAATTCATGGCATATTGCCTAATTCGATGATGTCTGTATATTTGTTGCCAGTGGGTAAAGATAAAACTGCTAAAATATCCAGTATAGAAAATTATAGACCTATTGCGGTGGTTGGCATATTAGTATTGGAGCAAATTATTTTGAATAGGCTATTAGAATATATAAATACTACTCATAATCAGTGTGGTTTTAAACGTAAACATGGTACAGATATGTGCATTTATGCACTAAAAGAAATTGTAAATACATATAGGAGTCAGAATTCTACAATATTTATGTGCTTTCTTGATGCATCTAAAGCATTTGATAGAGTCAATCATGGTAAATTATTTGCTAAATTATGTGAACGAAAAGTCCCTTTATATTTAATTAAGATTCTGCATTTTTGGTATTTACATCAAAGTTAGATGGAACAGGAGTATATCAGCACCCTTTGTGGTGACTAATGGTGTTCGCCAAGGGGGAATTTAATCACCGGTTTTATTTAATTTGTACATGGATGATCTTTCCAAATTATTAAATGAGTGTAAAACAGGATGTACTGTATGGTGGGGGGAAGTGCATCAATCATCTGATGTATGCTGATGATCTAGTGGCTTTCTCTCCTTATAGTGCTGGATTACATCAGTTGCTTAAAATTTGTTCCAGATATGGAATACTGTATGATATTAAGTATAATGCTAAAAAGAGTGTTGTCATTATTGCCAGAAGTAAGGAGGATTTTCTTGGCAGATCAAGAATTAAAATTCGTGAATAAGTTGAGATATTTAGGTCACATCATTAGGAGTGATTTATGCGATGGTGATGATGTAATGCGCCGGTGCTGCAAATTATATGGTCAAGCTAATATCTTGGCGCGTAAGTTTCATATGTGTACAGATGATGTAAATATAGCTCTTTTTAAAGCATGCTGCACTCCACTGTATACAGCACATCTGTGGTGTAGCTATAGCGAAGCAAAAATGAAACGGCTTCAGGTGACAGCGTGTGAAGCACCAGGTCGCCTCCTGAATACAGAGGCCTGTCCCTTTAAGACTGGGCCCCTAGGCTCCCTCAGACGCCGGCCCTGAGAGAGATGAGAGCGGCGTCGCCCTGTAGCGGCTGGTCATTATCGAACAGCTGGTCTGCAGGACACAGCACCTTATCTAGTGTGTCAAGGGCCGGTGTCAGGTTAAGCCAACCTCTCACTGGTAACTTGAGGGTTCAGGTAAGGATACAGATCTGGCTGGTACCCAGAAACACCTCTGGCGTCTATACCCAGTGGGGTATTAGCACACCGAACCCCCAATTTAATAATCTTAAAAAAGGAACCCCCCCCCACACACACACTCTTTTGGCAGTCTCTGTGTGACTGTGGTACTGCTGACCTTCGTAACAAGGGTAATTAAACGTTTTACTGAGATCGATGCACATTGTTCCATGAGAGGAGGAACGAGATGAAAAATGAAGTAGGGTGTGATTGCTTTTGGGGGGGGGGGGGGTTTGTAGAGGCTGTCGGTCACTTATCTGGCTTGTTGGTTTTCTTGTTAAGAAGTCACTGGCGCTTCCTCTGTTTCTGTTCTCTTTTTCATGAAGCTTCCAGGGTGCATGGAAAAGCGCCGTCCTGAGCTGTGCAGCAGTCATAGCCGGTATGGCTGCCTTTGATCCTGCTGAGCCGTCACCCTGCCTAGTGAAGGCAGCCTGGCTTTATTCTCCTGTGTACTGGCTGTGCTAACATCTCTGCATGGTGGACAGGCAGCTCTGTCCCAGACAGGCTCCCATGCTGGGCTGCCCTCTCTGGTGCCTAAGGAATCGCTCTTCCCTGTTCGGCCTTCCCGCCCCGGGCTTTCCCGGGTAAGACCCGTATGTTGTCACCACTCCCTGAATTCCAGCAGAGGCAGGAATTTCCACACATGGCTAAACCGCCGGCTATGTAAATAATTAATGAAGATGATTGCTCTCATTGATAAACGATTGTTAAGCAATAATATATGTATAAATCGTTACAGTCTAAGAGGCCTCTTTCAATCTGAAGAAATAAGTGCTGACCCTCCCCGCCCCTTAACCCAATGAGTAAATTTGTTGATCAGGGGGTGCAAATCACGAAAAAATATGTGAGAATCCCATATTGGTTGAAATCGGGACACAGAAATGCAGGGTGATCGTGTAAAATATGGCACAGGTGGCAACTCTACCCTCCGTGCCTCTGTGATGTTAGCACAGCCTGTACTGACCTGGTGCTCCAAGGTGACTGCGTTCAGGCTCTAGTATTAAGATGCAGATGGTGGCCGTGAGGCTTATGTGTGTGTGTGTGTGTGAGCAGCATGTTGTAAGCCGGGGTTCTTGGTACATTGCAGTGGTCATCCACAGACTACAGGAAGTCCAGGAAAGCCATCTCAGAAAGGTGCCCTTTTTGCTCCTGAAAGTCCTTAGAGACTGCCTCAGCCCACAACGAGGTCCACAGCTTCTGTAGAGGCTGCTATGATTCCCACTGAGGTCCACAGCATCCTTAGAGGCTGCCCTGCTTCACACCGAGGTCCACAACTTCCCTAGAGGCTGCCCTGGTTCACACCGAAGTCCACAGCTTCTTTAGAGGCTGCCCTGGTTCACACTGAGGTCCACAGCTTCTTTAGAGGCTGCTATGATTCCCACTGAGGTCCACAGCATCCTTAGAGGCTGCCCTGGTTCACACCTAGGTCCACAGCTTCTTTAGAGGCTGCCCTGGTTCACACCGAGGTCCACAGCTTCCCTAGAGGCTGCCCTGGCCCACACCAAGGTCCATAGCTTCCACAGAGGTCCAGTGCTGTCCCCTTTAATGCTGAAGACAGGGCCTTCCATTGATCTCTTCTGTTGATAACCCAAATAACTCAGCATGTATCCAGTGCTGGTCACTGGGCAGGGGAGCAGGCACGTGCACAGGTAGGGCTCAACCTGTGCAGAGCACATGACCTTTTTGTAATTACACTCGGAAGTGCCCTTTTTTTGGAGGGAGTTTTTTTTTTTTTAATACATCAATGCTATTGGTAACCCTTTACGTCTGTTTGGCTTTTTAACAAATATTTAACCAATTAAAGGCATTAAAAAGCGCATCTCTTAGAACCGCTCAAACTGTCAGTCAAACT
>JAODJU010000039.1:7467142-7493583 GCA_026776725.1 Gnathonemus echidnorhynchus
CCGCAAAGGGCCGCTGTGTGTGCGGGTTTTCGCTGCAACTCCCTAATTAGATTACTAATTAGAGGACTGATTGGCTGGGTTTGAACAGCTGACCTACAGGTTATCCCAAAAACCTGCATACACACCGGCCCTTTGCGGATAACATTGGCTACCCCTGAGTTAAATGCTTCTCATATGGCCTTCTGATACACAGAAGAAGTCTTGTCCCACTTTCAGTGCCTCAATGGTTTTTCTGTCTCAGAGAGTTAGAAGCCTCAGTCTTGACTTCTCCCCAAGACCCTTCATCCTATCAGTAGACCTTGTCCAAGATGTCAGTACGTGTTGGTCTGTCTATAATGGAGTGGGTATACAGTGGATGGCTGGTTGCCTCTGGATAGTGTGTCCAGGATAACAGTTCATCATGTGATACATCTGCCAGTTGTGTCCCAACCCAGACTACATCTTAAACCCAGATCGTATAAGATGCTGCTTCATTACACTCTGGGAACTGTAGTTAATATACAACCTGCTGCTTTGTTATACTCTAGACCAGGGGTGGGCAATCTTATCCGCAATGGGCCAGTGTGTATGCGGGTTTTCGCCGCAACTCCCTAATTAGATTACTAATTAGAGGACTGATCGGCTGAAGAGTCCTCACACCTGGGTTTGAACAGCTGACCTACAGGTTATCCCAAAATCCTGCATACACACCAACCCTTTGCGGATAAGATTGCCCACCCCTGCTCTAGGCACAGTAGTCTGTGCCACCACTGCTCTATTGAACTCTGGGAGTTGTAGTCCGTGTGCTCCCTGGTGCTGTGTTGCACTCTGGAAATTATAGTTCCTGTGCTCACTGGTGCTCCGTTGCACTCTCACCCAGGCCTGTGTGTAATTTGTGGATCCTTGTTAAATAAAGCCAGACATGATCTGTTGCCTTGGACAAAGGGGCACGTGATATAGAGCTGAGTAAAACCATTGTGTCAGGAAAAGAGAATTTAAAACTGCTGCTTTCTCAGAGGGCCAGAGTGTATTCACAACCTTCAACAAGTGATGATTCTCTCTCTCCTGTGCTGGGAGGAAAGGGGCTGATCTACCTGTCACTTTCAGAATGTAGAAATCTATCTTGGGGAACATCAGTCTAGCTGTCACATTTCTGTTTTCCTTTTAAACATGATCATTGTCCAAACCCAGTGTGCTGTAGTCCTCTTGACCATGGTGTAGATGTGACATCAGTAATTAGTGCTATATTTGATTTCTGGGTGGTTTGCCTCTAAATTTAATTTCCAAATAGCAGGAAGCTTGCCTGGTTCATCTTAAAAAGGAGTAATCTGTGATCTGCATATTAATTATAGATGCCAGTAAATCTTGGCTGAAGAGGTCTTTCAGAAGATTGAAAGATGATTTGACATGGCAGGTCTGAAGATTACTGTGAAATGCCTTATTTATTTGTCTTGCTGAGAAGCTTTTTGAAGCTCTTTTAGGGCTGTGGCGATTAGTTGACGTAGTCAATGACGTTGACGCCGAAAATACGTTGACATCAATATTTTAAATCGAAAAGCCGGCGTCCATTATCTAAAGCCCTGTAATAACCTACAGTTTGTAGTTGCCAAAATAAAAATTGATCATTTAGATTAATCAGTAAAATAGTTGATAGATTAAAATAGCCGTTAGTGGCAGCCCTAAGCTCTTTACAGTAATTCGAGTGACTGCTGATTAGAGAATTATGATCTCCTTCATGTGAAGATTGCTTGTATCATTGACTGTTGACCTTGAGAAGACCTTCTCTCTTCCAGGTATGCCCTGCACTTCTTGGTCCAGAGTGGAATTACATATGGCATCATGATTTTGGCTGGTGTGGAGCACATGCACAAGTAAGTCCCTGTCTGAATTATTCCCCCCCCCCCCCCCCTTTTTAATATCCATTTAGTTTAGTTTAGATAGAGTAGTAGGAGTTGTTTTTGAAATGTTGTAGTGCAGTTTCTTTGCCTGTATCAAAGAAATACTTGTGCAAATGTAAATGGTCGGTATTTGACCACTGTTCTTTTACCTTTCCCCCAGTGGACTACAAGTGTCAAGCTGTGGGAAATTTGATATGTGATCTTGCATACCAAAATCAAATTAGAGAAAAAGTGATTCTTACAGTGTGCAGGCAAAGCATTGCTCAGCACTTAAGAATGACTGTACCCAAATCAGTCCAATGAGATCTTAATCACTGGAGCCCCATTAACAAGTGTTTTTAATGGCGCTCTGTTCACTCGACATAGCTAAACTCATCCATCGTGATTTACAGTGTCTCCCCTAGACTGGGCTCATGTTGTCGCCTTTTGCCAGTGAGTCGGTATATGGTCCAGTTAAGTCACTGCATGCTTGGTGTGAACCCAGTGAGCCTTGGGAGTCCTTCAGTGACATGCTTATATACCCTCGGCTTTCCCTCAGTCATCTGGGCTGACGTGCGAGTGGTTGATCCTCACAAAGAAGCTGCCTACGTGTCTGACAGCACCCAGCCTGTAATAAATGGTCGCTTATAAGTACCTGCCAACATGTCGCTGAGACATAAAGAGTCTTTGAAAGCCCTGTTCTGTCTGACAAACTTGTTGAGGGGGTGAGAGATGCCACGGCCCTGACATGAAGCTGTAGCATAACAGGACTGCAACTTCACTGAATCCCCAAGGATGTACCTTCATGGCTATGAGACCGTCTGTGATGTAAGATGTCGTGACAGCCCTGCTGTTGTCACTAGGTGGCGCCCTACAGTCCTGTGGCTGTGGCATGAGTAGACAGGGCCAGAGTCACCTTGCATGAAGAACTTTTCTCTGTCTGTCTTTCTGGAGCTGGTCAAAGGTATCCGATTGTGATTGGTATAGAGAGTAATCATGCTTTTGCTTCTTAAAAACCTCTGGGTCATTGGTAACTTGGTCGGACAGGGACTGCTTAGGCAATATGCACATTTGCAGTGAACGGGCTGGAAATGTTTCTGCCTGTGCTGGTTCTGCAGCTATCGCAGCCTCGTCATCTGTCTGCCCCTGCGCAGAGGACCCTGATACTCCTTCAGCATAGCGAAGGCCGCTTGTGACCTGATGGAGCGTCTTGCACTAACTGCAGTGTGTCTCTCGTACATCCTATATCCTCATGACCTTGACCTTGTCTATCCTCCGCCTCATCCTTCTCTCCCTTCTTCCTGCTTCATTTTCTATGAACCTCTCTGTTCTTTGCCTTGCAATCCTTCTCCCCTTCCCATCATCCCTTGGGTGATGATGTTCCCTGAGGAGCTTAGGCGAGCAGCAGTTAGCCTCCTGCTTTGAACCTTGATCCAGAGATGGGATGCCTGTCCGCACAGAAGGATATGAGTGATGCTGCTCCCAGCTAGGAGGAGTCACCAGTTTGGCCGAATGCTGTCCTGGGGCTGAGCGCATACAGTATCTCCGAAATCAGCACAGCGCTGCCTCGGATCACCCTGAGCGTTATCCCTGAGGCCGGCAGCAGCCCCCCACTGGCTCCCCTTAAAATGTCCCAGGGGAGCGACATACTCCAGGAATAGTACCACAGCTTTGGTTTTCGCAGGAAGGTCCTGGCAGCCAGCTGGTAGTATGAGCTGGCTGGGATCTCGCTTCATCGCCGCCGTCTGAGGGAGTCGGAGATGTTTGCGTCATCACTGAGGATGCGGCAGTTAGTGGGGGCAGGTCAGGCAGCCCACTGGGACTCCTGCTAATCTCTACCTCAGACGGAGAAGCTAAGAAGCGCTTTTAGCTTCTGGGGGGAGGCTTCTCAGCACCAGCTAAGGTGCGTCAGGGCAGCAGCCTGTGAAGTAAACACATCACAGCAGCACGGCGGTGACGTCAGGAGGGCGTCAGCTGGCATGTCTAAGAAGGAGGTGCGTCCCCTTGTTTCTGGACAGCAGCCAGCCAGGACTGGCCACTCTGCGCCCGTGTTGCACATGTGTCTGTATATCAGGCAGGCATTTTGCCGAGAGCTCATTTCTACACCATCCACTGCAGCTCTCTGTGCCAATCAGCAGGGCAATAATGGGGGAAGTGATGCGCTCACACCGGGAGGAAAACGACGGACTGGCTTCCACTTCAAAGGCTCAGTATCGGTGTTTCCATGGAGACCAAAGCGCTTCCCCTGCGCTCCGCTACCCCTCTCGTGTGATGTTTTGATTGATATGCTCCCTTCCTGTAGCTGACTGCGGCTCCCTTCCTGTAGCTGACTGTGGCTCCCTTCCTGTTTATTCCGACAGGAAGGGACAAGGAACTCAAAATGTTAATTATAATCTGAACTCAAAATGTTAATTATAGTGTCAAACAGTGAAGTTGCCCAGCCTCTGTATCTATCTATTCATCAGTTAAGGGATTTTGATCAAGACATTGGAACTTGTTTTACATGTGGTTTTGGAATTATGGAAAACAAAATCTTAATTGTACAGTTGTTGATTCCCACAGCACCACACTTACCACCAGGATCAAACTAGTTAATGGCCATCCATCCATCCATCCACCCATCCATCCACCCATCCATCCATCCATCCACCCATCCATCCATCCACTTTCATTAACTGCTTATACACTGACAGTAATGTACAGTGCCGTGCAGAGGCTTTTCGGGGGGGGTCGTCCCTCACGGGTAATTTTTCCAGTGGAGGGGGTTCATCGAAAAGGGCCACTCCATACCTTCAAAGGAAGCACTTCTGATCGTTTGGCCAAAAGGGGCAGGTGCTCAGGTGTCCCCAGCCTGCGTCAGAGACAGTCTGACTTTGGCTCTTCTGGAAGCCGGCCAGTACCTTATAGAGTATCATAGAGTCCCAGCAGACTTATTGGGAAGCCTCCTCCCTCACGGCTGGCCGAGGGCCAGCAAGAAGCCATCCTTCTGCACAGGCACCCCAGGGAGCGATCCGCGCGCCATCATTTCCTCCTGGGTTTATTTGCACATGTGGGACGGCGCCTTCCTGGGGGAGGACCGCCAGCCTGGTCCAGGTGGGATGTGTTGACAGAGAAGTAAAGTTTGATCCTCCTGTTTTGTCCCTGGGTGATTAATACCAGGGTCGCTATGACGAAACCGACCATGTGCTTCTGCTTTGGTTCCAGCCAAACTGCTTTTGTCTTAACAAGATGCAGGGTAAGTATCAACAGTGCTCTTAGGAATCTTCATAGTTTTGAGTAAAGCAGGTGTATCTAGAGTGTTAGGCCTTCTAGAATTTAAGTTGAACCTCTTAGGTCCTGTCTCCACCACCTAGCCTCCTATAGGAGGACCCTGCGTGCGGTAGGGGTCTTGTAGCAGTTGGCATGTAAACCCTATGTGATGTTGAGGTGGCTGCCCTGTGGTACGTGGCTCTGTGGGTAAGCATTCTGTGCCCGTGTTCCAAAGGTCACGGTTCACATACCACCGCTGGCAGTGATGTCGCCGCTCTTGAGTAAGCTTCGGGGACTGGCTGACCCTGCCCTTTCAATTGTGCGTCAGTTTGGATAAAAGCATTTGCTATATAAATAAATGCAGATGAGCTGTCTCAGTGTGTGTCTCCTGCACAACTTGATTACCATGATGCCCTTTTAACCCCTGATATAGCAGGTGAGATAAACAGCATGGAATGATCACTGCAATGAAGTGATCAAAAATCAGCAAGGTGCTGTGAAGTTGCTAATCCTTGCCTTAATAGAGTTTACATCTGCTGTGACAGTCTATGCACATTTCCTACAGTATACATACTTTAAATATATAGTCGATATACTAAATTGCTCTTCCATCCATATTCCATGTGTTGTTGCAGTGCGAGGCTGAATCCTATCCCTGGATGCCCTGTATGGAATGTCAGTCCACATGGAATGTATGGAATGTCGCAGGGCACACACTCACATACACAATGGGCAATTTAGAGACACCAGCTGCCCAAAGGACACGATGGTCAGTCAACCAATATGTACCATAATTAGCATGACGTAAAACAGGAAGCTCAGTTTGCGTACACGTTACTGCTGCAAGCCATCTTCCCTTAGAGGTCTCTCAGACAAGACCTGCTTCTTCTCTGTGGCTTGATGACAAATGGTGGTTTTTCTCTTTGGCTCCTCCGGCAGGTACTGTTTGGTGGTGGCCCTGGGGTACCTCAGCATTTGCCAGATCACCCGGGTCTATGTCTTTGACTACGGCATGTACTCTGCAGACTTCACGGGGTAACGCTCCGCCGTCTTACTGTCACCGCCATCCTGCGCAGAGGTGACAGAGTCACGGGCACACTTTCATCTCAGGGGAGGCCTTGTGCTGATCGCAGATGAGCTCCAGATGAGGATTTTGGCTTGGCAGTAGACGGGCAAGGAATTGGACATTTAATTTTTTGCATTTCTGTCATCAAACGGCAGCAACAAATATAATGTTCTGGTTAGCTGTAAGATATAAATGGTTAAAGAAATTTCTTTGTGGCTAGTAGACGCTACTTAACTTTACTTAAGGAAGATCATCCTGCTCCGCGTGTCCCTTGAGCAAAACACAGGTTTTTTTGTCACAAAATACCTAGCCAGAAAGCCATAAAAATAATCAAATAAGGGAAATTGTAATCCAAGTAAAGACTGCCGTACTGGTGATGACGATGGTGATAGTGATGATGGTGATGGTGATGATGATGACGATCATGATGATGATGATGATAATGATAATGATGGTGATGATGGTGATGGTAGTGATGGTAATAATGGTGATGGTGGTGATGGTGATTCCTGGAGAGTGTCTGCCCAGTCACCCCTGCCTCCCTGCCCCCTTTTGCAGACCCATGATGGTCATCACCCAGAAGATCACTAGTCTGGCATTTGAGATCCACGACGGTAAGCGGCGGCTGCAGATACCTTGTCTTAATCCAGATCGCTTGTCTCACACGAGGCCGATTGCACGTTGAAGTCATTTTATTGGCTCTTGGGTGAAGCAGCCAACCCCCCACTCATCATTAATCAGTGATAATTCAGAGGATCTATAAAACAAAATGGAATTACTGTAAAGCTTATCGTTTGCTAGGCTGTCGGTTCATCCTTAATGTTAAATAGCGTGACTGGACTCTGCTTGGCATTTCACACTTTGGTCCTTGGGTTGGTCACACTATTTATGGACCACAGAACAAAACTACCACACCTCCAACCCCCCACACGTGCCTGCATGATGGTATCTGTAGCTTTTGGAAGGATGGCGGCCTCGACTGGGGTCACCCTTTCATTAAGGGTAGGGTCACCCTGTTAATTGGAGAAGGAGGCCATGGATGACTCTAATAGCTGAGTAGCTGCAATCGAAAACCATCCTCTCTGATGAATAGTCGGAGAGTACTGTTGGTCTTGCACATCCTTTCTTCACCCAGCCCCGCCTTTGTTTCTGTGCTTTAGGAAGGTCTCTGGAAGGTCTTAGACCTTACGCTCAGTGGACTTGCAGTCTTTCAGTGTTGGCTCTGTCTAATGACCCAGGAGCATAAATATAATACTTATGGTGCATTGATAAGAAAAATTATGGTAAAACCCTGTGACATTTTGACCTTAGTGAAAAGGTTTTAGGCAGGTGTTCTTTGCCCAGTGCTTACTGAGCAATCAGGTGGTTTATGTAGGTACTACAGCATAGTGTTGGACACCTTCTGCCACCGGACATTAAATGTGACAGGATAATTAAACCACTGGCTTACTGCTGCCATCTTCACTATAAATGGAGGAAGCGGAATAGCCTGGCTTGTTGAGAGGGCACGGACCTGCGGGGGACCCGTTAAATCACCCCTCCCCCCCACCCCATACATCACAGCGGATATTTCAGAAGCCGTTCGGCTGGAGAGACAGTGAATTAGATGCCGCGCACCCTGACCTGGAAGCCATGCATCTTACTGGGAGCGGAAGGCGTGACCCCGAACTCAGCGCCGGTTTAAACTCCTCAAGTGTTTTCTGCATTACTGCAGTACCAACGCGGGCGCTGGGCCGGACAGCAGGTGGTATGTTTACAGCCCAGCTGAACCTGGCTCATGGACTGAGGCGGATAGTCAGACCGCAAGGCTGTGGCATCAATGTCCATTTTTATATTTCGTGTGAGGAGCGAAACACAATACACACTCATAACTGGAGACTTTGAAGAACATTGCTAATATGACAGTTTGTAGTCACTGTTTTGCTATCCTGTTTCCCATGGAGACTGAGAGGTACCAAGGGACCTGTTTCCTTCCTCCGATCCACAGAGGGCAGTCAGCTGTAAAAGACAGCAGTGATCCACCCAGGCTTTGACGTTACGGCGAGGCCTCATCCTCCTCTGTAACGTGCCTCAGCGTTCTGCAGTGGTGTCTGACTGATTGGTGTAGGATAGGCTGAGAAGATGGCGCAGAGTGGTAGAGAGCAGCTGGGTGCTGATCAAACAAGATCTGTGCATCACAGAGAACCATCCGGTTTCCTGTTCTTCTGAAGTGCGCAGAACCCCACCCCAGACGTCACTGTCACTTTGGCATTCTCTGCAGGAAACTGTGACTTCTCACTGCAGTGTCAGCGAAGCAGCACATCTTCATACTGAAAAGTTAGCTTGACACAGGAGATCGATGTGCCCCCCTTGTTCCTGCTCACCGCCCGTGTCTCTGGGGGCGTCTCGCTTTGGTCTAGGTAGTCCTCCTTAAAGAAGCCCTGCTTCTTCTGTGTCCGCCCAGCGGAAACCAGGAGACCTCATCAGTCGGTGTCAAATTGATTTCTGTGGCCCGATTTAACTGTCAAAACACATTTGGAAATAGATGAAGAATTGTTCCGGAAAATTCCAGTGCTGTTTCCTGTGGGCAACGCGGCTGTGCCGGGCTGTCCTTTACCAGCTCACTGCATTCACAGATACCTGCCTGACTGCAGAAGACTCTCTCTGTCGTTAGCACAGCCCCTCACCCTTAAAGCTGTATAAGTTCAGGCGAAATGCCAGGGGTCACACCTGTGGTTTTGCTTAGTTGGGGAATTGTGGGAATTCCCTGCAGCTTTATCAAGGGGGCTGGGGGAGGGGAGAGGGAGACCTAGATTTTCCCCAGTGTCATATTCTATTAATCATATTTATATTTAAAATAGTTAAAATGCCTGTGGGACCTTTTAAATCTGATGTGTGAGTTCCTGTTGTTTAAAATATTTGCCATGTTTTTATTGTCACCCCCTGTCACACACACACACACACACACACAAACACATAGACTTACATTCTACTCACCTGGTCATCCCTGTAATGTAAGGGTACTCTGTACTGATGGAGGGAGAAGTAAGGCATGGAAGCCTGCAGTGCTGAGGGTCGCTATGCACTGTCACGCACCGTTTAATTAAGCCATTTCTAATGGGGCACGGATTAAATATTACCACAGTAATGTTCCACCATCTTTTGGAGGAGCAGTGTTCCAGCGCTCTGCTCACTGGTGTACGACTTGACCCTCTCAGCCTTTCCCTTCCTGCTTCCCTCTCTGACCTCCCAGGAATGGCCAGGAAAGAGGAGCAGCTGTCCCCCAGTCAGAAAATTCTCGCCGTAAGGTACGCCGTGGCTACATTGCATTATGTTGTTCTGGTGGGTGGCTGTAGGTGTCATTTGTGTCCCTTACCCAAAGGGGCCACATGTGCGCATTGATATGGGTCTTTGGCTTCTGTACTTTGGTAGGACATGGTGGGAGCAACGGTGCTATGGATCCCAAAAATGACTTCTGGTTGCTGACTAGTTTAATCGCTTTTCTATCAGTTTCTCTAACTTGCCACTTTCTGGGCTCATGGCTCCACCCACTGTGGCTGGTAGAGCCTAATTTCCCATGTTGCTGCTGTTCACCAAGGACCCTGCATCTCGCCCGCTGTGGCTTTCAGTGTTCCCACAGGCTGACCTGCTATTCACCAAACTCTTTAAAGAGAGTTTGCAAAGGGGAATGACTCTTGATTCAAGTCAAAGCAACTTTTATTGCTAACTATAGTTAGCATTGCTAACTGATGCCTGTGGTTATATACTGAGATGAAATATCATTCTCCTTGGTCATAGTGCAACTGATAAAGTAATAAATAGCCAATGTTAAGACATATAAACAAAAAACATGACATTAAGTCCTAGATTAGAAATACAATTAACTACCTAATCGTGGGGAAAGATTGTTCAAATTATCCTGGAAGTGGAATGTGCAGCAAATGAACAGGTATAATTTCAGATTTATGAGTCCAGAGCCATAGTCCCTTAACAGCCTGTCTTAGGTTGGGAGGGGCCGGACTATTCAGCAGTCTGACGATAGTCATAGGAAAATGCAGTTTTTAAGCCTCAATATCTTGGCTTTGACTGAGTTAAATGTAGAATATACACATGGAACTGATCCAAATAATCATAAGGACAGATTTGTGCTGGAATGTTAGACCTAAAATACAGGTCTGGGCAACAATCACTTGGGCACCTACCTATAAATTGTTTTTCTTAAATCAAATGAGGTCACTGAGCCACAATGCATTGGGCATTCAAAGAGGAAGAAATCTATCATGCTTTTGGGTTGCAGACACATCAGTTAGTGTTCACACTTGCTTTTGGTTCTTTTTCCCTGCATTAACTTGGATCCGTTCTCGTTTCTGCCTGGGGAAATCTCCATGTCTGTTGTTGCTACCCTTGCAGGCGGATGCCCAGTCTGCTGGAGTATCTCAGCTACAGCTGTAACTTCATGGGCATCCTAGCGGGTCCCACGTGTTCCTACAACGACTACATCGCCTTCATCGAGGGCAGGTCCTACCACGCCAAGCACCTGCAGAACAATGGCAAGGTGAACGGGACGCACAAGCAGAGCGACCCATCGCCTAAGGTAAGCCCCCCACTGCTCCCCTCCAGTCTCTGGCCTAAAGTCAAATGTATATAATAGCCTTGGCTGTGCCCCCATAATGCATTGCTAAATTATGAATCGGGGAAGTTGAAAGACAGTATGGCAAAGAAAGACTTTCGATCAGAGTTGGGTAATTCGGGTTGAATACTCTGTGACTGTGACTCTTTATGCTCAACTGATTGGTTGTGTACAACAGCCAGATCTTAATGGCCAGGTATGTTTGCTGAGGCAAAACACTGGAAAATTCTCTTAGAAACCAAACATAAAACTTTACCTTCAGCTGCTATGTTATGCTGTTCCACATCTGTCATGTCATGCCCTAAAAGGATTGGTCATCTTCTGTTAGAGGATGAGGGACTTTGTTGAACAACTGTGATTGATTGATGCATTAAATAGCGCCCCCTGCTGAGAAGAGGGCAGCCAGCAGAAACTTGCTGCACAGTAGTCTGCGCCCAGGCATGTGTGGACTGGGGGAGCCCTTCCTCCCACTCAGTATAGGTCAGCTAGGCATCTGATGACGCATCACCTTTGCTTTCCTTTTCCCTCCGTAGTGCAGGAGCTCATGGCCATAGGGGCTAACTGCAAATGGTCACTCTTCTGTTCAAGAGCAAATCCTATCAGTGTTTAATAATCATTCATGTTAATTATTAAGCATAGCTTAATCAGTTCTTTTTCTGTGTGTCTTTTCCAAGTGGGGAACAAAATAGCAAAACCTGGTGTTTCTCCAGGGCAAGGATTATTTATCGTGATTTTTATTTTTTGGGAATTGAGCGACAGAGGATTTGAGTGAGGTGGAGCATTACCCGCCGTGTGTGCAGTATGTGACCTCGCCAGTGTGTGCTTGCAGGTGGTGGGCGGGACTTCGGGTCTGAGCCTGACATGTTTTGGGTCTGGGCGGTGACCCGTGTTTATGACTCTGCCTGGCTCAAAGGGCTCCGGATGACGGCACTGTTTTCTGCCCTCAGGTGGACGTGATCCAGAAGCTGTGCGTCTGCATGCTCTCGTTGCTGGTCTTCCTGTCCGTTTGCAAAGTGTTCCCCGTGGAGCGCAACATCGATGACGACTTCGTCGCCACCACACCCTTCTATGGCCAGGTGATCTACCTGTACCTCTCCATGCTGACCACACGGCCAAAGTACTACTTTGTGTGGACACTGGGTGAGTGTGCCCTCGCCACGGTTTCGCGGTCTTGGCATTTTAAAGGTATTCTTTAATGCCTCTATTTATTGTGGTTTCCAAAGGCTGGACTACTTTAAATTAACCTTCAATTCAGCACAATAAACAAGCCTATAGGTATTGATCACTACAAGCATTTAGATGCAACAATGTCTTTGGCTCTGGGAGCTTTCTGAGCAATGTTTAGGTTGAAGGACAAGTGCTCAGTTTATCTGTGGAATGTTCAGGTAGTGTATGAGCTCAGTTTGTCGGTACAGTGTTCAGGTTAAATGACAGAAGCGTATGTCTCTGCAGGGGATTTGCACCCCTTCAAGTGACTCCAAGGTCTTCATTGCAGTGCAGATCTCAGCCACTGCATTATCATGTTGCTTTACACTAGGGGTGGCCAATCTTATCCGCAAAGGGCCAGTGTGTATGCGGGTTTTCACTGCAACTACCTATTTATATTACGAATTAGAGGACTGTTTGCCTGAAGAGTCCTCACACCTGGGTTTGAACAGCTGACCTAAAGGTTATCCCAAAAACCCGCATACACACTGGCCCTTTGACTGGCCACCCCTGCTTTACACAGTGCTCTGTATGGATGTAGATCTTTAGAAGAAGCCACATGAGGTAATGCTGGTAGAACGTAGGCATGACCTGTACGTCTCCTTGTGTGCTTTTACCCCTGCACAGCTGACGCCATCAACAACGCTGCTGGATTTGGCTTCAATGGCTACAACAAAGATGGTTCACCCAGATGGGACCTCATATCGAACCTGAGAATTATGGACATAGAGGTGAGGCTCCAGAAGGCCATTAAGACCTGGCCATCCTGTGATGTCCATCCAGCAGTTCGTGGCTCAGGTGGTTTGGACTCTCTGCCTGTGATCAGAAGGTTGCCGGTTTGAATCCTGGAACTGACAGACTGATGCCGCTATTGGGCCCCTGAGCAAAGTGCTTTTCCTCAATTGCTCCTGGGGTGCCGCATGCTGGCTGACCCTGTGTTGCACCTCCCATGTTTGCCCCCTCAGCATTTTTATGCATCTCCAGGAGAACAAGATAGGATAGGTGAAAAGGCAGTTTCCCCATGGGGATCAGTAGAGTATCACTATTCTATATTCCCACTGTATATCCTGGTCAGAAGGCCATCCCAGGCAGTGCAGGCCCAAGCCTGCGGGTGGGAATCCTGCCTGTTTCCTCTCAACCCCACAACGAGCTTTTCTCCTCTCCCTCTTCAGTTTGCCACCAGCTTCAAGATGTTCCTTGACAACTGGAACATCCAGACTGCCCTGTGGCTCAAAAGGTGAGTAACTGAAAATCTAGTGCTTTCACCATAAAATGTGTAATTGCTTTCTATGTACATGTCGCATGAATGAAAATGTGGAGCAATCTTCTTACTGTTAACTAATAGCGAGAAACGGAGAGATCCTGCCTCCTCATTCAGGCCTGACCTAAATTATTAATGCAGCCCTAAATCTAGCTGTCACGGTTATGGAATGACACACTACCTTAACAGTGTAAGCTCAGACTCTCCCCCATCTTATTTGAGACTGTTGGCTGTCTAACATCAGTGTTGGCCAGCCCAGAGCCCTGGAAGGTGTCAGAAGTGCGTAGTCCTTTAAAGGCGTTATAAAGCCGGGTGTCCCTGGGTGACGCAGTCACACGCACAGTGTGAGACCTGCAGGCTGTAATTTACACGCTCGTCACGGTGCCCCGAGCCTAGGTTTCCTGCGCTGTCGGAGCTGTCAGAAGGGGGCGATATTTTTCATCTATAAATCAGTTTATGTGCATTGACCTTATTTTCCTAGCCCAGTACATATGTTTTAACAGCTGATATTATTATTATAATTTTTCAACTTGCTGAAAGCCAGCAGATCCTGTGCAGGGCAGGATGGAAGCAATATTGTTACTATATATAAAGTTATATGAGATGTGCTGAACTGTCATTTTTGTTTGGTTTTTGGGAGCCATTTAGCTACGCTGTGCTGCTGAAGACACCATGATGTACAGTTTTGCTAAATTCTGTGGCTTTTCTGGGGCATATAGAGGGGAGGGGTCACAAGGGCAGTGGTCCCAGTTGAAAGCTGATTGGCCCATGCCCCTGTCACTCCCTGATGTATAACATATCATTGGCTAATGACAAAGTCAGCCCTTGTTTATGAATTATATCCCTGTTATACCCCCCAACTTAAAAAGTCATGGAATCACCCCTGTCATTTTTGATCGTTGGTCAGTGTTAGCAGTATCTACAGAGTAACTCTCTCAACACAAAAGCTCCACTTTGAATTGTATGGGGCGTCTGTCTAAGGTTAGTGCGCTGTAAACTGAAATAAAATAAGATACCAAAATAAAATAAACAAAAACTATAAATATTGCTTCCAAAGGTAACTGAAATAAATAATATGAATACTACTACTACTACTACTACTACTAATGTTAATAATAATAATAATAATAATAATAATAATAATAGTAATAATATTTCTCATGCTCAAGGATGCTTAAACACTGAAATAAAATAAAAACAAACTTTCAAATATTTTCTGTTACAGTTCCTTAATACTATTCAGCTAAAGTATTGATCAGCCTCTCTTTTATTCCCATTATTAATATGCTTTTTCATGTAGGATTCTCTACAGATTAGACACATAAAATAGCTCTACAACTAACCCAAGAAGTAAAATTACTAAAACTTTACAACTCAAGTTTTAAAACTAATATATATGCATGGGTTTCAAATGAAAATTGAAAATAGCATAAAAATAAAAACAAGCTTTAAAAATCTAAACTGTAATAACATTGTTGTGCCGTGTTGGGACCGGTATCCTCCTTCCAGAGTGTGCTACGAGCGCTGTCCCTTCAAGCCCACGGCCGCCACCTTCCTGCTGTCGGCAATGTGGCACGGCGCCTATCCAGGGTATTACCTCACCTTCGTCACGGGGATTCTCGTCACGCTGGCGGCGAGAGCGGTGAGTGCCGTGCCCCCACCTCCTGCAGGCTGCCGCCTGTCCTCCCGCCTTCCCTCTTCATTTCTTTGCCGGCAGTTTTTAGCCCTCTTACTTCTGGGTTCATGTTGCAAACCCATGTATTAACTGCTCAGAACTCCAAACAAACCCTCTATAAATAATTTTCCAACCATTTAGTAGTGAAATAGTTGAGCTGTGTGTTTCTGAAGCCATGGATAAAGTGTGAATTGTGTAATAGTGATGGGGTGGCAGCTGTGTTAACAGTGTATCTGTGGTTCTTGACACTATACTGCATATGAATGAGCTGATGTCTGTGTCAATCAGTAAAACAGCCTTAAATGACATTAGCACTCCATATTGGAAATCTAGTGTAGATATTATGGATTTAAATGTTCATCATTTAGCGACGTGCTCTCTCATTTCGGTCTTCAGGTGAGACACAACGTCAGGCCCTACTTCCTGGGCTCTGCGACGCACAAGCTGGTGTATGATGTCATCACGTGGGCGGGGACTCAGATCGCCATATGCTACACAGTAGTACCATTTGTGCTGCTTTCGGTGACTCCATCACTGAAATTTTACAGGTAAATGACAAGCAGCATCCTGAGCAAGAGGAATCGCTTCAGAAACCTCACACATTCAAGCAAACAGACGCTCATCCACTTGGGCCTTGTATTTGACAGTTTCCATCCATCCATCCATCCATCTTCCAAGCACTTATCTTTGTTAGGGTTTTTTTAATTAATTTCCCACCCTAGCATGAGGGTGTCTTTTCCTCGTAAAGATCACTTTGTAACTTGAACACTGGCCCAGATATTGCTGTAATAAACTTGAATGAGGGTTGATGTGGTTCATGCTATCAGTTAATTTATCCCTCAAAGCAGCAATGACACGGCCCTGCATTTTTCGAGAGATGTAATTTGCTGCTGGGGGAGACGAACGAGCAGGCTATTAAGAGGAAGTAAGAGATGTTCAAGGACATTTGGTAAAGTAGCGTGGAGCCGTAATGACCGGGAGTATGTATCGGCTGTCTCAGTGGAGATGTAGCGGAGCAGAGGGAGAGCTTCACAAAGTCCTGTAGGCGACCATCGGTGATTCCTACCTCTATGAGAGCGGCGCAGTTACCCAGCGAATGATCGCTGCTGTTTGTCTTGATCACGCACACGTCGGCCTCCCCTTTCCCAGGTCGTGGTACTTCAGCGGTCATATCAGCTGCTTGCTGCTGGTGGTGGCTCTGCCCGTGAAGCCAAGGCACCTGCGGACAAATGAAGCACCCAGCAGTGACCACGCCCAGCTGCCCCTTTCCACTGTGGATGACAGCAGCCAGGAGAAGAAGACTTCATGAGGGACTTTGAGCCAGCACCCGGCCTGCTAGGCTGGGGAATTCTCCAACACTGAGACCACTACAGAGATTTGTTCTTTTCTCTACTTTTTTTAATGAAAGACCATCAGACAAATGGACAAACAAATGGGTACGATGGATGGGGTGGTGGGGGTTCATATTTTGGGTTGAAGATAGTGCAGCTGACCCTGAGCATGAGAGATCTCTGGACCAAACGGCAACTACTAACAGCGAAGCGTGGTGGGGGGATCACATGACTCGACTTGTAGTGTCTGATTGGCTCCACCAGCACGTTGTGTGCAAAACGGCTGCTCTGGTGCCTTAAACCTTCAGTCTGCCCAACAGCTTCATGTGCATCTTCCTGGGTAGGGAGTAGCACCATATCAAAGCTGTGCATTTTCTCATTCTGGCATCAGGCAACAGAGGAGAGCAGCGAAAACAATACAAGATTTTAGTGTTTATGGGTTTTTGGTCCTTGTTAAAACACACCAACTTCTCCCAAAATGAAATGCATACAGAATTTCTGTTAACATGGTTATAACACCAGGAGAAGAGGTGATTGTCAGTTGCCAATCTCCTTGAATTTTTTTGCTCTTGCTATTGTTTGATTGGTCTCTTATTTTTTTTCCTTCTTTTTGTAAAATGAGAAACTCTGCCATCTTTCATACTATAGAAACGACCTAAATCTTCTGACAGTAACGATAGGAAAGAGTTTTTGTTCCGGTTAATCAAATCACCTAATTCAGTTTTGTGTCCCCCTTATTTGTGCATCTTCTACATGCAGAGCCAGCCTAAGGCATAAGTGACCTTAGCAGCGCTTTGGAGCCCCGACAAAAGCAGGGGCCCCGCCTTGGGGAAAATTAAATAACCTACAGTACTCCTCCCCCAGCAAATTTCATCAGCAACACATCTCCCATTACCTATCCCCCCCCCGGGACAGGGTTGGCAAGCCCTAATTAGAAGTTGCTGGTGTCTTTAGAGCCTAAGGAAGGAAGTTCATCCGTTTGACCTGGAGGGGGAGCAAGTAAGACTTGATGAGGGCTTCAGTTTATCATTACTATTGTTACTGTTGTTTTCCATCATTTTAAGGTATAAGAGGAGATTCAAGAAATGTCTGGAAATTGGATTGTGTTCTAAAATCTGTTTCATTCCACATGAGTTATTACACTGTGCCTCACCCTACTAGATATCTTACTTGCATTTTAATTTGATTGTTAAGAGATGTTTGTCTGATTTTCTTTAACTCCTTAGGATAAATGATAACAATAATAATTAATTATTGTTTTTAGAGTTGAAGATCAGAATGGAGCTGCATCTTTTTTTGTGAATTAAAGAGAGTGTCTGGAATCCAGTATCAACACACTCTCATAAGGAGAAAACAATGTTAGTCTGCTTTCCCCGTCTGTAATTCACAGGTTCTCTATCTCTCTTGCCACAGATTGAAAACACCACTATTTCTGGGATATGGCTGTAATCTGTTTTATGTTGGCTAATTGCAAACATTCTTGCTAAATGGCCCAAACATATGGGATTATATGGTCATTTGAATGTGGAGGAAACAGATATTCTGATATTGTTTCTGAAAGGCCCTGAACAAATTTGCAGTGTGTATGTATATATGTGGTAGTGTGTGTGCGTGTGTCTGAAAGTCTGTATACATTTTATGGTCTTTTTTTGTATCATTAAAAGATGACTTTTGACACATGTTCTATTGGTGTAATATGTGATTAAAAGATTATTGGATTTTATCCATCGTTCTGGATATGGCTTGTTACTAAATATTCAAGTCTTTGTTTTCATGCAGAATCACTGCAGTAATAGACTCACTGATGCCCTCTGGGGTTAAAAACATAGAAGTGCAAGCAGAATTTGATAGTTATGTAATAAACACAAAAACAGCAAGTACATAACTCCCACAATGAGCCAGGCAGGCTGCTCATTCATCTCAGCTGCTGCCAGCATTTTGCACCATGCAGGCTCTCCGTTTTGCATGGGTTCTCAGCCAAGGCCTGTCATATTAGACACAAAACATCCATCCGTTTGTGGTGACACTGAAAGTTCTAGTCACAGAAGGGAAACTTCCTGTTTGTCAGTTTTGGGAAGGGTATGTGGGTCTCCAGAAACATACCCAGCTGTGTGAGCTGATGAAAGTCACTTTGGATAAAAAGAGGTTGCCTAAGTCACAGAATGATAGTATAAATAACCTACATAGAGCAGTGTTTCCCAATCCGGGCCTTGGGGACCCACAGTCAAGTGCATGTTTTTGCTCCCTTCCAGCTCCTGGTAGGGAGCAAAAATGTGGACTGTCTGTAGGTCCCGAGAACCAGATTTGGAATCACTGACACAGAGTAATTTAAGTGGGAGTGATAGGGTGAAGGGCTCTTGAGTACGAGGACAAAAAAATACATACAGACTTCCATGCCTATAAAGCATCTTTATTCATTAGTTGAGATGACACAGAGTTTCCTTACCCATTAGCATGCTCTTCCAAAAAGCAGCGTATACTCCAGGACTGAGGTTCTAAGAACACACTACATTAAACATTTATTTAGCAGATGCTTAGATCCAAAGCAACGTACAATTGAGAAAGCAGAGTCAGCCAGTCCCTGGATCCACTAGGGTTGAGGGTCTTACTCAAGGGCCCAATGACGAAATCACTTTGCTGACCACAGAATGTAAACCGGTGACCATCTGATTACAGGCGCAGCAGTTTGACCCATTGAGCCACACAATATTCCCACTACCCTTTTGAGCAAGAACACTGAGCACTAAGGTTTCAAGAAAAGTTCTTCCAAAATGACTTATTCCTATTGAATGTTTTCTGTTTATCATGAATGAATGAATGAATGTTACATTTATATAGCAATTTTCAAGACACCCAAAGCCCTTTACAGAACCAATGGAGGGCCACTTCAACCACCCCCACTGTGTACCACCCACCTGGATGATGTGACGCCAGTATTTCTGCGCCAGACACATTGTGATTTTCCCTAGGTCAGCATGGGAGGGGCTTGCTTTGCACTTCTTTAACCAATCATAGCCTTCATTGTATGACATTACCAAATTAGTTAAAACTAGTGTTTTCTGTTAAGCAGCAAGGTGCACAGATTTGCAAAGTACCCATTGTATTGCATAAGCCTTTTGCTAAGGGACATGCTTACCTGCAAATGCTGTATAGACAGTGTAAGGGCGCATCTTTATTTCATGATGATGATGAAAACAATAATAACAGGAATAATAATAACAACAACAAGGCTTGAACTGGTCACCTTCTGATTACAAGCACAGATGATTGAGGTTCTTAGGCATATAATGCCATAAGCTCAATGGGTGGAAGCCTTTAGTTTGAAAATGAGAAAAAAATTGACCAATGTGGTGATGTCATGCAATGTTGACTGTGATTGGTTAAATAAATGAAACACAAGCCCCTCCGTTGTTGACCCAGGGAACTCAAGAAAATCAGGACCTCTGTGCAAGTACACTCACCACACAGTAGCTAAGGTGGTGAAGGGGCAGGAGAAAATTCACCAATTACATTCAAGGAATGATTAGGATTTTGTGCATGTGTGAGTGAATGGTGTGTGATTGTCCCCTGCGATAGGTTGACACCCTATTCTGGGTTGTCCCTTGCCTTGCACCTGTAGCATCCAGAATAGGCTCCGGACCCCCTGTGACCCTGAATAGGACAAGCAATTATAGAAATTGGATGGATGGATGATCAGGATGCCAGATTTTGAAAGAGCTACAGTGGACAATTTTAGTTAGGACACCTGGGTACCACCCCTACTCTTTTGAAAGATGTCCAGGGATCTTTCATGACCTTAGAGAGTCAGTGTCTCCATCACTGCACTGGGATCCACACAGACCACAGGATGGGCTCCCCCTGTTGGTCACACCAACGCTCTCCTCATCACAGCACAGATTATTATAATTACAGAAGATATTAGCTTCATGTAATTCAAGTCTAAAAATTGCTCAGTATAGCTAGGAATGTGTTGCTAAGTTTTTCTTCAGGTAAGCACTCTTTTCAGATGTTTAACCCTTGGTGTGAGAGCCAATGGTGAATTTGCCATTATGTGTATGAAATTACTAATGTTTTGCTCTCTGGTAATCCTGTCTTTCTGCTCTAGGGTCTATGGATTCAGAGAAGTAGCTGATCCAAATGTTCAGGAGAAACTGACATTCCTGCATGTTGTTCAGCTGTATGATGTTTGATCTTTAACCATTGTATAATGCTACACTTTGAACTGACACGGTCAAAAACAACACACAGTCCTTGTTGCCCAATTTATCAGTGAATAAAACATGTTCACTTATACCTGACTGTATAAGTTACAGATGTGCACCTGAATATTTTTGTATATCATATTTTTCAAAACACAAATTCACTATTTCTTTTTTCTCTTATTTCTATCTGCATGATATATTAGGCTGTGCCCATATAACTTTCTTTGTACTACAAGTGACTGAGCATTGAGTTCAACAATGTGACAACCATAATTGTTGCTTATGCAGTATTTCGGCATTAGGTCATGCATTTTGTGTAAAAACAGCATGCTAGTGGAGTATGTGCACCAATTATAATATTGAATATATTTTATAGAAAATCAAATGTCGTTCAAAAAACAAAAGGGAAACATATACGAATTGTAAGAAACCAAGGGGAACTTCTGTATACTACATATATGAAAACCCAGCGTGACCATTAAATTATTTTCCGATTATCAAATCAAAATGCATTTAGAGAGCACATTTAAAACAACAAAAGTTGACCAAAGTGCTGCACAAAATTAAAGGAATCTAAGACAAATAAGAATTAGAACAAAAACGCAAGAAAAGGTGAGGGGGAAAAATAATAGACACTTGCGCTAATCAAAAGCCAGGGAGAAAACATGATTCTTCAGTTTGGTTTTATAAGTGCTCAAAGTAGGTGCAGACCTAATATTTGGGGGTCGGCTAATCAATCAGTCCTATAAATTAAAGATTTATAGTCGTTTCACACAATTGCCGCAGTTGCTGTCAGGCTGGAAAACGTAGTTTCGTGTTTGTCACATTCGTAAAATATCTAAACGTGTACAAGCTTGAATCAGCTTGCTTAGGGAATCGGTGCTATTAACACAACGGTAAAAATTTAATAAAATTGTGATCTGCGAGTACTTGGTCGTGGTACGCAGCTCAGTCGCCAGCGATCGAGGAGGTTGTTTTTAACTTACAGGAGAGAGAATAAGCTCCGCATCGCCGGTTTCGGCGAACAGAACACGGAATCCCGCTGGGGTCGGTTGGCGGGGCGGCAGCCAGCACCGCCCCCGATCAGCAACGTCACGACCGAGTGGGCGGGGCGCGCCATCAGCCGCAGAACGAACTCCGACTCCTTCGCAGTAATGGCTGTCGGAGGGGATGATCGTCTGTGATTAATCGCGTATCGTTTAGGCGGGGAAAAGACAGCATTGCTCTGTGTCATTTTCACGTAAGGTGAGTTGAAACGGCGTTAGCTGGTGTGTTTTTGTATTAGTAACTCGTCGATCTCTCTGACCGGTTCCTTGTTCCCCCTAGGCGGGCGATATCGCCTGTGGGCGCAGCCGAGATGCTAGGCGGCTAGCTGATGCCACAGGGGGAATCGAGCGGACTCCGCACCTTAGCTATGCTTTAATGCTAATGGCCGCTTGATAGCTCGTCGTTTGGAGTAGCTTTTTCGACATAAAAACCCGCTTCCTTCGTTAGGTCACTACGAAAGATCTAGTCGTTTTTATTTAGATTATCTGTCCCACCGAAACCTCCTTTCGCTCGATGCGTTAATCAAACCGGAGAATTCAGCCATACCGTCCTCTTATACATAGATACTTGCTGTTGTAAGGCGTCCCCATCACTAGGTGCCATAGCCGTGCTCGTTAGTTATCTAACAAGGTTTACTGACATTTAAAAAGCCATAAAACAAAACTTTCATGATCTGTATTTGTCTGAAGAACCGGCTGGGGACGGGTATCTAAAAGCACCAGGTTGCAGTCTATCTGTCAATCGGGAAGACTGTCATTTCAGGGTTTTATCGGTGTGGAAAACAAAACCCTACTTTGCTGTCAGTATCAGCTATAGCAGCGAGTGCAATGGAGGAATAGGTAGTTGGATGATGGAGCCGTGGTGAATACAAGGCTATGCAAATCACCGTTTTCCATATAGTGTCTGTATTTTGTTCAGATGTCACGGGCGTTAACGTGTCTGTACTTGTCGGGATGAAATCCCGGCCCGGTGCAGTCTCTGACAGGAATCGTCTGCCTTTCTCCGCCTTTTGATTCGCTTGACATCACTGTAGCTCCACGGCAGCCATCTAGTCACCCAGCTTGTAGCGACCGTGTCTTAGCGTGGCTGCCATAGATCGCCGGCATCGTTTGTCAACAAAAGAAACACACCCTTGGGAAGAGCAGGATGTGGTTGGACTGCATGCTTGCAGGCAGGTGACTGTGCAGTCATCCTGCCATTTAGCCCTGGGGTCCATCATCTCAAATAAGCCGTGTTTGTGTGCGTTCATTGCTTCTGCATCCGCCGCTGCATATTTGGCTGTACGGTCACACTAATACTGCCAGACCTTCATCCATTACGTGTGTTTCTATAAGCACATAAATGTGTTGCGTTTATCTAAAAATACTCTATGATATAGAAATTGTCATTTTAAAATAGGCTTAGTTCGACTTATTAACCATGATGTACGCATGCATCCTTCTCAGGCTTTAACAGAATGCATTTGGAGGGGTTAAATAGTGGATGATTTTGCTGTTACATCGCACCCCTTCCTCCGTTAGGCTGCCGATGTCTCTTTGTGATCCTCATGCGTTATTCATGGTGCTCGGCAATGTGCAGCTCCGCCTGCTGAGTCTGACAACCGTGCCGAACAGGGCGGCGGCTTCCTCTGCGATACTAGGTCACTAATGCCGACGTCGGCCTCCGGTGTATCTCAGCGGCGATGCGTTAGTATGCAGATGTATTTTTGTAAAAGGAGGCACAGTGATCGTCAGCGCATTTGCCGTCTTAGTGTTATCAAATGCACTTTGGCTTACTTGTGAGAAACATACGGCGATGTTATGAATCCTAAAACAGAGAAATTGCGTGGAGTAGACATGCGGGCCCTCCTGTAATGTGTTGCTTATATGCGGTATGGTCTGCATGTCAGGGCGGCCGTCCTACACCGACAGTCTTTGAATGACTGTCCTTTATGAATATGATCCTTGTTGTGTTTCCGTTTGTTAAAATGCTTAATATTTCAAACCGTCAAAGCCTTGGATGAAAAGATTTATATGCCGTTCATCAGTTTTAAATTCTATGCTGTTTCACATCTAGAGGTTCTTGTCAATGGTAGACCGTACCTCAGTCTAGAATCCTACTACAGAGACAGTCCAAATCCTGTCTGGATTATCAGCCTGGGTGTATTATATTTTAATAAGCTGCACTGTTTACCTGTAGGATCCCAACACAGAACAAATACTCTTGCGTAGTTTCAGGACCTTAAGGATCTCTTTGTTCAAATTATTGCTTATACCTCTAAGCATGAAAGATGTCTGCATAAACTGGCATTTTTCTGTGAGCCTGATTTTATTTTATACCATCCCCACTGGCCAGGTCCATTTAATGGATGGGTATTAAAAAATGAGTGACAGGAGATGGTGAGCTTATGAAACAGACTTGCTTGTGCTGAGGTGAGGGTCTGTGGTTTGGTGTTTTTGTTGCGACTGCTGCTGCAGGCAGATTTATTGGCTCTGGGCAGCTTGGCCGTCGTGTGACATTTAAGGCACAGATAACGCGCGCCAAGGCCGGCCTGGCACCTGGATTTCAGCCGCCAGTCGGGGGTTTGCTTTGACAGGAAAGGTTTTCATCCCCTGTCCTGTTCCCCAGGTAAGATTGATGTCTCCCAGTTTGAAGCTCAAACATGGGAAAGCTTCTCCGTTATCAGCCCTAGGGTTGCCTCCAGCAGGGGGCTAAATTACACTCTTTCATGTGAAATTGCCACAGTGTGACATGCAGGACTTATAGCGATGAAACATTTGCAGTATAATGAAAGAAAAGCTGTTGAATTATAATTGGCCGATAAAGCAGGTGTTTTCGAGGATGTGTTTTTAATGCTGTGTCTATTTGTTTTGCATTCCTGCCTTATGAAGGGTGTATTTTGATCAGTCTAATAGATTGTATTGGAAGTGACCGATTCCTCAATGTGGCAAATTTTTTTAAAGGTTCTTATTTTATAGCTAGGTGTTGGTTTCCGTGACCTGTCCTGGTTATTCGTAGATAATTTTTCTCTGTGTGTTTGCTTTGTGGGTCTTCAATTGAACTCCATCTGTTCCATCAGGTGTAGCAGTGTCAAGGTGCAGCCATGGTGGACACGACCACCTCCATGAAGATGACCACTATGGCCATCCAGAACCTCTTCAGCTACGTGGAGGAGGAGAACCTGTCCGCCGTCAAGGTGCACCTGGACAAGTTCAAAGAGGTGGATGGCAGAAGCGATGTGAGTGGCCAGCAGAGTTGTGTTTGTGTGATTTTGGGGAAAACAAGGAATTCTGGCTTGTCTGGTAGATGAGGCCCATTTGGATGTGGAGATGGCTAGATGGAGGTTCAGAATGTTTCATGGTGTACCTCCATGAAAGTGTAGCTGTTCATTTAGCTGGAGCAGTTTGAGTAAGTGGGAATCAGTGTTGAGGGGTCGTGTGATTTCTTCGCAGAATGGGCAGACCCCCTTGATGCTGGCTGCTGAACAGGGCAGTCTGGAGATTGTGCAGGAGCTCATCAGGAGGGGCGCAAATGTCAACCTGGATGATGTGGTGAGTCTGCGGTCATAGGAAAGAAGAAAAACACCCCCCCCCACAATCCCCTTTGGAACTCGCATAGCAACAGGGTCTCCATGGCAACAACATTTGGTTTTGGTCGCCATGGTAACAAGACCCACTGCCACATTTCTCCTTTGTTGTCCAGGACTGCTGGACGGCCCTGATCTCGGCGGCCAAAGAGGGTCATGTGGAGGTGGTGAAGGAGCTTCTGGAGAACAGTGCTTACATAGAGCACAGAGACATGGTGAGAGGGGAAGAAACTTGGCACAGGAAGACGAAGCAGAATAAATGAATCACGCAGATAATTCCCAATTTGGTCACTTCATTCAGATAATTAATGTAAAACTGGTGTGTTAAAGACTCACTGCTTTGAGTTGATTTTGTCAAAACATATCATGCAGATTTATTTAAACCTTAATTTTTTAGGAAAAACAGCTAAGGCTGTGGATGTGTTTTGTAAACAGTAAAATGTCCCAAACAGTCATTTGTCTATTAAAACAAAACCCTTTCTCTTGAAGGAAAAACAGACGTACCCTGCTGGACCTGCTGAGCAGGGGATCCAGTGTTCTTAGCTTTTATAGAACAAGCCTTTATGTAACTGTCGGGATCCTTTTCATTACTCTCATAGGTAGATTCATGCAGGTGCAGTGACTGGGAGAGCTACCTGAGACGCGGCCCTCCAGCCGTCAGCAGGCTCTGTCAGCATCTGTTTAAACTGCACCTTTTCTTTTCCTGTTGTTTTGTTTTATGCTGCCACTGGAACTTCTGCTATTCCTATTAACATTAATAAAGTATATGTCAGTCTGCCTGTCATTAAAACTCTAACTATATCTGTACAGGTACTCAGGATATTTTATGTATGATCTAATTGGTTAATGGTTTGTAATAATGTTTAAGATTCCCCATAATTTTAAATAATTTTTTGGCCATAAAGTGGAAGCCAGTGGTCAGGCAGTTTTGGTATAACCATGTGACCTTGCCTTTGATGTCCAGGGAGGATGGACCGCGCTCATGTGGGCTGCCTACAAGGGCCGTGTGGAGGTGACCAAGGTACTACTGGAGAATAACGGCAACCCCAACACCACGGGGCAGGTGAGGAGGGGGGGCTCCGCTCATTTTCAGTAAACGCAAAATCCTCCTCATTGGACCTGTATAATAACCTTTGCATATAATAATTATTACCGTTAACAAAAGCTAAAACTACACAAAAACGCTTTTGTGAACTAAAAAATTAGAACCAAACGAAAACTATAAATTATTTCTTCTGAAACTGCCAAATAAAAACAAACATCACATAATTTCCATTGCTGTTGTTAAATACAGTGGGGGAAATAATTATTTGACCCCCTGCTGAATTCTTAAGTTGACCCATTAATAAAGAAATGAGAAGTCTGTAATTTCAC
>JAODJU010000039.1:7510099-7527966 GCA_026776725.1 Gnathonemus echidnorhynchus
GAGGGATCAGATGCACATGGGGGGTGTGGCCTACCCCACGCTGCCCCTGCAGGACGCCCCGCCCCGCGCATCCTCCGTGTACAGCCAGCACTCATCTGCCTGCTCGCCCACCGCCTCCTTCAGCGGACCCTACAACCCCCCCGGCGTGGTGTCCCCGCCCCAGCCCCCCAGCAGCTACTTCAGCGGCCTGACAGGACCCCCCCAGCACCCCTTCTACAACAGGGTGAGTTCTTCGACCCCCTCTCTCTTTCTTACAGCAGGCTGCCTCCCTCCTCACGTGGACCAGCTGCCTGTAGCCTCCAAGCCGTTTTCCTTGAACCGGTCCCAGGAACTGAACCCATGCCTCACCCATATGTCCATTGTCATGCTTCTGCTCCCTTGGCTCACCCATGTGTCAGTCATCATGCCCCACCCACATGCCAGACATGCCCCTCCCCATTTCCCACTCATGTGCCAATCATCATAGCCCTCCTCTGTCCATCATCATGCCCCACCCCTAACCCCACCCATATGTCAATCATCATGATCCTCCCCCATGCACAACCCACATGTCCATCTTGTCCTGCCCCCGTTCTATCATCCATGTCATCATGCCACACCCACACGTCCATAATCATGCACCCCCTCTTTTCCCACCTTCATGTCCATCATCATGCCCCCCCCCAACCCCACCCAAATAGTTTCTTTTTCAGTTCCTTTTCTTCCCCGGTCAGTTGCTTCACATTGCATTTGATATACTGTTGCTTTCATTTTGTGTTCCTCTATTTGAGCCTCATTGTGTGTTTTTATTTCCGTTTCCTAAATTTGTGTTTCCCTTCTCCCCCCGGGTCTCCTGACCATAGCCATATTTCCCCCATCATGTTTATCAGCTGCCAAGGCAGTACATTGGCAGCTTCCATCACGTCCCGCCACGTCCAAACGTTAAATCCGGCTTCCCCAGGGATCCCTGCAATGGACTCGTAAGTACAGAGCTGTCGCTCGCAGACGTGGGAACTTCAGCTGGCGTTTAGCGCAGAACGTCGTCAGGACATTGTGCCCCTTAAGCTTAGAGAATCATCTGCAGAAATCACTGGGTGCCTCTGAGGGGTAGATACTATGCTCGCCGTTCTGGGATAGAAACACTTGCCTTCTGTCTTGGGCCTCACGTTGTGGGGAATCTGTGAATTATCGTAATTATCATAATGATCTGATCTTTGCTGTCTTCTGAACAATCTCAGTGCCCTTTGGGTCCTGTGTGTGTGTGTGTGTGTGTGTGTGTGTACAGCCCCATCTTCTTCCCTTGCCTTGATGACTCACTTTCTCTGGTCTCATTGTGTCGCCTTTTCTCCGGAGCCCAGTACCTGGATGCCGGTCTCCCCTTATCAGTGACGAAGCTCTGGATGACTACTCCACCTTTTTTCTGTCTTCTTCCTGGTTGTCGTGGTAACCCTGTGTATCACGACACTCCTGCAGCAGTCAGTCGGATCACAGCATCTTGCTGTCGCTGCAGTGATCTGGTGATAAATCAGCATAAATATTATTAAATGTAAATATTGCCCCTGCAGCTGCATAATGAAGTTTTAGACCATGTCAGCAGGTCCGTCCACATGAACGCTGTTGTTTGACCCTCCGTGATAAACTTTTATCGGTTTCCTAATGTTTTCTGATGCCTCTTTCTCTTTCTCCCTCCCTCCCTTCTCCTCCTAAGCAGAATAGGGCACATTCTGTCAAACACAAGCAGGTACAGAATCTTGAGTTTTTGTTTTTTTTCGTAAATGCCAGCTTCCTGCCTTATTTTTTGTTTTTGCTGCTCTCTTAGTTCAAAACTAACACGCTCTGTCATCTTCCTGCCACTGAGTTCCCAGCATGCACTAGGGGAAGTGTAGTACATTCCCTGTTAGGAATTTAGTCACTAAACCAGTAGTCATAGCTGAATCGAGGACTTTACCTGGTCTGAGTTTGGCCCACCTACGCGGCTTTGATGCCGACCTTGACCTCCGTCATCTGAGGGTCGCCATCTTGCCTTCTAGTGGGTGGGTCAATCTTTTCGTCCAGTTTCGGCTTCCTAGTTCCTGTCGTGCCCACCTTGCTCGCTTCTCCCATTTCGACGGCTGGCTTAAGCAGCTTTTTACTTGACCCTTCATATTGCCATCATGGCCTCTCCTTGCCAGTGGAGGGCTCTCTGTACCGTCACACAGCTCCCAGGCTGACTCTGATTCGCCAGCTCTTGCCTTATCTGGAACACAGATTGGCCCGTAACTCGAGCTCTGCTCTGCAGTGAGTTCATATTAGGGAGCTAGAGGGATCTGCTCTATGGAGGTAAGAGGCTGGAAAATGCCTCCAGGTTGAGTTTGCACCCGTTTTATTCATTGTCCTATCAGACGAAGGTTCAAAGTGCATCACACAATGCCTGTTAGTTGTTTCTCAGCAACACGGAAGCCTCTAAGGTTTGGTGTAGCTACTGGAAAACATCCGGTGGTTCACAGTGTGTGTCAAAGACCAAAATGTATCCTGACCTATCCTGTGTCCTTTACCTGTGATTTAATGATGTAATGTTTCCCAAGGCATTGTGGGATGTGCTTCAGTCCTGTCAGTGTGATCTGAAAAGGGGTCATCAGTTCTTTGCTAAGCCGCCCAGCTCAAGGGTAATATTCCCTAATACTGTGATAATGCCACAGCAGTGAGCTTTGTTGTAGACGCTAACTGGGTAGAGTGTTACCTGTGAAATGTCCTAATGTCTTCATCATACCCACTCTGACCCTGTCCTGCAAACAAATGTAATACATTTAACATTAGAACTTTGCATATGACATTGTAGTCAGCAGGGGAAGCTGCTTTTATTTATGACGCTGAATGTTTTTGCGCATATGAGTTTGTAGCTTTTAGGTTTGCACGCCGCCTTGCCAAACCGTTTGCTGTGGGGCCCCAGACCGACAAGCTCAAACCTTTTGCTCTCTGCAGTTTTTTGTTTTTAGCTATTTATTTCAAAGCCAGTCCTTCTCCCCAAATTTTTTTTTCCCTCTGTTCGTTCTTTTAAATAAAAGGTAATTATAATGATGCTTTTTAATTACTGGGCCTTCTCAAGCATGCACTGCTCACAGCTTGCTAAGTGTTGTTGTTATTTACCCCAAGCCATGATGGTCGATGAAACATGACGTCAGACTTATTCCACTAATTACATTCTGTGGTGCTCTTAAAATAAAAAGTAACCTTAAATTCATTACAGACAAAAATGAAGTGAATATTAGTTAGCCGGTCATCTTTTACTGCAAGATGATAAAACAGATCAGTTGTCAGTTTTGCAGGATAGATTATCAATAGCTTAGGAAGATCATAAATATTGCTTAAGATCCACTTAATAGCACCTTCTTTTTTATTGATTATTACCATTATGTACACAGAAACAAAATAATATTAAATAAGGTGTAGCATTTGACCTGGAGAAGTCTCTGCAAACAAAATAGCATGATGGAAGCCTTAATTGCACAGTGTTACCTGTTCACCCTCGTCTCTGCTGTCGTGCTACTGCGTGCAAGGATGGAAGAGCCTGTTAAGTAACACATGTGCAACGTAAGGACACGCACGTCTCATGGTAGCTTTTCATTGGATGTCGTGGCTGGGAGTGACCTTTCTCGCCTCACCATTGACCGATACACCGGGCTCAGACTGACTGGTTCAGTGCTGTAGGTCTCGCAGACAGCCAGTGGACTAGCTGCATGCCAGGCGGCTGCTGAAGTTAACCTTCTCCCCACCTGCTCAGTGCAGACTGTGGTCCCAGCGCCGGTAGCAGGTTTCATTTCACGTGGTTTAAACGCTCCAACGTTCAGCTTCCTTTCTCTGGTTAACTAGGCTTTGGGTTAGACTGCAAAACCAGAAAACTCCGTGTCTCTTGACACAAAACAGTCCCTGCCGTGGCCTGGCTCACGAGTGTCCCGTGTGTGACATCCGTCTTTGACGTCGTTTTTATTGGCTCTCCTTGTGGGACAGGGCTCCGCCTCCGTGGCGTCTGGTGCCCCGGCCGTGATACTGAGCTCCATGAACACGGACTCCGTGTGTGAGCAGGTGAAGCAGATCGAGGGCATGGACCAGAGCATGCTGGGACAGTACACGGCTACCATCAAAAAGGTGAGGTTAGGCTGTGATGAGTCATCTCCCCGTGCCTGTGTCTGTATGCACTCTGTCTTTTTGCAGATGAACTCAGTCACTAGGAATTGTAATAATCTTGCTTATTTGTTTGTCGAGGGAGCTGCGGTTCTTGTGGATCTGGTGATTAAAAATGCACCCACAAGCCCATATAGCTCTGCCCACAGCCTTGCCGTCCCATATAAACCAAACCAAAACAATTCACTTGCATGAACAGCTCAACATGAAGGCAGACCCACAAAGGCTGCCAGCTTGCAGCCAGCTGTTAAAGCCCCGTTCGTATTTGTCCATTGTAATTTTCCATCACGCTGAGTGCTGACCTCTTTGCACTGGCCCAGGCCAACGTGAATGGAAGAGTCCTGTCGCAGTGCAACCTGGATGAACTCAAGAAGGAGATGAACATGAACTTCGGAGACTGGCAGCTGTTCCGGGGAATGGTAGGCTGGTAATTTTTGCTAATTTTTGCCTGACCAATGTATAGTAAGGTGAAGAGTCCCTCCTGTTTTCCTTTCATTTTAATGTATGTCAGCTTATCAGAGGGCCATGGTTTGTAGCTGTCTAGGTTCAGCATTGCACTTGTTTCAATTCGACTCCAAGATTGTGCTGTATATACACGACATACGAGTGGGAGAAGATGCATTGAGGAATGCTCCCTGATCGGCTCCCTGCTGCCCCCCGCAGGTGATGGAGTTGCGTGTTGTAGAGAGCCAGACACTCCACGAAGGGGCCCCTAGCGAGCAGGGAAGCGGCCCTGTAAGCCATGGGGAGACAGCCCGGCGTCCCCATGGCTCTATGTACGAAGGTGGGGCAGCTAACCAGGACACCTCCCCCATGTACAGCTTCAACCTAAGCTTCGAGGAGCTCACCACTGTGGGCCTGGAGGAGCCCCAGCGAATCAACAACACCCAATGGACGGTAACTTACAGCGACCCGACCAGACGCGTGCGCCTGGGCCTGTGTTAGCACCTGGTGACGTGCGTGGGCAAAATGTTGATAAGGACTTAAAATAACTGCCTCTCCAAGATAAACTAATAGAGATCAACTGAATAAACACACACACCTACTTCTGTATAGGTTTCTTTTTAAATTACCGACCATAAGGAAACGCAGTTTTTGCTTGACTTTAAACATAAATTTCATACCTTTTACCATGGACATTTTATTTGAATTAACTGCTGATGTAAACTTGTAATAATTTGCACCTAACCAATTTAGTATTACCTTATTCAATTGATCTTTTTCTTGCAGTTGCTTTAGCTGCTGTGTAGGAAGTTGCAGTTGGCTGATCATTGGGGATTGGTGTGGGCTGCTAAATGTTGCTGAATATTTGATCAGTTGTTTGATGTTTGACTTTTTCCCAACCCAGACCACTACACACAGGACGCCCAGCATGTCCAGCCTCAACTCCCAGGAGTCCTCCAACGACATCTGCAAGCTGACCGACAAGCAGCAGGCTGAGTACCGTAATGCGTACCAGGAGTACATTGCCCAAATGTCCCAGTTGGAGGGTACTGGGAGCACAATGGAGAAACCACATCCTGGCCAGTTTGCACACTCTGCCTCAGAGGATAAGGGCAAGGAGAGCTCGGAGCAGGATGGCCGTAAACCCTTCGTAAAGAGAAGTTCCGGCAAGCCTGGCGATGCTGTTGATTATACCCCAACTGCAGCGGATGCTTCGCCGCTGGACCCCATCACGGAGGAGGATGAGAAGCCCGACCACAGCACCTCCAGATCACTGCTAGGCCGCAAGCTGTCAGGCGAGAGGGTTGGCATCTTCCAGGGTGCCGACCTCAAGCTGAAGGCAGCCGCCGGCCCACGGTACCAGAAGCTGACAAGCGACGACGAAGAGTCAGAGGAATCTGATAATGCCCCGCTACTTGGGGACGGGAATAAGACCGACGGCAAGGCCGCAACTCTCCCAGAAGACAGTAGCTCCCGCCCGTTAGCCAAAGGCAAGGAGTACCTCTCAGATGCTATGCTGGACAAGAAGGACTCCTCGGACTCCGGCGTGCGTTCCAGTGAGAGCTCACCTAACCACTCCCTGCAGGATGAGGAGGCGGACCTGTCACAGCTGGAGCGGAGCAGCCTGATTGAGCTGGATGAGGAGAGCGCTGCCAGAAAGCGTACCTGCCTGCCGCACAGCCTGAGTGGCCTGCAGGACCCTGCCGTGGCCCGCATGTCCATCTGCTCTGAAGACCAGTGTAGCCTGCTGGCCAGCAGCCCCGAGGAGAGCTGGCCATCCTCCAGGACGTATAACCTGAACCGCACCCCCAGCAACACCACCCTGAACAACAACACCAACAATGCCCAGCAAGGCACCCACCGCCAGCCCAGTGAGGGCTCCAATGCTGAAGTCATTGTTGCCCCCAGCTCTGGCTCGGGCACCAGCACTGCACCGAACGACAACGTGCGTGTCGTGCACTTCAAGAGGGGCCTCAACCCCGGTGACCCCCCAGAAATCCGCACAGTCACTTCCGAGACTGTCACCTTTGGAGAGGAGCGGGAGAGCATCCTTTGAACATCCTAAGCATTATTAAAAAACCATTCCTGACAAGGCTGATCTGTAAAGACCATGAAGACTTCCCGTGATTCCTTAAGGAGACTGAAGAAAGAGCTCCCATGATTCTTTATGAAGACCCAAGACCTTCCTTCCATCCTTATGAAGATCTAAGAATGAGTTAACATGATTTCTTATAAAGACCCAAGAAAGTCTTCCTGTGATTCTTTATAAATACCTAAAAATGACTTCCCATAATTCCTTATAACGACCCAAAAATGACTTCCCATGATTTCTTATGAAGACCCAAGAAAGACTCCCCATGGTTCCTTATAAAGGTCCAAAAACAAATTCCCATGATTATTTATGAAGACCCAAAAATGACTTCCCATGATTTCCTTATGAAGACCTAAGACCGGCTTCTCTTGTTTCTTTATGAAGACCCAAGACTTCCGTGATTTCTTAAGACCCAAGAAAGAGTTGCCATGATTCCTTTTGGAAACCTAAGACAGGGGTGGCACAATTCTTTCTGAAGGCCCCCCCCCCCCCCAAAAAAAAAAAGAATTTACAGGGGAGTCATATTTATGTTGTCTGTAGTAGCATGTGTAGAAAAATGAATGTTAAATATAAAAGTTCAATGTTCTGAAGTCCAAAAATAAGTGCGCATATTGCTCAGGTTTAATACTGGGCTGTATTTCAGTTCTGCTGTGAACCTGTGGTGCTGCTTTTCAAATTTAAAGAGAAAAAAAATCTGGGACACTACTGGTACAAAAACCTTTAAAACAACTGACCCAGTTTCAGACCTGTGTGTCACATGCTAGAAAACACTCAAGTAAAGATATTCAGTAACCCATGTCACGTTGACTTGCAGATTTAGAGTTCATAGTTTGTTGAAGAGCTTGTTAAGTGGTAGGCAACACAAAACTATAAGGTTTGTCTTCTGTGAAACTGCCCCTGTGGTCATATTGTAGTCACTCCTTTGACATTGCAAGCATCTCCAGTGTTATTGTGCTACAGTGTTGCATGAAAATGACGTCTAACTGTTTCGGTAGCCCATTAATGCCTTTGCCTAAACTTAGTTGACGGGCTTTACCGTTGGTCGTTGCTAGTAGTGTTGATGGGAAGTGTCCCAAATGTTAAGCATGTGTGTCATTAGAATATAACGTGTGGTAACTGTGATGTGCTAAATCCTGATGGAGGAGAAAGGGACTTCAAGCCCCGATCTGAATTTGCATGGCTTATGTAGAACTAGCCTTTGCTTATCTGTTGCATGTACCACGATGTAGCTACCTTTCATTGTGAATTCCTTTCAACTGACAGTATTTGACTATTTAGTATCTCTAATAGAGCTGTGATTGTCATATTTATTGAGATGTCCACTAGTGGATTAATAAATGTGTAACCAAACACTGAGGATTGTTTTTTTTTAATCCTTAAAACAAAGGTAAACTCTTGCGTAAATACGACAAGAAATGGTATTGCATCGGGGGGGAGTTCCACTCCACTGTTCATGTCCTTGTGTAAAAACCCAGGCATATCAGTGGGTGATGGCAAATCTCTGAAAAGAATTCACTAAGTAAATAACGTTTTCTTACAAGTTTGCCAAATAGATGTCAAAGACCTCTATGTCACTTTACATATAATCTCCCGTTGAATGTGAAACACTCTTGATATTTTCATAATGCTCTACATAGATAACACCAGTGAAAGCTTACTCACTGGTGAAACCTTTCTTTAAAAAATACATCCATGTATTCATTTTGGTGGTGACTACAAGCACCAAAACATAAAATGTTCTATGAGACTATATGTTAGACTGGCTCTAACTTGGGGCATGTGGGCTGTAGTAATCGGAGCTGGTCCACTTTGTGGAGTTGGCTCTGTAGTCGCTTCCTGTCTTCTTATCAGTGAAATTTATCTCTAACTGATATTTAGGCTGCGGCAGTAAGACAAATCCATTTCCATGGGGCAGTGTGTGGCTCAGTGGGCTATGCCTATGTGCCTGTAATCAGAAGGCCACTGGTTCAAACCCAGCCTCAGCATGTCTATGGGTCCTTGAGCAAGACCCTGAACCACCAGCTCCCTGAGTGTCCCAACAGGTGGCTGCCCTTCGCAGACAGCTTACTCTACAAAGAGCAAGTTGAGGGAGGCATAAAGACAATTTCTCCACGGGGATCAATAAAGTATCTATTATTATTTTCCTGCAGCCCTGAGGAAACCGATTTCAAGATGCTGCCATTGAACCAATGAGCCTTTGCAAACAAAAATGGGTGTGCGTCGGATAAAATACAGACGAGTTGTGCTGTCAGGGCTGTTTTTATTTTGAGCAGTCAACTCCAAAAGGCAAAGAAAAAATATTTACCGCCCGCAGAAAGAAAAACTCAAGATGAGCTTGTTCCCACGACAATTAAAATTTCTCAGTAACGCTGCACGATAGGCGGCAGGGGGCGTCCGCGTCGCATAAAACCTGCTTCAAATGACTTTCGCTTGGCGCTTGTGTGCTGCGGCCTTCCTGTGCATGCAGACAAATCATTGATGAATATCCATTGTCGAAACTGTCACGTACAAATGTACAATAGCCGTCTGTGTTTCCGGCACAAAAAACAACGGATATACTAATTAGCCCATTATCTACATTGCGCCACTATTTTCAATAATTCTATCAGATATTTAATTGGTCCCTGGTTACTCTCCATACAAACCGTAATATAAGCCAGTTTATTCAGTTCCAAGACCAACAGGAAGTAGCCTATAGGTGGACTACATTGACTGCGGCTCGTCATGACATGCTTATCAGTTTCAAATAAGCTGTCAGGCCATCTATATTGTAAACACATTAATGCCAATCACGCATGTAAAATAAATGAAAGCACATAGCATGAAATGTCTATTAGCCAACTTCCCCGTTTGCCCTCAGGAACTGATCTGTACTTCACCCGGCAATACGCCAAGCTGGACTCGATTAACACCTGCACACGAAGAGGGGCTTCCCTTGGCGATCATCGCGGTCCTTCCAGACTGCTCCTGATTAACCCACTTTCCACGTAACTGAACACAAGCTGTGCCCTGTAGCTACACGAACAGCTTTCCGTGCAGAGTAAAGCTTCCCGTATAATACAAACACAAACCGGACAACAAACATTGCTTTTTTTGAAGTATTCTGTCTACATATTACAGGACAGTGAAATCAAAGACGAAGGGTCGGCCACGTGGCTAACCTGCAGCGCTCATTTGTTTACGTATCTGGTTGTAAGATAATTATCTAAGCATAAAATCTTAACATTCAGATCCTGTTCATTTAGCAACGCGGGTAGATTTTTTTGTTTGTTCTGGGTTTTAACCAGCAGCCGAGTTAACATCATGAATGCAATCTAAAACCTGATTCAGTGTTCAAAGGCATGCCCTCATAAAACAACATGTACGACGTACAGCACCGTCAATGGTGAACTTGGTACAAGTAATTTCCTTATGGTCCTTGATACTCAAATAAAGCATTATATTTATTTTCTATAAAAGGTACAATTTACAATACAACTTTTATAAAAAGTTTCATCATGTCTATGTACAGCATTACATTTTCAGCCCAGAATTTCTGCAGATATACAAGGTTTCATTGATTTTATACACATTAAAATGTCCCTTATAAACAAAACAAGTAAAGTTTATGGCAGACTTTATAAATTAGCAATAAAAGTTGTCATTTGTTCACGCTCCACCTTCTGTAGAGGCAAAGACTTCTTGTGATGGTGATTCTGTGTGACTTGGTTGTTTTGAGTTCCCTTTTTCGGGAAAAAAAGAAGCTTGTTCCTTTCTTTCGAAGAAAGGACATAGATAGGCTACTATATAAATAGCTGTGACTGTCCGTACAACATAACACACCACATAGACGGCATGTTATGGGAAAAAAAAGGAAAAAAAAACTGAAGTCGATTTAGGACGAAGTGCAGAAACTAGAACAAAAATGAAGAACATGTCAGGTCCATTTTTAGTCCAAACCAAACACCTGCAAAAGATTGTAAAGGAGAGGCGTGTTTAGAGACGGCAAATTGGGCAGAAACCCGGACTGACTGGCGCCGGGGAGGAAGCCGCATATTTTCAAACATTTAAGCAAACACTCCGCGCACTGGGCAGAAAGAACTTCATGTGTAAGACCGAGCGGGCGGAGATCGCATAACTATCTAACCATAGGACCTATTTAGTGCTGGTGCCAGCTTTCTTTTTGCGCCAACTATATGACGATATCGCCTGATGTAGTATAAACAACCACAAATTCGCAGTAAGACTATTAAATGCAATATAACGTTATGAATATATAAACTGCCATCTAGGTCAAAGTAGTGTTTTTTCCGATTATTGAAAGCAAGTCAGTTTACTGACCTGTCTGTAAAGCGCGATCGGCGGTCTGCACTGTTGCGTAAACTACAGTATCACACAATACCTTCATTTGCGTGAAGAAAATAAGATAAATTAATTTGTTAGGCAATTAACTGTGAGGTACATGCGCAGTACTTACCATTTTAACGAAATAGCGTCTTCCTGTCATCTTTGTTTAATTCTGTGGAGATCTCCGGAGGCTGGAAAGAAAGTATTGAATTTGGAGATGTTAAATTTAACAACGAATGCGGCATGACTTTAGTACTTTATCTATTTATGCAGTTCTTAAGATGACTGCAGCGGGTTACCTGCAACGGATGACTGTTCAGGTCTGTGTTGAGGGTTGACAGGGGAGTGCGGGGTGTAGCCTGCCCCTGTCGCTGCTGGTGCTGTAGACTTTCTATCGCGGAATGGGTGTCAAGTGCAATCTGAAGGTCCAGGATGTAGTCGATGACATGCTGCAGGATTTCGATCTTACTAACGCTCTTGTTTGGAGGAAGGCTGGGGACAAGTTCCTTCAGTTTGGAGTAACAGTCGTTCATATTATACAGCAGACTCAAGGGATCGTCCACTGGGGTTTTACTCCGAGATATTCCCAGGTTTTGATCCGAGACACTGATGCTCTTTTTTGTGAAGGATCTCTTAGGGCTTATTGCTTTCATGTTGCAAATTTCGATCAGTCGATAAATGAAGAAAACCTGTACCGCGACCGTAGCTCGCTCTTCCTTGTCACACGCAAAGTATACAGACAGCACTGTCAGTACAGTTTTATAGTATTCTCGATATGGGCTTGTCGCGAAGGGTTAACGACGATTCGGATTGGTTCACAGCGTGACGTCGATCAACGCCGTCCACCCACGACACAGGCTGGCGCAATGCAACATACGTAAGCCCGCCTACATTTTCTGAATACCTGACCAATAAGGTTCGCGCAGGACCATGGACTCAGATAGGTTTATGTCATTTGAAGAATTATGCTTTACCTGTCTGTGATAAACGGCATTAGGGATTTGTTGCGAGGTCCTTCTTGGAACCTCTTTGCTTCCTTGTTAATTTTTTTTTATAGATTGTGATGAATGGCAACCAGGGTAACAACTTCAAAAATGGAATCATATCGTTTCATTCTGCAATGCATTCGAAATTGAATATTTATAATTATAGATAACTGTATGATGTAGGAATTTTTCCTTTATCTTTTCAAAACACCATTTGGCTTTTTGAGTTAAATAGTAACGGTACGGTAAATTTGATATGAAATAGCTTATATTATAGTTTATATGCACCCGTTATATCGCTTCCGACGTCGCAGCTGAGCTCACGTTAAGTTTACTCTGGATTCTTTAGGAGAGCGTGTCACATAAATGCCGTAATTAAGTATAACAATCATATATGTTTGATCATGGGTGTCGTTCGGTTCGTTCACTTGGGGCTATAATCCGAGTATTTTAATCCGAGCCCCGAGTATTTTAGCCCCGATGCCAGTCTTCTTTTAAAAACAACAACAACAAAAAAAAAGTCAAGCCCCAGGTAAACTTGACTTAGCCCCTGATATTGTCAGTAGTTTAGAAACTCACCTGTGTTTGATACTTTAATAAGTACGCAATGAATTAGCCGACTTCATTTATTAGGGAACCATACAGCATGAATAAAACGATACTTCCCAGTTTCATTTGTCAAACAGTCTGACAGGTGACTGTCACTGTATTTTAATTTGATAGCCTGGGACATTAAAATCAGTTTCTGGTTTATTTAACAAAGACTGGTAATATTATGCAATTGATTCGAGCAAAAGGAAGCTTTTGAAAGGTTTAGCCAACATTTATTAACAAAAAATAAACCTACACGTATAACTCCGTAAATGGTGAAAGGGCAGACGAGAAGGTGGCCGAGTCGAAAGAGTAATATGACAAAAAGCCTTTGGTCACAGAGCTTTCCTGGGCCGACAGGAATGTTAAGATGTTCATGCTCGTGCTGCACGTGCAGCTCCCTGTGCTCAGTATCTTCAACAGAGCTCATTCTACAGAATAATGCAAATATTATGACAGTACACTGGGGATTGAACGACTAACAAATCAAACAGATCTAATCTAAATGTAAAACATGCTGAAATAACGCATACATAAACATTATTCATACCAGCCATCAACATTGCTCTACTCCTGGAAATCCGTGAAGTGCCGTTTTATTATGTTTCTGCAGTGTTTTATATTTTGAGGATGAAAAGGCTTGTCACTCCCAGCAAATGTCTCATGCGTATAAATTGTACTCATAATTAGGCTCATTATGAGATTATAATTTTACAATTGTTATGGGTCACAGTAATGCATACAACAAAGAATGCCATTCTTAATAAATAATAGGCCCAAAGACATGTAAGGTATTCGAAACAGATGTGACTGTCAAAACGTTACAAGGAACATGGTGCAACTTAGTTCTTTATTAGTCTAAATTGAACTGACAATTAAACAAATGGCGTAGTTAAAACAAAGTAAAATGCTTTTGCATTTTGAATTTTACTTTGATGGAATGACAAAAAAATGGCAATATAATAAAATGCTTTTTATTATACCAATATAATAGCGTAACGTCCTTGGTGGAGGGCCGCGACGGAGCGAAAACATCAAGGATTATGTCAGTTCGAGGCACAGAAGTGAAGGTGGGAAAAAATATCATAGCACAGTATTTAACTCAAATTTATTATTTATAAATATATTTACACGAAACAATGTGCAATCTTGTATTATATTAAAGTATTTTATTAAAAAAAACTTTAGAGTAAATATTCAGTTTAATTGATACGAATGTCATTTTAATGTTCACGTTTATTTTTCTGGACAGCAGTTTTCGTGAGGGCTAGGCTTCCTCTGCATAAAAAAGGACTAAAACATCCGTTTTGAAGTAGAACATCTAGCAGCCCCCGCTTCAGCAAATGCGGACTGTAAAATCACGTTAACGGAGCGGCGCTTTCGGACCCAACATGATGTCCTTGCTTTGATAAGGAAACAGAAAAGGTGACAGTGAAGGCGAGCTGGTTAGGCCGACCTCAGCATGTCCGCGCCGCCGCCGATTCACCCCGCATCAGCTTTTCTCTGGAGCGCCGCTACTCTTTCAGCGTCATCTGCTATCTGTCCGTAACTAGTCAAAGCACGCAGCATGCAGGACACCGTGTCCTTTAAAGAAGCCATACCCAAAGTATGTCTGTCTATCTATCTATCTATCTATCTATCTATCTATCTATCTATCAGTCTAGTCTGTCTTTCTGTATGTCTGTCTGACCATCATTCATCCATCTTTCATAGGTGATGTAGGTCATGTTTTAGCATGGATGGATATATGTTTTGATGAAATTCATCAGTTCTGCAGTTTCCCTTCACCTCCAGAAATCTGTCTTGAAGTGTTGAGATGTTAATAAGGTGAACTGCTTCACCCTAAATCATTAGGCAAACCAAGTATGTCCTGAAGTTCGATTTAGAGGACGATACCACTCTTACGGAGTGTAAAAATTCAAGGAACATCAAATATTATTTAAATATCATTTTAAAACATGGATACTCTATGGAGGCATTTCGCGTTTCATTCTGAAATATCTTTGTGTTGCAGTGCAGTGTGAACATCATTGCCCGTGTCAGTCCTACTGTCTCATTGCTTGTGCATTTCTGGAAGGAAGAGACCAACACAAACACGGCTCTGCTAGTCACAACTAGCTCTGCTAGTACAAGACCTACAGAGACATGGAGCTACCAATTAATTGAAATCAAACTCCTCTTCCTTTTATTAGACTTTCTTGAACTGAGTGTGACTGCAGGAGCAGTAAGATAACCCCTGAATGGCATGGTGATGTCACTGACACTGAAGCTCTAGGGAAACAGATTCTGCTTTGGGCTGCTATCTTTCAGGACACGGTGATCTTCTCCCCGGGGCTCATGGCTGTATCAGGCGGAACACAGCACAGGTCACAGTCAGAGACCACCGGCCGGGAAGAGAGAAGGTCCTTCCAGTCTGTCCTCAACCTGCTCTTGTAATTGTCATGCATGCAATTTGCTGTGTCTAAATGATATTTTCAGCTTCTGCAGTTAGATAGAGCTGTTATGTCACCTGGCTGGGTATGATAATAAATTACTATATATTCTGGTTAGTTTCTTTATGTTTAACATCAATTTATTTTGACAAAGTGAAAGAACAGTGAGGTAAATATGGATCAAAAAATATAAAAGAAATCAAGCGGGCATTATTTGGTTGTATCTACAATGCACCTATTAGGTACATTGATGGTGTTTTTTGTGTTTTCACATTTCTTTCTTAGAGCAAACTGCTTGACACTTCTCTTGGTTACATTTTTTTTTTTAAACAACCCGAGATGCCCTTTAAGGATGGTGCTGTATTAACAGGCACTTAATCCCATGCCTGGCGCAGAGAGACCTCGCTTGCAGGCAGTGGTATGCTTTGACGTAAACAAACAATTAGACCTTCTTATCCAAGCAGGCTCTCTCTTCCGTCTGAAAGGAGCCACATCCAATCAATCACGTTGACAATTACGGTGCAGCTTTTAAATAACGGTGAGCGCACAAAGGTTCAGGACCATAAATCCTCATTCCTTGCAGCTGTCTCCAGCTTCCTCTTGTGCTACTTGAAGAATGGGTATAGAGGAGAAAGCCTGACCTAATTCAGGAAATATGAAATTCAGTATTCGGGCCTCACTTTGACACCTACCTTGGCTAGCTGTCTATTGATAAGCCGGACATATTTATTTAGATTCAGTACAGTTAAAATGTCCGCGGGCTTGAAGGTCAAACAGTAAGTCTTTAAGAGTCTTCCCACCAGGAAAGAGTGATGCAACCGACATACGGTGTCAAGGTGTCGTGTTTCAGGCCCCCTCGCCAAGGACCGGCATTAAAATGGATACTCTGAGAACAAATAGACAGTTAAGTGGATTGTGAAAGGTCGAAAGGTCCTCTGCTCTGGATGCACAAGTCCCGCCCCCAACTGAGTCACTTATAAAGTCTTCAGGATTGGGCCTGAGATTGGGCTTTATTGTGACTTGTGTGACACCGGCGTCTACCTTAAGCCTGAAGGTGCAGACTTGCCTATGTAGACCTCAGAGTCCTCCCCTGTGATTTGAGCTATCAAGAAACCCAGGCTGGATACTGCTGGATCGCATTTTACTTTTTGGGTGACAGATAGTGCTGAAGAAGGAAACAAAATGATCTTGATCTAGACTTTTTAGTGTGAGAAAGACTTTTGCTGGAACCGAAGTCTTCGGGCTGCTATGATTTCTCCTCAGGTGGTCTCACAGCTCTGTGGTTGCAGGTTCGAGTCCTGCCCCTGCTGTGTGCGTCTAGTTAGCATGTAGTCTCCAGGCCTGCGCGGGTGTCCGCCCTCAGGCCAAAGCATACAGTTAGTTGGATCAGTGTCTCTGGATTACTGAGAGTGTATGATTGCATGTGTGAGAGTGTGCACACTGGCGTCCCATCTCGGGTGTGCCCTGTGCTGCCTGGGACGGCCTCCAGGATCACCACGGCCCTGTACCGCAGAAGCAGTTATGATGGATGAAACGTCGTCGGAGAACGAGAGGGTGAGAGTCCTACTGTAGCGACAGTGTTCCTGCTGCTGTGTCTGCCCAATAGCAGCCATGTTCTTACTATAGCGTCGCTCTTGCCAAGCCGTCTGTTCCTTCCCTTGCAGCTGTCACTCTTCTGAGTTTGAATCAAACAGCATTTGACTGCCTCTTCTCACCAGAATGAAGACACAAAGCCTATTGCTTGTGGGTGTTACTCTGAAGCTGCCTAATGACCAGGATGCTTCCATGTGTCATTACAGTTTGAGAAATTATCCAGGGGGAACTGCGAGGATGCTCTGGGTGATCACCATTCCTACGCTGACTCTTTCTGCAAATTGGCAGTAGGGGGAGGAAATTTTCCCTTTTGTCCTGGGGGGGGGGTCTGTTATCAGGGGCCTGAAAGACTGTAGTTGTTTTTTTATATATGTATAAGTAATAAACTTTCATTTATTTACTGCTGTGATATTCGTAGATGAAGAGAGAGACGCAGATGAAAGAGACAAGTCTTACCTGTGCGACTTTAACCTAAGCTCGAAGGAGTGTTATTCTTTGTTTTCTCGTGTAATTATCTTAATGTGATAAGCAAAGTTTGGGAGGAACAGTGTTTAGAAGAATGAGAATGAACCAGCTGAATACAGGTACCTTGTTATATCCCGTCATGCTCTCCTTTCAGACATACACTCGCATATATACAAGTGAGACTGAAGCTTGGGGTCCAAGTGCAGAGTCAGCTGTTTATCTAGCTCCCCTGGTGACTAACGATGGCTTTAGTCTTCCAGCCCTGGGATTCAAACCAGTGACCTTCCAATCACACACAAACTGTCGTAACCCGCCAAGCCGCATGCCAGGTATGATTCTGGCTCCGACACAGTGTGAGCTGCGCAAATAAAAAGTGACGCCCCCCCCCCCCTTTGCATCCACCGCAGACGTGATGCAGCCATATTGACGTCTGGCGGTGACTGAGGTGTCGCAGAATGCTGACTGGGCTCCCCTGCGGATGCTGGAACACCTCCCTGCCTAAAAAACACCTAGCTACCCACCTAAGTGGTGGTCTGAGGTAGCTGGTACCTCACTAATAGCAGGTGTGCAAAAGTGCGTGCGTGTGTGTGTGTGTGTGTGTGTGCGTAATATCTCTCAGTACTAAAGCACTTGCAGATTCCAGAATAGAGCAAACCAAAGTCTGTGTAGAACACTAAATAAATAAAAGCTTGTGGTGAGATTACTGCGGTGAAGGACCCGCTCATTGCAATCTATGCACCTGCAAGGGCTGTTTGGGACTGCTTCTTTCTGCGCTGGGGGGGGGGGGGGGGGGGGGGC
>JAODJU010000039.1:7536684-7559747 GCA_026776725.1 Gnathonemus echidnorhynchus
GCCCCACCCACGCGCCCCGCCCAACCCACACCGTGGGAGCCTCTAGAGATCAGTACCTGAGAGGGGTCCTCGGAAGCCAGGGACACGGCGGAGACGTGGCTAGGCTGGGCTTCCAGTTAATGCAGGTGTCAGCAGTACTGCAGCAGGAGCTACACAACAAGACCCTTCTAGCGTCAGGCTAGCAGAGGTAGCTGAAGCTACGTTACCTGTCGGTGACGATAATTAGCGAAGAAAATATCAAGCGAGTCCAAGAAAGGTCTGCAGCAGAAGTAGAAATATGTTTTTCTCATATTTATATAATAGGTTGGTTGTCATTGAATATCAAGTTTCTGTGTGAGAGAGAAGCGCATGACTGAGGGTAGGTCTGTGAACTCGTGGGGGTCAGTTCTGACCACCCTGACATCATTGATCCTCATGTAACTCTAACAGGTGGGTGTGATTTAGAATGGGGGGCTCACGAGAGTGAGTATTCGTACGTGTCAGTTCAAATCCCACCAAACCTGGCAAGATTAGACTCCATCTCAAAATATGGGGGACTTGGCTGTTATATAGCACCCAAGGGAGGCCCCCCCCCCCACAGCGCATATATCTGCATTTTGAACAAGTCAGGGAAGCGAGCTTTTATAAAGGCAGCCTGCAAAGTGGGCAAGCTTTATATAACAAATGCACAATGGCAGCCAATAGACTCATGACCTCAGCTCCGAGATATTTTGGAATTGCCCTGCATTTTCATTCCTCCTCCCGTGCCATGTGAACAGGTGTGTGGGGGAGGGCAAAGCAGGGGCTCCAGGTACGAGGTTGTCCTCTGCACCGCCTGTGCATATGCGTGTACATAACCCAGGGCCATAATTACCACTGACACAAACACTTTACCCATCACTCTTTGGGGCTGGTTAGTCATGCCCAGTGGGTCATGTGACTTCTACTGTCACCATTGTACTGGTAACACCCTGCCTGCTCTGGGATATATAAGCACAAAGAATACAGGGAGAGTACATTTAATTGGACTCATTGTGTCACGTGATAAATATTAGTAGCCATTTCAGACTGGACCTTTCTGCAGTTTTAATGGTTTGTTCCATCAAAGCAAGCTATTGTCAACATTTGCATATGTTTAGGAACATGTATATAAGCAACGTGCATTTTTACTGTTTATAATTTTCGTATTGATCTGGTTTCTTTTGTATATCTACACATGTACTGCTGCCATGAAATTACAGTGCTGTGGCAGCATTTTTTATTTTTTAAATCGTAAGTCCAAACCACTTTCCTGTCTGCGTGCAGATGCCCCTCAGCTGTGCATAGATGTTGTCTTTCAAATATTGTTTCATAGATTTGAGTTCATGGATGTGTAAAATGTTAACTGAGGTTTGTATGTTCTGATCTGCAAACTCCCCTTGCTTAAGCTTCTCTTACATGTTTCCTTCTTGCTGAAATGATCCTTGTTTTTACTATTGGCAGTTGACCGGCACAAACACAATAGAAACGTTTTTGCCAAATGTTCCCATGTCTGCCGAAAGGACGGCTGTGAGTCTGTGAACAGGATCCACCACATTTCCCAGGGCTTGTAGCTTCAGATGCTTCTCATTTTTTTCAGCAAAATGAGGGGCTGGCGTCTTAGAGCATTACCCCCGCAATGACCCCTGATTCGCTGCTGCTGTGAGGGTGTCCAGCATCAGTGAAGACAGGCTGGCTCCCAGCTAACGGGGCTACGACAAAGGAACAGAGGCATTCCTGGAGATATTCGATATGTACCACAACATTCAGGCGAGCGATTACAACTCATAACATTTAAAGATGATAGTTGTGGTTTACTGTTGATTTAATCGAAAACAAAGACCTAAATGTGTACGAAATCCTCTAGTCAGGGAACCCGAATGTTTAACACTCGTATTCATGTTTATTTTATTTTATTTATTGTGTTACATCTTTCCTTATTGTTACAAAACCAAATCTGCTAGGACTTATACTCAGAAAATAATTGGTATTAATTTGTCTTTGGAAACATGTGAAGGCAGAGGAACATATACCCCAGTAAGAACAGAATAAGCATTTCTTCACGCCAGCAACAATGGAGTTTAAAGTAAATTTCCATCCTCCTACTGTACAAATTTAACTATACTGTAACTGAAGGGCCAGTTACAGTTTATTTTCTTATACAGTGGTACTTCAGTACTCAAACTCATTAGAACTCGAATTTCTTAAAAGTCGAACCAACCAGTAAAAAAAAAAATGACCTAGAACTCGATCTGAATCTCAGAAGTCGAACCGTGAACGCCGACCTAAGATAACTTGTACATGCGGGGAAATGAGTCACGCGGCACGTCTCTCAGCGGAAACAAAGGGTAACGCCTCAGTCTCAGCCTCGCATTCGCTGTGATAGCATCGTTTGTTGGTGATAGTGCTTTTATTTATTGAAAATATCAGGTAAAATACTGTACTTTATATCATTTTGTTAGCCATTGCTCACCAAAAAGTTACGCAATAGTTGTACAAATGTTACAACCTAAAAGTTTGCGATTTATGAACAAATTAACGAATACAGAGTAATAATAAAAATAAACAATGGACCGCATAGCATAGTCTAGTGTTGGCGCATGGCTTGGGGTAGTGATGGGGTACATTCTTTATCTTTTTGGAAACCGTTAAGAAAAAAATGTTACGCACAGCATATAATGTTGGCGCAGTGTTTGCGAAAAATTAAGACTGTTAATTTTTTTTTTAACTTTACACATTGTTTGGATACATTTATTTTCTTACTTTAGAAATTACTGTTTTGATAAATGTACTTAGATGTGTTTAGTGTATGCTCTTCTTGTTTTATCCTGTTCATTTTGTGTTTCAATGCTAAAAAAAAAACATATTTAGGTGTAATTTTTTAGGGGGCTGGGAATCAATCAATTGGTTTTCCATTATTGCTTATGGGGAAAATTCGATCAGAATTTTAGGATTCGAACCCGTGTTCTGAACGGATTAAGTTTGAGTTCTAAGGTACCACTATATTTGCTGAATATTCAGCAATTTGTTGATATTTAGCAATAATTCCTATTCCATAATAGGGTTACTCATATTTGTTTTTCTTGTTAGAGCAAAAGGGGTAGATTTTTTTATGTATGGGAATCAATTAGCAGACCTGAGACAGCTAAGCAAAATAAACTTCATCTCTGACTTTTTGCCTTAGGAACTCCATCCTTGATTTTACAATCCAGTTTATAAAACATGCCACAGCAATGAAATGAAATTTAATAAAAAGAAGCAATCCTTTATTTGATATTTGCACAAATATGAGGACAGCCACATTGTAGTATTTGCACATCCCATCATGCTCTCCTTTGAGACACGCACATATCTCTCCAGGTGAGACTAAAGCTTGGGGTTCAAGTACAGGGTCAGCCATTTGTCTGGCGGCCCTGAAGCATTTCAGCTTGTTAAAGGCCTCCAGTTTTACTTTTATAGGTTCGCCATGAAAGCAGGTGCACCGCTGAAGACGACTGACCCACTGTATGTTTTCGTGGTGTGACACGGCTGAGTGTGAGAGAGAAAGCCTCGGCATTGATTAATTAATATTTTTGTTTGCTCGTTGGTGTGAAACGAAATGGGATTCCTTTGGAGTGACTCATCGGTTGAACAGCATATGAGGGAGAATCAACACAAAGGAGACAATTTAATTATGGAATGTAAATCTATTAATCAGCCCACAAAAAGTTTGCATTTCAAGCCTAGACTTACATGATATCAATCCCACAGTTATATGCACATTTCTTGTTTTTTTGTGATTTGACTGTGGAATGTGAGGCATGCTGGGAAAAATCGATCATCCCTAGGCCCCGGTGTGACGAGCTGCTGATGCTTGCTGTCATAGGTAGTAAAGAGGTGCTCCAAGGATTGTGCAGAAAGTCCTAGTTTCAATCTTGAGCATGGATCTGATAAACACCATAGGAGCCCGGAGCCAGAATTCTGTTTGCTCGCATCGCCGTCGGCTCATGCTTTTGCCCAGAGCCTAATCCCATTGGTTTCACTGAGCCGACGGAGTCAGTAGAAATTCAGCTTTGCTCAGTACACAGCCAGTTACATCACTGCCAGACCGTGTTCCAGCTGGCCACGTTTAAGGTGTGGTGATGTATGTGCACACAGGGTCAAGACCTTCTGTCTAGGTGCATGCGAGGTGGACCTCGCACGTGGCTACCAGCGTCTGAAGCACATGAAATCCACAAGCTTTGCCCGCCGAATGTATCTACCAGAGAAACCATCGATGGCCACCACGACAGCGCTGGCAAAGCTCGAGTCGTCTCTGTTGGCAAACACAAATAAGCGCAGGCAGGCAGCTTGCACTGGGAATCCACTACACATTTACTCTTCTCAGCTCTTGTGAAAAGTTCCAATATGTGCCCATTGTGGTCTTTGATCAAGGGAGTTAATGAAGTTTTTCTCCTTCAACCCAGACTGTGGCTGAATTGCATCAAGAAAGATGTACCATCTTGAGATCAATGCAATCATCCCCAACTGCACTCCTACTGATTCAAGCTTAGCATCTGAATTGAGTAACCACACCTCAGCACAGAGATTCTATAAACTTTGTTTACAGTCTGTCCTTTAAGCATCTCACCATGGTTTTCACCAATTGAAACTGATTCCTTCCTTAAGGGTGATTGAATAGGCTAGTTTACTGCCGAACAGGTCAGTTTATTTTGGAGATCAGGCTTGTTTGTGATAAGATTTACCCCTGGATTTCTTTCATTCAGTATGGGATTAACTGCATGGTCCAGCTACCTCACTATTAAATTTTTCGTTTGTGCAGTCAGAAATGCATCATGCGTGTCTGAATATGACTTTAAAATGAAGATGGGTCACAGATGTTCCCTGAAGATGTGGTGATGTGCTTTTTCTAGACAGGAGGAGTCAGGCACTCTGTTTGAAATTCTCAGATTTGGACTTCGAAGTGCATTCTGGGGAAAGGAAAGATGGGCATAGTCACCATGGGTGTTTAATGCTTAGCTGTGCTGGAAACACACAGATTCCCTTGGCTAGGTCCTCAGATTAGGCAGTTGCAGAGTGAACCTCAATCAAATGTCAGCCATGTTTCCCTGCCGGAACATTTAGGCTTTCCCTGCTTTCAGTTCTCATCATGAAGATTATTCCTACAGCGGATGCACACAAAGAGTCACGCCAGCTCACAGACACACACACACTGCACTCCTGAAAGAAGAGGTTGCCCCATACTTCTTGCCTATTGGCCTTCTTGCTTTCTGTCAAATCAAAATGAAACCAAGTGACAGCATGATCAGATAGTCCGTGAGATTCCTATATACCAAATCTGATTTCCTGCAGTGAGATTCAGATTTCACTTATCTCAAGGCAGACAGATATCCTTTGAGAACAGCCTAATATATCAGCTCAGTGATCAATATATTCAAATGGAATTCAGGAGATTTACAGAAGTTCAATTTTTATAAAATTCATGCTCAAACAGAATACCATATACTGGCTTGCAAAACTTTATTTGATACTCTATAGGCCATATGCACTAAATTTGGCATTGTATAAGATTTCTGGAGTACTTAACATTAGTTTGTGTACTATAGAGGTTTTTCAGAGTGTCAGGCAGTTGCTGGCTCTTAGCAAGTCAGTATGCTGACTTGTACTTCTTAGAAAAACTATAAAGACTGATGAATGCTGGCTGGTAATGTGCTGTACGCCCCTAGAAAGACTGGATTTCCTAGCAGATGTGTGCTCGATTGTAAGTCGGCAGTTTAAAGTGGTGCCAAAGGAAAGCTTAGCGATACTGGCATTAATTCACTGATTTAGGCCACGGCTCAGATGAGCATTTAAAAGTGCTTATAAACTATTGGCTGAAGTTGAAAAGGAACTCAGGAGCGTAGTTCGATGGTAAAATAATCAGATTGGACACCACACTTAAAAGCAAAGAAGCAGCCAATATGGGCCTGGTGGTTATATTGTACGGGGAGAATCCCCTACATCTGTTGTGGAGGCCGCTTTGATTCGAACAGGGGTTCAAGAACATCAGGTTTCTCGTGAGGTCATCCGTTCAGCATGACATTTTGGGCAGGGATTTAAAGTGCCAGCAGACAGGACGCTGTGCCCCATCTGGTAACTCTATATCTATCATGGAAACAGATGGTAGAGCTGGTTCCCTCTTTATACAGAAACAAACCGAGCAGAGCTAAGCGAAGCTGGCACGGGCCCACGCCAGAGCTGCCAGCTAACTGCATTTGTCACCAGATTTGGTGACAATTAAAGCAACATTCTAAAAACTCCAAGTTACTTGCATTTTTCCAACCTGCCAGAAAAGGGAAAAAAAAGAAAAAATATGTGTGCAAGTGTATTTCTTTCCCCCAGCACTGAGTGGAACTTTTATTTCTTACATAAACGATGTAACGCTTTACTATGGTGACGTCTGTCAATGGAAATCAGAACAATCAGTGCAAATGGTGCTATGCGGGGTGTAACCATAACGACACAAACTCCTACTCAGTGATCCAAGCCTGAGATCTTTAATGTTCAATATCTTTAGATTTTAAATTGCATGCAGTAAAAAAATCTTTTGATAATTTTTTTTTTTTTTAAATGGAAGCGATCATTAATTGAAGCATGTAAGTCTGTTGTGATATAATCATTGATTAATTACGATGGAATTTATGAGCAGTTTCTGCACTGGAATAACTTTATTTAAAATACATGTAACATTAGTGGCAATTTTTAGCTGGAATTTTGCTGTTGGGTAGCTACATGAATACTCAGATACCCAATGCAAAAATGCAAAATTATGTAAATGGACGCCAAAGACTCTGACCAGAGGTTGACAGTCATTCAGTTATAAATTTGACTTTTCCACAGTCGTGACGCTGATGTATCTGTCTATGTAAATGATCAAAGATGGCGGTTTATGGAGCTTTGGTAAAAAATAAAACATTATCCTTGAGGTAGCATCACACACCACAGGAAGATGGCAAGATGTAAACCATGCACGAGGGCTAGCCGTGAAAATAACAGATAAAAGGTACAGTGTGATACAAGTTAAACTGAATTAGAGCTGCTTAACGGAAACTCAGGAACAGCCAGGAGCTAACATTTTAACAAAAGTTCAACTGAAGGAAATGAGTGGATACAGCCAGGTCAGGAATACCACCATGTCATACTATAATATTTTTGATTTTTTTTTTCAGAAAAATGTTACTGCAATGTATTTCTTATTATAAATATTTTCCTCTCCAGAGATCTACAGTTCAGGTCACCATTCTGGCATTCTTGAGATCCCTTAATGTTTTTTAAAAAAGCAGTGAAGTAAAAGAGTGCATAACCCTAATTTAGGAGGGAAACTAGGGCAAAATAAAGATGGCAGGCATAGATTCCTTCCTGCAAACTTTATCTTTATCTCATTACTGCCAGATGCAGGCTGCGCTTCAGAAGAATGTTAAACCCTAACATCATGTCCAAGCTTAGTGTGGCTGAATAAGGGCATGGATATAAAATATAAACTGGTACAAAGTTTTGCCTGACTTTCCAAATACTAAAAAAGATCATAACTGCACTCTTGGATGTATATTAAAATGACATTTTTGATCACATACGTAGAATTAGCTAAGAACAAATGTCACTTCATACTCTTGTTATGAAATGCTTGTTAACCTGCCGGCCATGTGCTTCAACAGCATGAGCTAAATTTCAGTTTTATTCCAGAAGTCAGCTGACTGAAGGGAGCTGGACTTTTTACCATTTGCTAACAAGGGAACCCGATCTCTGTCATTCAGAAGTAACTGCAGCCACAGAAACCCAGTGACAGTGAATTACTGTCGCTATGGGAACACTTTATTTCTTGACAGTGAAACATACCTTCTGTTTACCTGTTGGATTCCTCTTGCATGGTGTCGGTCTCGATTGGTGAACCAGAGGAAAGCAACACTGACTCGTCTTCAGTAGAGATCAGGTTTCATTTTGCAAGATAAGCAGCAATTGCCTGATGTTTTAACAAAATGAAGATTAAAATGTGGGACATTTATTTCAAAAAGGGCTCATCTCTAAAGAGTTGTCCTTGTTAAAAACTCTTTAGGAAATTCTGTTTTCCCAGAACAACTGACTCAATTACAGACTCACAACACAATTCCCATACGGCTGGTGAAATTGGGTATATTTGGATACATCCCCAACACATCATTTAATGCCAGCAAAATTAATTTTCTCCAAGTCTTACTCTAATTGGGTATAAGCAGGGGTCATTTTTGAAAGCTTTTTTATGACAAAGGGTTCCGTTTATTAAAGATGATACAGTATTTATCCAGGACGTTCCACAAGCTGCCAAGTGGCAGTGTGTCTTATTTGACAGAGGTGTCAGCCTGAGTTTGTGGGCCGGCAAAGGCAAGTCAGGTGACTTGGATAGCTGAGCGATGTTTCTTAGCTCACTCCCAGTTCTCTCATTGGCTGGAGGCCACATTGGCGAAGGACTGAAAGGCAGAAGTAAAGCCTAATCTTCAGACTTCAGTTTCTCACAGTTTCTTTAGTAGATGTGAAAGATGGAGCAAGTGTATCTTAACAAATAAAATAATCCATATATGACCATGGTTTGTTGACTATAATGCTGATGGATCAGATTGTATTATTTGTGTATTAACACTGGTTATCTATGGTTTTGGGAGTAAGAGACATGGAATTTCAGGAACATACCTGCTATCTGAAGGTTCCAGATTCACCCTCTCTGGGGGCTTTAAAGGAGTTATATCTGTTACTATAATTATGATGCAATTTTGACAATCCTGGCAATACTAGTGTGCTTGACAAGTCTGCTGGTTTAATAACCCGAACCTAAGTTCACCTAGTACAACATCACCCCCGATTATCTTTGGGACTGAGCCAGGGATCCTGACATTCCTGTGGGAGGAGCTATGGGGTGGTCAGCAATATTATCCTGGCTAGTTTGGCATCACCCTTCAAAGAGCCTTATTCCTGCTAATATTCCTCTCCTTTGAAAATCAGTTTTACTCAAGTAGCAAATCTAGTGAACTATTGTTGAGTTGGGTGCAGAATGACCTGGTGTAGCACTGACTGTAGTCTGGTCCTAACTCCTTTACTTGGTTTTATCAGTCCCACCCCCTAGAAGTGAGTTTTCACTAGGGAAATGCCCTGGAGCCCTTTTACATCATCTTAAAAATTATGGGACACCCCCTGGTTAAAGGAAAATGCTCATGACTGTGAAATATGCAAATATCTAGCGATGCAAAAATGTAGAACGTCGGTTTAGTAAATAATGGAGTTTGATAATCCTTAACAGGAAGAATGGAGCACAAGATCCAGTCACATGTACAAAGTTCTATGTGATGAACTGAAGCAGCCATCATAGCCAAAAATAGCAAAACCCTCTAGCTGATGTGCGTATGGCTTCTGGTAGGTTAGTATAATCTCGGTTAGGAGGAAGGCGGCTGTCTCATTGGAGCTTATCTCTTTGCCGTGTGACCTTCACAACACGACGAGTGATGGCAGATGAGTAATTCTGCAGGAACGGCCCCCCATTCCTGATGTTTGGTAATCATTTCTGCAGCAGGGAACAATACAAAGCAGTAATCCACAGCCACTGATGTGGCTCTCAGCACACCTAAGTAAAAAAAGCAATAATCCAAGGTTTCTTTTCCATTTGAGACCAGCCGTAGCAAAGCTCACCACTGAAGGAAGCTAAATTTATTTTCTGCATTCGCCAGGCCCAGGATGACTTCCTCTGATTTTTTTTTCTTCGGTGGTTTGGGGCCATTGAGCGTTATCTTGATAGAGACCTTCCTGTGAAATCGTGTCAGGTGGCTTCTGCTGACTCGCCTTTTCGGCTCAGTGCGAGCTGCAGTTTTCAGGTTTCCGTACCGCGGATCTTGTGGAAACGCCGCCTCCAAAAAAGGAGAAAAGGACAGAAATTTGTAACGACAAAAAGAGCACCGTGGAGGCTGGAGATTCAAGTGCTATTTACGCTTTCTTCCTGTCTGGGGATTATTAAATGGGGCCAGGGGCAGTGGGAGGCCTTGAAACAGCCAACCAGTCCCAAATGGTCACAGTAACTGTGGCTTCAAAATAGCTCTGGGTCCACCAGCCCCTACAAAATGTGCTATGCTGCAGGTAATTGTAGGGTGACGGTCATGTTGTGAGACCACATCTGAGCAGGGACCTTGCTGCTGTCTTCAGCTTATGTGTTCCTTCAGTTAGAGCTGTTAGATGGATGACACCAGCTCTGGTCAACCAAGCACCTCAACACTGGTCCTGAACGTCTTGTCCTGGGCGCCCAAGTTCAAGTTTTGCAGCAAGGAAGTGGTCAAGCACTGCCAGAGCAAACAGACCACGTGTCCAAGTGTTACTTGATTTTGTTAGTCTGGTAAATTCTAATGGTTTGAGCAAAATCCATGGACTGCAGCTAGCTGAGATGGCAAGTCCTCCACTAACTAGTTGTATCAACTAACCAATAAAAACCTGCCAAAAATTTTATTCCTACAGCCATTACCTATGTATATACCAGCTTTATAACATGATCTGTGAAGAGAAATACCAGCCTTGTTCTCCAAATGTCCAAAATAGTCTTAGGATTCTTTAATTGCTTTTTGAAAATAATATTTTTTTTATTAAATATTTATATTAAAATTGTAGTCAGGCCAACTTTGGGAAAAATTGGAAAGAACTTAGAGGAATAGAGACAGTTGTCACATGGGGGCTTGCTGGAATATGGCACTGTATATGAGAGGACTATACAGTCCCCTGTCCCCACCAGGGCTCTCAGAGGCGCCCAGCGTAATGAGCTCTACCCATCATCCTCTGCTCTCTGCTCATTAACATAATCCCCCAAACTTCCCCGCACCTACTCTCTGTCACACCGGCACTCAGCCTCGAGCTCCCAAAAGCTTCTGAATATATTTTATTCTGCTGCCACACAGTAGGTGCGGAGAAGTTCTGCCTGCCGACTGTTTTCCATTCAAGAGAGACGGCTACATTTTAATTACGCAAAACTGGGCAAACTCACACACGTTTGCCTTTCCTCGTCAGGACTTTCTGTTGACTCTCGCTTCAATGCAGTGGAAGTTATCTTTACACACCCCCACACATACGCAGAGTGTGAAACTGCCGGTCTATGAAGCTGAGCTCTGATGCGTCCCTCCCTGTTCCTGGTGCCTGACCGTCATCTAAGAGAACATCTAATGCAGGCTGTTGCCTGAAATCGGCTGGTATCCCAATGGATTGTGGGGCGTCTGTCTGTGGAGGTTTGCCATCATCTCCATGTTGAGTTTGAGGTGCCTTGTGGATGGTGGATATGGATGGAAGCAATTAAGGTGCAGGAGTGTCAGCCATCTGTGATATGTCAGTGTGTGGAGGCCCCAGTCTGAGTCACGCATCTCCAAGCACTGGGGAGAGGTTCCCATCTCAAGCTTTGCTAGTGAGTGAAGGGTGGCACACTGCTGGAGAGCAGAACGTTATAGTGTGCAGCTGTATGACGCATCACCCCAACTTTCATGTTTGAAGAAGTATTTTTTTACTGATATTACTCCCCATTTCTAAAATAGCTAGTAAGTTTTATAGTGTATTTTTTTCTCTATTACTACTGGAGGGTGTGGGAGCTATAGCATGAGCCAGTGGAAGCTGAGCATAAGGATTGCAGATCCCTATAATTGCTGTTGCTGTTAGCTCTGTGTTTTTGACACGCTGAAATTTCAGCTGAAATTTCATCATTTACAAAGCTGTTCATCAAAGAATTCTGTGACAAGGGTTGCTAAAAAGTCTCTAAGGCAAACGTGTTGCCTTGCAGACCATTCTGGAGTTAGGGTGAGCTTGTGTTTCCAGGTCTGTCTCTGAATATTGATGTTGCTTGAAGCTTTTTTGCACTTAGCTGGACAGAGAAAACAGTGTTGTTTGTCTGTCATTTCTCTGTTGCGTCTGTTTCTTTGACTGGTTGGTTGAAACAAAATCTTGGTCTGGATTTGTACTTTCTGAACCTGAACTTTCCACCTCTGATCACATTTATCTGTACCTGTATGTGTGTCATTTCTGTGTGGAACATTGCCAGAAGGAGAAGTTCCCATGTTAAGTGCATGATCCACCAGCACAAGCTACAGATCATAGGGTCGCTGCTTAAAGCTTTTAATTTAATGGGGTGTAATGGAGTGGGTGGGTAAACATTTGAATGCCCTGTCATTGGAAGGTCACTGGTTTGGATGATTTTATCGTTGGGTCCTTATTCAAAGATCTTAAACCCCAATGGCCCCCGGTACTGTCTGACCCAGTGTCTACTAAATACATAAATGTAAATACCTTGGTTCCATTTAAATGACGGCCGGCTCAAAGACCCCACGGCAGTGAGCAGTCAGTCAGCTGTGGGTCTCTGTCTGTCAGGTTACTCCTTTCTGTGGAGAATTCATTAGGTGCTTTCAGCATGAAATCTTGCAGGGAGGTTGGTGAGCAGGATGCTGGGCTCTATCACGTTCCTGGTCACATAAATCCAGTACAGATGCGATCAGGCCTGGAAGATAACTACAGACCAGTCTGGGGAGAACATTTAAAAAATCATAAATCCTGTTTATTAACTCAGGCCTGTGAAACGCGGCCAGGGGCGGCATGTTATACGACCCTCAGAAGCGATCGTCAGCTCTGAACACGTGCCAGACAAGTTGCTAGATGTTCGTTAACAGGCTGCCGCAAATTAAGTCTGAAATCTGATGTTCTTATACACTTCATCTTCTAGTTATGACAAAATTTACACAAACTGACCATGCAGCTGTAGTAGGGTGTCCCCTGCCGAGTGCCCTATGCCCCCAAGGCTTGGCTCCAGGCCCCCCCGACCCGATAAGTGGGTGTATTATGGATGGATGGAAATAAAATATGCAGGCTTCCCCCACTATCTGAAAGCAGGGCATTCCTATGGAGCCCTTCATAAGCCGGAAGGCGTAAAGCGAAAAAGCAATTATCATTGACTTTCAATGGGAAATATTTTTGAGTGTTCCTAACCTAAAATACCTCACACTGTTCCATTCCATTTGGACTAGTAGTTACCTCCAAACCCAAAAACTATCATACCACATAAAAACTAAAATAACACTAACATATAGTAAAAGCAGGAATGATGTGATAAATCTGCAGCCTATTCAAAGCAGAAATAATGTATGTGCAGTGCCGTTTCACCTGAATCAATACAGTCATGTATAATTTAAGGACAGGGATACGTTCTGAGTATGCTGTAAGGCAGTTTCACCATTATGAGAACATCCTGGAGCCTACTTACACAAAGCTACATGGTAAAGCCTACTACGTACATAGGCTATACGGTATAGCCTAAATCACGATAAGTATAGTATAATAAATACATAAACCAGTATGTGTTATGCTTTTACACGACTGGCAGCACAATAGGTTTGTCTACAGCAGCATCACCACAAACGCGTGAGTTTGCATTTTGCTATGACGTTATGATGGCTACGATGTTGCTAGGCGATAGGAATTTTTCAGCTTTATTTTAATGTTACGGGACTGCTGTCATACATGTGGTCCACTGTTGACGGAACATTGTTATGCAGCACGTAACAGTATCTATGATTTGCTCATTGATAAATAAATGTAAGACACTGTTTGAATTTTTCTCTATTTATAGGAGTGGATTTGTTTCGGTTAATGAAAACAGGCGCTAATGTTGGGCTTTCGTAAAAAATGAAGTGGGTTAAATCTAATACTAATAAATGACAAGTCAAACGTCAAGTCGAGGTATCTTTATTGTCAGCTTCAGATATATCATGCATGGGGTCTTACACTGAGATGAAATATCATTCTCGTTGGTCATAGTGCAATGAAAACTAAATCACAAATTGAATTTAAAGACTAAGGCATATAAACATAATATAGTCTTGACATTTGAAAACAAGATATTAAGATACAGGGAGACGGAGTGTGGGGACAGATGCAGATGTGCAAAGATCGTCCATTGAATACTATGGTCTGTAATATTAAACATAATTAATATAATCTATCTTCTATAACTGCTTATCCAGTACAGGCTCATAGTGTTAGCTGGAGCCTAGCTTAAGACACAGGACATGAGGCAGGGACCACCCTCACAATGCCTTTTGGAAAGGCCCCCTTCAGGCAGTAGAGGCCTAATGGATATGGATGCGCACTTGTAATTGAAAGATTGCTGGTTTGAATCTCCAACCAGTAAAGGACCACTGAGGTACCCTGAGCAAGGTACCACCCCCATGCACTGCTTCCTGGGTGCTGAATTAGCTGCCCTGTGCCTTGGCATGATTAGACATTCGGGTTATATGCAGAGCACACATTTCGCTGTTGTGCTATGGTGTCTTTCCCCTTTTCCTTCATTTTGATCCCCTTCTCCTCGCTGCAAACGTACCATTTCTGTTGCTCTGAGATGATGGGCAGCCCCCACATGCTGGGTAACTCCCCCAGCTTCATTAATCCTGCTCTCCCCGGAGATTAGCGCTGGGATAGCCGCCGTGTGAAAGCCGCCCCCCCGCTCCTGACACCATCTGAAGGCACGCTTCCTGCACTAAGAAGTGCCCTCGCAGGAACTGGAATCAATTAACCCCGTGGAGCCGCTGAACCGCGTCCACAGGCACTTAACGGGGCCTGTGTCTCAAGCTGCTTTTTCATCCGGCCGTGAAAATGGGGCCAGGAGTCAGCTGCAGTCGGGGTGTTTTTACCATCATGCTTGGCTCTTTGCTGTGAGGGGTGCTGCTGCACCCACGGGCTCCCGTTAAGGCTCGCGGTAAATTCAGAGTCACTGTGCTCCTCACCGCTACTGCCGCCAGCCCATAAACGTCATTAGCGCCAACATCTCTTTGATTTCTCTCATTAGTCATTCCAGGGTGATTTTACTTGACATTTTCTTTGCTAAACTATGGTAAATATGTGTACAACTGTTCAGTGTCCTGGTCATAAATCCATTTCCTGTTGAATTATGCATTTCAGATTACTTTTTCCTCCTTCAGTGTCCAAATATAGGATGACAGTTTTGAGCAGCAAAATTTCCAAAAATTTTATAAAATTGTTTTTAATTATTCAAATTACCAGTGTGTTTTTAGGAGCCCATTTACGTTTTTGGTGCGTTTAACCTTGATGATACGTTCACAGTGTAAAGTGGCAGATTGACAGTGACGGCAATGACGTATTTAAGTGTGCAGTCAACGTTAATTGGAATAACAGTGATCTTTTGGTTTTAGTGATGATGGGTAACATGGACTGGTGAATCACACAGTATTTTGAGAAAAATAGGAAAAACTTAGAGAAAATTATGGGCCACTTCAATTAGACCTTTGACGCACAATGTAAATGGGGGGTTTAGTGTAAATACACAAACCCATGGCGCTGCTGTGGTGTCTCAGCTGTCTTCGGGAAAAGTGACGGCACTCGATCGTCGCTCTGTGACTGTGGCCACTTAGAGCCTTAATGGAGGCCATCTGATTCCCTCAGCTGTGCAGAATGGTCAGGAACCTGTCCTCGGAGGCTACACCAGAAAATGTGGGGCTGAAGAAAAAGGATCACAGCATTAAATACCATGTGATTCAGCTCTGCTCTCAGCTGAGGAATCACAATGAAAATACTTAATAAGTGTGGCCCTATCAGCGAGACTGTAGGAGCATAGCACCAATGTGGCGGGTCTTCAGTGACGCACACAGTCACTTATGCTAACGGCAGTGAGCACACACTGTTCACAGAACTGAGACTCGTGATGCACTACATACCTTTATGGCTTTTACAAACAGGGCAGTAGATTAAGTCAAAATTTTACCAGTTCTTCACATTTATTAAAAAAAGGAAAAAAAAGCACATAAACCTCTTTTTCTTTTAATATATTTTGCCAAGCGGTGTGTAAGTACATATATCCTTTGTATAACTGTACAATTACAGTAAGATGTTTATTGGCTAAAAATCCAGTGAGAAGCCCTTGGGAGGTATCGATAAAAGCGAAGCTCTCAGCTCTGCTGTACAGATATATTACAGCTATAGGGTCTATTGGCCAGCCTGCTTGGGACAAGTGAGGGGCGACAGCGGTGCAGCTACTGTTTTTTGGGAACAAGAATTCAATTCAATTCATTTTTATATAGCGCCTTTCACAGCAGAGTCGTCCCAAGGTGCTTTACATGGATGTGCTGATACATTACAACATCATTAGAGAGAGTAATGCAGAACGGGAAGAAGGAAGGAAAGAAATTAAATAAAGAAAGCCAGATGACAATGGAGGAGTGGAACCAAAAGCTTCCAAGTAAGGAGAAAAGAACCTCTGAGGGTCCAAGGTCAACTGGTTGCCCAACCCCCCTGGGCAAACTAACATTACTGAAAACAGAGAAGAATGGGCTTGCTTGCTAAAAGGTAGGTATAAAATGTGATTAAGAATCAAGACAAAGTCCATCAATGAGTCTGTTATCCACATTGGCCTGTGAAAGGTGGCCAAAGTCCATCAATGAGTCTGTTCTCCACATTGGGCTGTGTAGGGTGGTCTGGGTAGGAAGGCTGCACTCACGATGATACAGTTAGTAGGTCTCATTCAGTCACCCCTCCATGGGGCTGAACCAGGACTCCAGCTCAAATGGGAAGGCAGAGAACATGGATGGTCAGAACATGCATAGACACATTAATGGACAAGCATAGTAGATAAAAATGATATGTACAGAATGCATTTCTTAGCCCAACACCTTACGAAGGACCTGCGTGTGTATGTTCACAAGTGCTGTCTGTGAGCGTTTGCTTCTGTGTTAGCGCTGCAAACAAAACATTAGCTACTGCACCAAACCGTACTGGCGGATATTCTCTGGAGCATAAAGCTTTCTTCGGTAATAGCCGAGGGTCCCCTGATTGTAGTTGACACCTCCCAGACACGGAAAAAGACAAAGACTTGTTCTGATCTTGTATGGGACAAAGGTATGGATGTGAGCGACAGGGAATACTTGGGGAAGGGAGCACAATAGTGTTGGGCTGCATCTCTGTGGGGGGTAAACCCTGATCATTTATAAAAGGTAAATGCTGTCAGCGGACTGGGTCTAGAAAGCCTCACGCTGTGTCTGTGATTTACGAGTTGGGCGCACAGCTATAAATCATTGAAGGCCTTTGCGTCCAGTGGCGGGTCATGCCGACACTGCACATATCTTTTGGAACCTCGTAACGGCTAGCAAATCTCCTCCTGCCTTTCCTCACACCGGATGCGCATCCGGACTGCAACAGAGGTGTACCCCAAAATTCAGCTCTACTGTGCCAAACATTACCCCAATTTGCTCCTTAAGTATGTGCCCAGTAACATGGCTATACACATGCAGAACACAGTCCAATCAAACACAGATACATATTTCATTGTACAGTCTTATCAAGCACAGATAGCCAATTAAAGATTTTTATAGCTAATGTTCTGAAACATCCGTCTGAATGTCGTGACATTAGCATGGTGGAGGAGTTTGCCTGTTTCATTGACCCAGAGAGCTTTGTCATCTGGAGTTTGATCTCCTGGTATGGAATCCCTTGGCAAAAAGGCCAGAGGGGAGAAGCCAGACAAAGACCCCCATGAGTGCTCCAACCAGAACATGGTTGATGTTACTAGGATGTGCCTCAGGAGGCCTGGGGGTGGTGTTTGCCCGCGAGCACCTGGTTACTGCACTCCCCACATAACCCCTCTTGGCTCAGCCTGAAATGCTTGTGTGGACCCATCTTGTGGGCTCACCACCTGCAAGGTGACAGGTGGGGTCAGGTGCAGCGAGGCACAAGCATGAATGGGAAGGACCCAGACAGATCTGACCTTGGCAATGGACACTGGCTTCGAGAATCTGAAGTGTATCCTCCCTGGTGGGGAAGAAACTTGAGCTGGGAGGGAGCAAAAACGTGGACTGTCTGGGGGTCCCTGAGGACTGGGTTGGGAATGTGGACAGAGTGTTGAGAGGGAACATTCCATCCCTGGCAGAGATTGTGGACTGTTTGACAGGGAGCCAGGAGGGAGCAAAAACATGGATTGCCTGGGGGTCCCTGAAGACTGGGTTGGGAAACACTGAACTAGACTCAACCTTTCCTCTATCAAACTTCTCCATTGAGTCAATTCTACTCTGTAGTAGCCCATGGTGAACAACCTCAGGTAGCTACAGAGATACAAATTTCAGGGTGAGAGTGATCCAGGAGGAGTTTTTCACAGGGGATAAAGATAGCTGCCTTTGTGCGACTGGAGCTGTGGAGAAGAAACCCTGACTGTAGTTTGTGGGTATTTACCCCAGCTTCTTGGAGAATGTGCATGAGGTATGCTTACCTCCTTCCAACTCTGTGATCCTACAGGGACACTTCAACATACTCATGGGGAATGAGGAAGATACCTGGAGGAGTGTGACTGAGGAGAATGGCCTAGAGGATCTGAACATGAGTGGTAAACTGTTATTGGACTTCTGTGCAGCTATGGACTGTCTTTAATGAACACCCCACACAAATTTGCTCACAAGTGCACTGGGTACTAGAGCACCCTTGGTCAAAAGTCCGTTTCTGTTGTGTCTTCTGAGTCAACGTTGTGTTTTGGATGCTTGAAGAGAGAAGTAGACCTATCAACCAATCTCCACTTGGTGGTGAGTTGTATTTGGTATGTGAGGTGTAGGCCAGATGGACCAGGATAATCTAGATGAGAAGTCATGGTTTTCTGAGAATGCCTGACTGATACGGAACCCTGATATGGTATGTAATTAATTCAACCTCCAGAATAACTACAGCGACCGCAAAGAGCTCTGGTCAGAAGGAAGTTGAGACCTGTTGAAGCACAGGGGTCTCCTGAAACAGCTGAACAATACCAACTGGCCAGAACAGCTGCCATGAAGGCAATAGTGGAGCTGTATAGGGAGGCAATGGAGAGAGACGGCTCTAATTCAGCATTCATTGGTGGTAGCAATACTTATAGGTTCACTTAAGCTCTGCATATGCACTTCCTATCAAGACAAGAACGAGCAGGTTGGTTCACAAATCACAAAAGTGATTTTTTTTAAAAAAAGATCTACATTCTATGCTATTTTTATAGCAACATAAATTTCCCCTGGGTTACTGGTACAACTCTTGTCCTGCTCTGTGTCTGCAGTTGCTGTAGCCCTAAATCCACACTACATACGGGCACTTCACTGGTGCTTTGGGTGGAGGTGTTCATTGGAACTGACCCCTCTGATCTCATTGTCAGTGTCATCCATCCTGAAACACATACCTCAAGGACACTTTGCCGGCAAAGTAGCTGTTTAAAGGTTAAAACATGGCCGAGCGTTGTCATTTAGCCAGCGGAACACAGACATGTATAAGATGATGCTTGGATCCCATGTTCTCTGTAGTGTCTGTACATCCATCTATCATCCAACCGCTTATCCTGAACAGGGTCATAGCGGGGTCTGGAGTTTACCCCAGACAGCTCAGCTTACAAGGCAGGGGTCTACCTTGGATGAGATGTCACTCCATCGCAGGACACACACACATTCATACACTATGGCCAATTCAGAAAAGCCAGTCAGCCTGGCAGTATGTATTTGGATTGTGACAGGAAACTGGAGTACCAAGAGGAAACTCCTGCCAAAATCCACTCACAGATAGTGACAGCAGCATTCCAAACTCCAACCCAAGAGATCTGAGGCAACAGTGCTACTCCCTGGGACTCTGGCCGAGGATTGGACATATCTGGGTGCTCTCTGCTGTGGTTGTGCCACCAGTAAACATCGTGGTGCAGTCGTGGGCACCGTGGGGCCTGCGGTGGGATTATTAGTGATAAACTGGGGTATCGGCATGGAAACTGTGAAACAATCTAGTAGCTTTGCTATGAACGCCATAGCGAGCTTTGGCTGTGCTTCCAAGTGCTCATGGTGCTTTGGATTGATTAGCTTCTTCTGATGCTAGGCCATGCAATTTATCATAGAGCTCTTACCCCTTACTACCGTGCACTTGGTCATACACTGGTGTCTTAGTCTAGTAGCTACCATACATCAGTTGGCTCCCTGACAGCAGTATACTTCCGGCGTACTTACATGACATCACTTTGGTTAAAAGCATCTACTAAATAGACCCTGTTATCTGTGCAGATTTGTAATCGGCTCTTCACCGTGATGCATCATGCCTCCAATTTGCCAGGCTGCTTTTATATAGATGCATATACAGGTTCTACATTCATTTCCTTTAATTGAAAATTTAAATGGAACTTTTTATGCTACTTTCATTTCCGCAATCATCGAGACGTCCATACAGGCATAGATTACTTCTGTCTGACTCATTATACTGCTGGGATGGAGTTTTCCTACTCGCCTTGGCCTCCTTAACTATTTTAAGTGACCTTTAAAGATGTCTTCTTGTATGTTGAGGTGAAACAGGCAGACGCAGACTATCCCTGTATCCTGGGGGGGGGCAACCAGCTTCCTAATTTCCATTTTTTTTCCCATAGTATATGTGACAAAAAGTCATTGACCAGAACAAATTAGTAGCCCTGGCTCTGTTGTAACATGGGAAGTCCGGGGGCAAAGTGAACTCATGGACTCGCGTCCCGTGGAGGTCCTGCTCGTCAGCAGAGAGGCAGCCACAGGCATAGTGGAGAAGGTGAGGGCAGCACTGCTAAATGAGAGCGGCGCCTGTGCTACTTTAATGCCACCTGGGAGGTGGGGGGTGGCAGCTGGTCACACAAAATCACCAAAAAAGCCCAGGAAAGGGGCCTCATTGTCTTCTGTGAACCAGAGCAATCTCCTGCTCGCCCTGGGGTCTTTCTGCACCCCGCGTATAAATGGCATCCAACAAAAGAGACAGTGATCACAGTGGGGGTCCACTGATATGTACTATGTTGCTGCAATACTTTATAACGGCAGTGATGATGATGGAAGGTAGAATAAATGCAGGTATCCATTTTGATAAGGGTGTTATACAGAAACACACTGGACCGAACAGTGCTCTCGCTCTAACGGGGTAACACTCTGCAGTGTTACAGGCATGCTGCTCTATGGGGCGGCCTGGGAAAACAGAAAATAGAGGGAAGTGAGGAGATAATAGGAATGCAGAACTCAAATCATGCCTTTGCTTTTTATATCTTCCCACTTCCATAACAGCCTGCTCTGTAGTTAATGTGGAAATGCTCTGGGACCATTTTTTTTGTAATGTTTTATAATGGATGGCAATGCAAAAAGTGCCATCAATTTATTTTACCTCCGCGTGAATCTGTTTGATTTTTATTTTTTTTTTATGGTAAGTGTGTGCATTTGTAATCACCCTCCTCTAACAGCGGGGGGGGGGGGGGGGGGGGTGGTGCTCCCATCATGTATTGTTTTCTTCATCTGTTATTTTATGGCCTGTAGCTAATTACATCCCCCCGTTCTTTGCGAAGGCCCCCGTGGCACCATAACGGGAGGAGCGAGCCCGGCACCCGGAATGGGGGAACGGAAGCGTGGGAGGAGAAAATTCACAGGCCCCGACGGTTTGCCGCCACGCTCAAACGAATGCCCTGCAGTGGCCGGACGCCTTCTAACAAGAAGAAATCAAATTTTAAAATATGGCAGAGAAGACGGCCGAGGAAACACACTGCAGACGCACGAGGCGTGGATTCAGGCGCCGAGGGAGATACGAGGCATTAATTACCGAATCCATGGATGTCATGACAAATCAACCCGTCCTATGGTTGAATCCAGAGTGTGGACCAGCAAGTCACTGGGAGACTCAGGAGTTCAGCACGTCCAGGGAAGCCAAAACACGTCTTCGAGCCCAGCCAAAGTCCCAAGGTGGATGAGAGACAGGGCTGCACGGGGATTAGCAATTGACTTTTGCTCATATAAGCTAATCACACATACATAGGTACGGTTAGTATGTGCTGATTGGGCATGACAGGTCCCCAAGACAAATTTCACTGGCGCACAACCACATCAGCCTGCTAGGAAACGAATGTCTCAAATGAGTCACCTAAGGATTTGACCTGCAAGTCACATGACGCTCCACCGTTGCAGTACTGTGTTCCTGGGGATGGTGCTTGTCCCTATTGGTCACCTCAGCGTCAGTGTGTCACAAGCTCTCTGCGGGGCCTGGGGGAGAAAAGCAGATGACGCAGTGGGTAGAGCGAGACGGCCACAGAGATATTAAAGCACTTGAGTATTTTATGTTCAGCCTGGGGTTTAGTTGAGCTGACTGGGGTTCTGAAATTATTTAAACCACCCACCGTCTAAATAAACATATTTACTGAGTCTTCTTTAAAAATCACCTGGGATTTCAAAGCTACCTCCCAGGCTTTCGGAAGCAGAGGACAGAGAAGAAAAAGGTTTTCAGTAGGAGCGAGGGGGAAAAAATCATACCGAAGAGGAAAAAGGTTCTCAGTGGTGAAGGGAAAACATGTAGTCAGCTATAGAGATAGACTCCACACTCACAGCTGGAAAAATTTAACTGGCTGTTTTAAAATAGGCCAGTGTTTACCATGTGCTTTTGAGTTACATGAAATGTTTTTCAGGATACGCAAAACACTGTTCGGCGTCTGCCTATTTTTTAAGAGTGGACAGATTTCTGATGGAGGGCTCGGGGGCACAGCCTCATAACCCTAGACTGCTGGGTGAAGATTCCCAAAGGATCGCTGTTGTACCACCTGAGCAGTCCCAGTCAAATATCCAGATGATAATTCGACCGAACTGTCAGTTGCATTCACTGAGGCTGTTAGCATAGCAAAATATGTCAGGTTGTGGAATGAAGCATTTCTGTCCTTGTCATACGCTGGGTTTTTCGCGTTTAGTGATGAGCATTGATGACACGCTGAGTCTGTCCTGGTCTCCCCAGACCCTTAAGGGCTACTGCACTTTAAAGCAGCGACCATGTTTAGCGACGGCGACCGATGTCCCCGCAGGCCTGCCCAAAACAACAGCTGTTGTAAGGCCCCAAGGCGATCTGGCAGCATTCAGACCCGGTGTTCGAAAAACAAGGTGAGTCAGGACCTTTAAACGGCGTTGTGCTACTCGGCCGCTCGCCGCCGCCCGGCGCAGCCAGACAGGCCGCTTCACGGGTCCGTGCCTCCAAAGGGGGGGGGGGGTGGGGTGGGGTGGGGGGGGGGGGGGGATGTTGACTGCTTTGGCAAAACTGAGCTGAGC
>JAODJU010000039.1:7559847-7578196 GCA_026776725.1 Gnathonemus echidnorhynchus
GGGGGGGGGGGGAGGCAGAAGGCCCAGAAAAATAAGGTGCTCTGCTGGTCTGCTGTGGGACGGCAATGCCTTGCCTGTGTTAGCGGCTGGATGCTGAGCCAGAAAGGGGCGCCATCATTGCCGGTTGGCTGGAGAGAGGCTCCTGGACGGCCTGGTCTCTCAGACATGGCCCCTGGCTCCTCCCCAGGACCATCCCGCCCCGCCGTTTGCCCACTTACTCGTCTTTTGACGGAGTGTATGTCTGGCATGATGGTAAACACTCTTTGAGCCAACAGTGCAAGCTGCGGGTGATTTCTGCGGCTCAGGGTTTAGGGCAGATAAGTCTCTTAGTGGCAGCCGTAAGCCATCTCTTTGCCGTAAGTATGTTTCCGCGTGCTTTTTCATTAGCGACCCAAGAGGATTCTGCAGAGTTATATAATCTCTCAGAAATGAACCACACATAGTTTTTAACCATGGCCAATATTTTTAACTTCTTCTCACTTTAAAAGAGCAACATTCGGTATTTATTTGCTAATAACAAACACTGTACAATTTTATGATCATGATATTTGTTATCATCATATAATGTTTGTTATTAATGTATATTAAAGCAGTTAAGGTATGGTCTAGTGTTATGGTATGCATACTTATGTGCTGTTTATGAATGTTCTATGAATGCATTAAGAAGGTCCAGTTAATGTTCTATGAATACATTACGAATGCATTATGAAGGTGCAGTTAATGTAAAGCATTACTGTTTATTTGACAGTATTTATTTATATAACAGTAGATGGCCCAATACGTGTCAATGGTAATAGATCTACCTGAGGCATCATTTTGGAAGTGTTATGTTGGCTACCCCAAATGTTTCAATTGTAAGAAACAGAGGGATTCAGAGGTGAGATTCTGTGTCAGTGATATAGTTTTGGAGTCTGTGAAATGCAAGAAAAGAGCTCTGGGCTTTGCCAAGGAACAGGAGAGTTTGCTTGAAAACGAATATGTCTGTTTTTACTGGGAAATGAGTTTATTGAGGCCGTTGGTGGGTCTGGTTTCACTGGACCACTGTTCTGTTGACCTTACTTTAGCTGTGAGGGTCAGACTTGAATCACATGTTGGCAACGGTGACCTTAAGTGAGTCATGGATGGCGACCGCTGAGCTGCAATGAGTCACAGAGAGAGACGCCCACCAGGCAAATGGGCTGCATCGGAAGGTTAGAAGTGTGTTGTGGTGAGAAGGCCACTGAAGAAGTAAGAGTGTCAGCAGTGAAAGGTGATGTTCCCCATGCACGGGGCCCTGAAACAGGACACCTCCAACCTCCCCAGTGGTTACATATGTGCTGATAAGGTCGTGTCCTCATATGTCCTGCGGGAGTCATCAGACAGGTCCTTGCAGTGGTTGACACTTTCCCACAATGCACCTTCATATTGTTGACCTTTGCCCTCAGGAACTCCAGAATATTAGTAGTGTTCACTGATGGACCATGGGACAGCATGCGCCCTCTTTTTTATAAAGCCATGAGGCTTCCAGCACATTCTATCATCTCCTTGTCAGATCCAAAAACAAGATGTTTTCAATGGCACTATTTGCCTGCTGCATGTGAACCGTAAATTACGAACATGGAGTGGTTTTTCTGTGAAGTGGCGTAACCAGGTGACAAGGCAAGGACATGCTGTCGTTTGGAGGAGAAGGACAGGAGATGCTCCAGGGGACAAGTGACCAAAAACTCCTAAACACAGTTGGGCTTTAGTAAACATCTAAGTACGTGAGATCGAAAGTTATGCAAGTCAATGTACCTGACAGTTTATAATATTAATAATTATTATAATTAAGTACTCTTTGAAATATCAAGTACTGAGTCACAGTAAAGTCAAGCATGGACTAATGGACCTTCTCTGGATGAGTTCCAGGAACTGTTTCATCATAGAGCTACCATAGGATGCAACTGTCTATTTCCTTCGCTGGCTTGTTAGCTTCGGAAGTACATGGACAGGTGAAGACTGGCTAAGGGAGACTAGCCTTAAATAACCCGGTTAGGGGATTTGATCTGTCAGTATGCTTGGCTTATTCTAGCTCCCAGACATCATGGCTGCTAAATCGCTTATTTGCCATTTATAAATCCTTGCTCGTGGCATCACAATTTCTTTCTTTGACATATCAAGCATCAAGCCATTTATATTTGTTTGACACAGTTTCACCAAAGGCATAGTTTACAAAAGACCCCATAAGTACTTACACAGAAGGCTCTCTTATTAAAGAGCAAAGAGGCCCTTTCAGAGTTTAGGCTCTGGCCTGAAATACTGGCTTCTAAGCTAAGTCATTAGCTACTAGTGGGGTTACCACCTAATCCATGTCAGAAAAGACATTTTGGGCCAGAAAAGGATTTGTAAACTACCATTTCAATTAAAAGGACTCGGATTTCACTTAAGCACTGAGTTCTTGCTGTGTGCTGATTGGTCAGTCTGCTATAATCACGCATGTGCCACTAATGTTAATGTGACACAGTTGGATGAGTCTTTCAACCAAGGAAAAAAACAGTCAAAGCACACGAAGAACTGAACTATGTAGTCAAGCACAGGTTTGTACAACCTGAAGTAGCTGAAAGTGTCCTCCCTGACATGGGTTAGGTGGTAACCGTATGTAGAACAGTGTTTCCCAACCCAGTCTTCGGCAACCCCCAGATAGTCTACATTTTTGCTTCCTCTCAACTCCTAAAAACGTGGACTATCGGGCAGGGAGCTGGGAGACTATCTGGGGGTCGCCGAAGACTGGGTTGGGAAACACTGTTCTACATACGGTTACTCCCTAATGCATATCAGGAAAGTCACTTTGAGCTACTTAAGGTTTCACAAACTGCTTTAAAACTGAAAGGTACTAAATGCCAGCTGACCCTTCATGGACTGACCGCCCTGTCAGCATTTAAAGAGAGTCGGTTGGGCGGACTGCAGGGCAATGAGGGAGTCTGAGGCATGTGCTCCGGGAAAAGGTTGCTGTTTCTTCTAGATGTCTCCATTACCACATTTACTTCATGGTGGTTATTCCTGGATATCATTGATAATTACTTGTGTCTCCTTTTGGTGTAAATTTATTTGTAAAGCAAGCACATTGATTGTACTGATCGAATAGATGGTATTATGGGTATATAGAGTACATTGCAAAAGTGAGGATAGGTTTTGAAATGGCTAAGCTAACAAACTTTGACAGATAATATGGCAATTTTATACCAGCATGAAGATCATTTAAGCATTTTCTTTGCCTAAGACTTTGTTAGGGCACTGCAAGTGCCGTATAAAGTCAACTGAGCCTCCTTGTTGTAGCTACACTTGTGATACTTATAGGGAGCAGCTTCACACGTATTGGTGCGGTGGGGCAGTATTAGTGTTACCAGCAGGATCATTTCTTGTTTTCTTTTGGCGTTTTCACCTTCTTTCTGCATTGTTACCCACATCACACCGCAAACACCCTGCACAGAAATGTGTTCCTTGCCTGCACCAAAAATAAAGTATTTGTGTTGAGGGTGATTGTATAGCACCATCTCAGGATTCCTCTAATTGCCTCCTGTAAACCTGTCAGGCATATGTCAGTGGATGGAAATGCGAGAGTGTTCCTTCGGTCAAAAGGCCTCAAATTGACTTCCTCAGCAAAAAAAAAAAAAAAAAAAATTAAATTGTGCCTGAACAGTTTGAAGAGTATTGTGATTAGGTTACCAAAACATTCAGTCAGAAAACTAAATTAAGTTTCCCAGAACATTAAAGTTAAACATTAATATAACCTCACTAAAATAACTCACGCAAACATTCTCTGAATGCTCTACTTACTATTTGTAATTTTAATTAAAGGAACACTAAAAATTAACAAAGGAAAGTGTTTCCAACTGGTAGCACTGTGAGCAAATGGTTCACATGTCCGGGGTGCATGGAAGGTGTGCTGTGTTAGCAGGTCAGACCTTATTCCTGAGACATCTGGTGGAGTGGGAGCAGTGCAGACAGTTTGTCTTTTGAAACAGCTGCATCCCACCTGGGGTGTTTAACCTGTCACCCCCCAGGCAGCAAGCCAGCTACAAGTCCTCAGTGCCCTGGCAGTGCTGACCTGCTCCTAGAGATGGGCAATCAACCCTGAACGGCAGTGATGCGGGGGAAAGCGAGAATTACAGAAGGTGAAACCGAAAAACATTCACACGGCCTTTCATGTGTGCCTCAGAAGCTGTGGGACGTGTCCCCTGAGGCGGATCTCTGCTCTGCGAGGTGGCGAGTAGAAGGTTCAGGCGAAGGGCTGGTGATGCGGTAACCTTGGTGACCATCATCATGGCGGGTGCATCAGTCACATATGCTTAATGTATTCCACGGTCACACAGTGGAACGCGAGTGGCAACACTGGGCTAAGAATACAGCCCCCTGGGGACGCATGCTGGGTAAAATACACACACCTAGGTCCAGGAAAGGGATGAGGGGGCCAAAAGCCACCAACGAAGAGGCGATTCTCACAAATGAGAAAGTCTTCAGATTCATTCCTGACTCTGTGTAAGAATGTTTACGTTTAACTGTAAACATGAAAAGATGATTTAGTGAAATAATGGATGACCAGAGGTGAATGTTTCAGGTCCATAAAGTAAAAATCCAAACCAGGATTTTGTTTTAACCAGCCAGCTGAGCATAAAGAGTCACAGTCACAGAGTCCTCAACTGACTGGTTGAAACAAAATCTTGGTCTGGAGTTTTACTGAAATGTCCACCTCTGTGGATGACAAAGAGGATTTGAAATAATGAAGCAGAGAAATACACGCAGAATGAGTGACCATGTTTTCAAGTGAAATATGGTTTATAAATTTAGCTTTTAGCATGAAGGCAAATAATGGCACTGGTGTTGGAGGCTGTCTACAGAGCCCCTCCAAGGCACAAAACCTCCAGTGCTCACAGAGCCTGAAATCCCAGGCAACGTAAATGATATATGTAAATTAGGGTAGAATAATAAGTGTGAATCTGAATTATTTTGATTTATGGGTGGGCAGGTCTTTCTGTCTGAAACTGCTATTTTCCATATTTAGTCATCTGTACTGCTGTGCTTGATATTAGATGTGTGTATGAATCCCAGGTCCCATTTAATAATAATAGATATATGACCCCGGTGTATAAATGCAATTTTCCTGTTCACTAGGGACCAAGAAAGAAATTGAGGACTTTATTGTATATGTGGATGTGCAGGTGTTTTTCTTTAGCAACGTTATGCTGCAGCTGGTGAATTAGGCTAATGCAATGTGTTAGGCTGTGGAATTATATTTAATTATGAAATGCACTGTGCGCCGTGAAATAAAAAACAAAAACTGTGAGGATACATAGTATGCAATAACAATCAACAAAAAGAATTGGATTCATTGCAGCAAAAAAAAAAAAAAAACCATAAACGACAGACTTTTTCCTTTGGGGGGGCATCGCTTGATGAAATGTTCTAAAGCACCCAAGGAAAAGTGGAAGTTATCAAGCACTCAGCAAAGTCGTAGCAGTTGTAGTGGCTCTTAGGATACAGAAGCGATGGGGAGTCGGGGTCTGAAAGTGACCGGGAACATGAAGAGGCCTTCTGAGATGTCAGAGAAGTTTCCTGAAAAGAAAGACGAGCACGAAAGCACGGGCCAAGGTTCCTTTTCACCTCCAAACCTTATTTTTAGGTCCCTCAAAATAGTCATTTCAACATACCCCCTCCCATCCATTTTTAGGGCATGTAAACATGTATACAAGTGCAATCTCAAATTTACCATTAATTTCCTTCACCCACTCAGTGGACGGGTTATATATTATATGGCTTTTTAAGAGGAGGGATGGTGTCCATTAAGGCTCCGTCTTAACATGCAAGAGGTTTATAAACTATAAAAATACAAACAGAAAATGGATTCCTTAACAGCAAGCAGCTTTAAAAATGGCAGTCCCAAACTAGCGCCCCAAAAATGCACCACCATGATTCGCAGAAGGTCTTTCTATACAGCGAATTCTTCCCCTCCATCTCAGCCTAGCTGGCTCTTTATCTCACAGACTCCAGTCATTCCAGTCAGTCCCAGCTGGGCCTCATTAAATAGGACATTTGCATCAGCTTTGTATCCAGGCTCATGCGGCCCTATATGCCCTGGTGGCTTTAGATCTCACACACACGCATCCAACATGCATTCCCAGTCTGAGCCGGCATGTTTTTTTTTGTTCTAGTCTACCGAAATAGATGTTTCCCCCCCCCATCATGAAAGGTACAGGAGGAGCTGCTGTTGCTCGTTCTTAAATAATGTAGTTAGGGATAAATACATTTGGACATAATGGGAATTAACCAATAAAGAAGAATGATCTCCCAGTGATATAATTCTATACTATAGCACAGCAGCGGAACTGACTGGGCCGAAGCCTACAATTTGGTTATTTATAAGTGTTGCTCTTTATCTCTACGCATATCGAATTTACTCTGTCATACATATGGGCTCCTAATGGCGCCGACGTTTTGAGTGAGACCGGCTATAAGCCCAAGGAGGTAATTTATTGGCAAGTATATTAATCATCATATTTAATGTGAACATATTAGGGACACATTTATGAAAAGAATAGTGGAGAGACTGGAACAGCATTAGAGCGAGGTGACCAAAGCACTGCAAGCTGTCTGAGGCGTCAGTCAGTAAGTCAATAAGAAAGCAGCGGAAAGAGCCTCACCAAGGAGAAGAGCGTAGCTACCTTAATAACGGCCGTCCGGATGTGACTGAAGTGATTACTCTGAGAAGGGCAGCCTTGGCTAATGGCTGGAGAGAGAGGAGAGAACAGGGAGTTTAAAAGACCAGTTTCTTCCTCGAGTCTGTTAGCGTAACTGTGAGAAGAACATTTCATCATTTCACCCCCTTAGGATCAGTTCAGTATCTGATTCCATGGATTTATGGTTCATTGTAGAAACTGAGAAAAGGCCTTTTGCATTTTTTTAAATGCTCGTTGTAGTCATTGTCAACACCTGCAACCATGCATTTGTGTTGATAGTATGTTTATCATTTTCATCATGCTGAGGCTGCCACCCCCCCATCGTTATAAGTCAATGTCTTAGCAATCAGTACAGCAGCCAACTGGCACCTGAGTGACTGTTTCCAAAGTGCAGGCTCGTTAGCTGCCTGGAGCGTCACGCATAGGCCGTTTTGGAGATCCTGAGGATAGATTTGATTAATCAAGATTTAGTGAGCACACTTGGACTTATATAATTACGCTGAGTGACTGTTACGGATCTCAAATCAATACTCCCTGGATATTGCCCTCTCAGATGGAGGCCCTCATCTGTTACAGATTTTGCACAGGCCCCAGCTAAGCAGTCCCCAGGTTACAAACGAAATCACAAAATTATAATTATACTGTAATAATAAAAGTTACTGCATTTGGTACTGAATTGTACCTAGAGCCAACGAATCGCTGAAGCCCTGTAATATTTTCACGAGTGTCACAAAGCAGTGCATGCCTTTGTTATTACAAACCATTGTATTCTAAACCCAAGGATTGTGCATATCAGTATGTTTCCTGGAAATGAATGTTCTGCAGAAAACACATCTTCTGTGTCTTTTCCATTTGTTCCGAGTGCTTTTCTAGGTGTGGGGGAAGACCAGCTTGATGAAGCCATTACCTGTGTTGCCTCGTGGTTCCTCCGCATACTGTAGGTGCTGACTGCAGCATGCAGGAATCCCCATCACCGCTGGGTATGTGCTCTAGGCAGAAACGCTTACAAAGACTGGCTTACTGTAATGTAGATGCTGGGGGAGTGGGGAGAGGAGGAGCCCCCCCCCTCACATGGCCGCTCTCTGGATCAGTGTTACCCCAGCTGAACCTCGTTTGTAGCTGTTTGTCTTTCGGGGTTTGCAGCATTTAAGACCTGAGCCCAGTTTGCCTCTGACTCTCCTGGCAATGTCAGAATAGCAGATTTCCTTCTTAATCATCATGTCCCCTGCGTGTGTGTTTTGTTACAACCAGCACCCGCTCCCTCCTACCTCACTTCCTAAGCCTTACCTTCGTGTTCCCCCTAAAATGATTCAAGATGCAAAGGATCTTTATCCTCAGCCCAGCCATATACATGCATACATCTGGGACAATTATCTGTTCGTATATCATCTCCCTGAACCTCACAGAGCTACATTCACACAGTTGGTAAAACAATATACTACAACATGCTAACGCCCACACATTGACTAGAGCAGTGTTTCTTCAGCCTGAAGGTCATAACTAAGTCATACCTAAATGTATTCATTTCATTGAAATGAATAGGCCCATAATGACCTCTCATTACAACCAAGGTATCCAGAAGAGCTTCTCAGAATGCAAAGCTTTGAAGCAGATGGGCTGCAGCAGTAGAAGACCACACTAAGTGCCACTCCTGTCAGCGAAGAGCAGGAAAGTAAAGCTACAGTGGACCCAAAATTGGGCAATGGAAGATTGGAAAAACGTTGCCTGGTCAGAAGAGTCTCAGTGGTTGGGTCAGTACTTGGCGTAAACATCATGAAAGCAGGGATCCGTCCTGCCTCGTATTAACAATTCAGGCTGCTGGTGCTGGTGTAATGGTGTGGGGGATATTTTCTCAGCATGCTTTGGGGCCCTTAGTACTGAATGATTAACATTTAAGTGCCACAGCCTACCTGAGCGTTGTTGCTGACCATGTCCATCCCTTTATGACACAGTGTGCCCAGCTTCTAATGGCTACGTCCAGCAGGATAACACACCATGTCACAAAGCCATATCATCTCAGACTGGTTTCTTGTTGTACTCAGAGGGCCTCCACGGTCATCAGATCCCAATCTAATGGAGCACCTATCTGATGTGGTGGTACGGGAGATTCACCTGAAGGTGCAGCCAACAAGTCTGCAGCAACTGCATGATGTTGTCATGTTAACATGGAGCAAAGTCTGTGAGGAATGTTTCAAGCACCTTGTTCTATGTCCTGTAGAAGTAGTTCTGAATCAAAATGGCATCCAACCTGGTACTAACAAAGTGTACCTAATAAAGTGGCCAGTGAGAATACTGTACGACATAAAATGCAAAAAGGCCACGAAGATAAGACATGACAACGCAAGAACTGAATTTAAAAGTACAGACAGTGCAGTAAAAATGTTATCAAGGTGATCATATTTATAATATTACAACTCGGGTCTTTCAGCCATCCCTTGTGTCACATGGTTCTGTTCTTGATCTGACCCTAAATGCCCCTAACCCCAAATAACCCTGAATATCATTATTCAACTGGAGTATGTCTGGAGGACTAGGCAGCACTTAGTATTTTCAAACTGGAAACTGTGCGAGGTTTACAGAAGAGCAAGCCAAGAGAAAATCAGCATTGCTTCTTTAATAGTTATGTCCCATATAATTTGTATACCAGGTCCCTACCGTTCATACAGTTCCTGGTTATGGAACGCCACAAATTCCTCTCATTCTTGGCATTCAAGATAAAACTAGAATAGTTTGTTTTAGCTCCATATTACATTTCTCTCTTGCTGTTTGTCCCAATTAATGCCCTCAATTCACTCAGACATTTTGGTAGAGACTAGTTATGAGCCAGAGGAGGTGTTTACTCCCAGCTATATTAATCATCACGTTTAATCTGAATGTGCTTTTAAAGGCACATTTGTTGAAAAATGCCGGCAGTAGCAGAAAGAGCTGAAGCTCCATCAGACCATGGTGTCCTGCTAGCATCATCTCTCCCAGCCGCCTTACACGTTGAACCAAAGTCACGCGTGAAGCAGGATGTTCTGCACTGGTGTGTTCAGCCAGACAAGCAGTATCTGAGAAAAGCTTTCTGGTATTTTACTCACAATTTGAGTTATTCACCCTATTATTTTTAGATTATTGTCTTATTTTTTGCTATATTTAACATGTTTAAATGTAAAAATAGATTTAAATGAAATTGTGCAATGTTGAGAATTGTGTGGCACAGTGGCTTTGTGGTTCACACCTGCAGGGTTGTGGGTTTGAATCCCGCCTCCCCTCTATGTGTGTGGAGTTTGCATGTTCTTTCACTGATGCTTGGGTTTTCTCCCATAGTCCAACAATGTGGAAGCAGGTGAATTGGTGTCTTTAAATAGCCGATTGTGTATGTGCCCTGCGATGGGCTGGCATCCGATCTGGGATGTGCTCGTGCCCTGTGCTGCCTGGGATGGGCTCCAGGCCCCCCATCGCTCTGTTCAGGATAAATGGATGGAAGGAGCTCTGTTGTTGTAGCTAAACATGCTAAATGCCTGATACATCTCCAGGACTTCATGGTCCAATGCACGTTCTAACAGGGATTCCTCTGCGTCCCGATCTGGTCCCTAAACCAGCCATGATGGGCGCAGAGGAATTCTTTATGGAAGAGTCATCTTATGATTTTTCCTCAGTACCAGTAAAGGCAGGAACACCTGGGTTCATAACTTAAGTATGACCTTCAGGCTGAAGGCTGTAGCTCACAGGGAGGGATGCATGTGAGCGTGTTGTCCTGCGTTTGTGACATATGTAGGTAAGACAGTGATGGAAACAGCTGCAGTATTTCTACAGCCAACAGGCTTCTGACTGTAGCAATAGCTGCTTAGCCATAACAAGAGCACAGATGCTCTCGACCCAGCGATACATAATGAAACCTAATCCGCAGAATCTGCTTAACACATTCGGCTGCATTTATCCGCTGCAGGACGGCCTGGGTGTATTTGGGACACGGCGTGTGAGCTTGGGCCGGCTAAGTCGTGTCACCGCCAAGCACATAGACAGACACATCTTATCTGTTAGGGTCTGAGTGTAACGCGATGATGTGTTTCTGCTCATTCTCTCAGCCGACGGGCCAGTATTTCAAGCCGGATCCACCGTAGTCATGTTTGCTTGGAGATGAGAGATCAGAGTTGTTTTAGTGGGAGTAGACAGGGCTACGGATCCCTTGCATAATGTTAGCTCTCAGTCTGGAGGTCACGAGAGAATAATTATTAACACAACTTTAGCGTCGGCCTGCTTCTGGGTAAGATGCCTTTCAAACACTGAAAGAAGCAACAGCACATTTTCCGGATGCTAATCTGAGAGCTCTCTTGAGTTACGAAGTTGACATTTTGGTCCTCGCTCCCAACCTGAATGCTGGTGACTTGTATTTCATCCTCTTCCTGGCATTTCTGTCTGCTGTTTAGTTCTGCTTGCTCCTCTCATTAGCGTAAAGGATCTCATCTTATCACTGTGTGCCTTTCACACCTGGTGTGTCGGAATTAGTGCCACAAAGATGAGGCAGCAGAGAATTTGTTTCCCAGGTAAAGGTAGGTGAAAGGTCAAATATGAGCTGTAGAACTACAAATGAATTTTGCTTCAGTTTCCCATCCCACACCACTTGAATAAGTCCTTACCCACAATGTTTTATTGGTGACAGTGGGAACCTGGCAGCACTGTGTTGATAAACACACAGAATTCTCCGGAAGCATTGTTCTGCTGTCTCAAGTAGGCCTATCATCTGCCTATGCTGGAGACTTAAAGATGTGACTCATTTTACATTTTATATACTTAGCAGACACTTTATTTCAAAGGGACGCACATGTTTTAGTAAGCAGAGGAGAGGTACCTGCAGCAGTTGGGGGTTAAAAGTCTTGCTCAAGGATCGAGGGAGTGGTTGTAGAGGTGACATATTAACTCTATTCCCAGGCAGTTATAACATAATTAGGGGACTTGCCACAGCAGTACTGTAAGTGCAGGAGCACAAGTCCCCAAGAGGTATCTGTCTGTGGGCTGCTTCACCTGTGTGCATGGCATTTGCAGGTCACATACTGTGAATTATTTTTAAGGAAGTGGTATGAACAGGGAACATCTGTAATCTGGATCTATAAAAAAGTTGCGCTAAGCCGCTTGCTGATTATTGACACACCCATCATAAACTGCTTAGCTAATATGTTGCTTTTCATATTACAGCTAATACTCACCGCACTGGCTAACCAGTCTCCATAACTATGGTCATATAAACAAAATATATAATGCATAGATACATACATTATAATTACACAGATATGTCCTGCCAACGACATATTCTTATTTGCTCCCCTTATTTATGGAAAATGTTGTTATGTGTGAATGTGTGTGTGTGAGTATGTGTGTGTCTTCTAGGTTGGGTACTGAACCAAAGCAGGCTAATATACTAATTGGTAATTAATACTGAAACTTATAATTCTAATTATATTAATGCAATTCATGTAATGCAATTAATCGTTTTAAAAATAATTTACAAAGACCTTTATGCAGAGAAGATGAAGTGGAAACAGCAGGCCTCATATTCAATACTTGCACTCCTGAATGTTGTGCATTATCTAAGCAGGGGAGGCATTAATCCCAGGGTTTGGAGCCCAAGCGCCGTTCTGGGCTCTTGGTTCCAGCACCAAGGCAGGAGATACAGTCTCAGGGGAGGAGGCCCCACACAGCCCTGCACAAATAATCCCGCCGCGTGCATTTACGCTGGACGACCTGGACCGTGTCGTGTTCCTGCCTGGCCGTGTCCCCCTGAAGGCCCATGCCAAGGTACAGCCCAATCTCAGGGCTCCGCGCTCCTTCCTTGGACATTTCAGTGGAGCGTGAATGTCCAGGAAACCCTGCGAGATAGTCCACAGATGTCTCCCGCTACGGTCCAGATGGTGGCTCTCTGAAATACTGTGAGGTGCCTGCGGTAGGTGGGGCATGCACACTGCACTGGGCTATCCCGTATTTTGCAAAATGTCTTTTATCTCTTGGAGGAATTTCATTGCGATTATTTGTTCCTGTGTTTGTGCCTCCCTGTCGTCTTGAGCTCCTCACCCTCCTCTTCATTCTCATAACCTATAACCACAGCTGAGGCCACCACAACTAGACCTTGGCACAGAGTCAGCAAGAAAACACTGAACTTTATGACTTAACCTTTTCCTTTGAGTTCCTTTGGATCAGTGCTTGAAGTGGGAAGACACAGGTGCCAGTATTCCCCTTATTATTCAGAACTTGTGCCCAAGAAATGTTCCTGGTATTCTGAAGAGAATAACAATAACATAGGGATGCCAGTCCCGGGTATGGGTGAGTACCGGGCCACTTTCAGCACTGCTTTGGATCAAGCTACACTCGCTATGTAGGATTTATGTTTGGTTCCGCTCACAGTACGTCTCGCGTCAGGCTTGTTTTTCATAATGTGATTTGTTACTTAATGATGTAGACCAGGCCTCAAACCCTGAAAACCTTTAGCAACAAGGTTAAGCTAAAGCTAAGCCCTTAGCCAAAGCTAGTTTCGATCATTAAAACTTAAGTGTTAAACTGAAAGTAACGACATCACTTAAACCTTTCATTTATTTATTTATTTTTTTTATCTGAACGTCTGGTTGTCATTACACGGTGTGGGAGAAGATTCCTGCCATTCTAGCGGGAAGCGATGTTTTATGACGGAATGTGGTCTGGCAGCGATGGAGAAGAGGCGGTCACCACAGAGACGCCGTGCCCGGCGGGGGAGGGGGGCGCCAGCGCTCCATTAGCTTGCATCGCAGAAGCTAATTTAAATGATGGCGCTCCCGCCCTCCTCTGAAACGCGGTTGTGCCCTGTGGCGGTGCTCCAGCGCCCGCAACCGTGACACCATGGAAACGCCGCCTTGTAACCATATCCTCTGGCGCTGAGGAAGGCCAGCGCCAGACCGACTAGTACAACGAACTATTTGTTACGGCACGAGGACCCCCCACGGACATGAGGAACGCGAGCAGGAAGACACAAACAAACGACAACATACAGTATGCAACAACAAAACAAAATACATCGCCTCATATTGAAGAAAAAATATGTAACCCCCCCCTCCATGTCTTAGTGTTCTTAATTAAACGGTCAATTTAAAAAAATAGTTGTGGAAAGAGTTGATGTTCAGTGTCCTTGGTGATAAATGTACACCAGATGGAAAATGAACGTGACTTTAAGGGAGCAATCGTTCAGATTGCAGAGCTTGGGTGCCTGTGGATGCTCAGTGACGTTTTCTCTAGCAAGTCCTCTGCCCAACATTTTAAAGGCTACAGGGAAATTCTCTCAGAAGTAACACCCTTGTTGGCAGAGTCTAATTCTGAATTTCACATTTGTACCGTGCAGTTCCTGTCCCCTGTAAATGAGGACGGGGGGATTTTCACTCATGGCAGAACAGAAATTCTTCACTGCAGGATGAAGGTAATCATTAAAAAAGGTCTTTAATTATTGCCAGTCTCCAACAAATCCAATCACCAGCACTACTCCCCAGAAATGAATATCAGGCTCTCAGAGCACCATCACTCTTCCTTAAATCCTCTTCCTCTTCCACATTCTCTAAGATGCCCCCCTTTTGACCCCCTTCACATTCCATCCAGCAGTATCTTGCGCAGTTTGTCATGAATGTTTTTGATTGATGTGATTGGAGTTTGATTCGCTGACCTGGAGACATTGAATGGTCATTAGAGTTTCCAGTAAAACCACATTTGCTGTGAACAGTGAGGCATGCTGCTCTGCAGAGACTCCTGTCGCCAGCTTGCCATTAGCTCACGGCTTCAACACAAACGTGTCTATTAGTGTTGATTGGCTTCCCGCGTCTTTGCCGTCTCCTGTACAGTTGTTGGCCTATTGTCATGGTAATGATAGCAGGCTAGAGGGGAAAAAATATGGAAATTTACAAGTTCATTGTAACCTGTGATTCATAGTATGGTATCTAATTTAGTGATTTTTTTATCAGTTATGACACACACCCCACCAAAGGTACTACTAAATGATTGGCGAGACAGCAGACCTTGGTCAGGTTCAGCATGGGACAGAGCTGTAATGCTGGCTTCCACAGTGCAACCTAGATCAGTGTTTCCGAGTCCGGTCCTTGGGGACCCACAGTCAGTCCAAGTTTTTGCTCCCTCCCAGCTCCCTGCCAGAGAGTCCATATTTTTGCTTCTTACTGGGAACTGAGAGAGAGCAAAAACATGGACTGTCTGTGGGTCCCCAAGGACCGGGTTGGGAGACACTGACCTAGAGAAATGCTTAGTGTTTGCAGTGAGGCTGCTGTCAAATGAAACATTCCAAGTCTGCTTTTATATGCATTGTATCATCCATCAATCCATCATCCAGTCGGTTATCCCGGTTGGGTTGTCAGAGAAGCCTGGAGCCTGTTCCAGGCAGCATAACACTCTAGGCTGGGCTACACCCTGGATGGGATGCCAGTCCTTCACGGGACATTTTTTGGACCAGCGTCTGCAAAATCATAACAGGTGTAAACATATCTCCCTGAAAACTGGCTTTGCTCGAGAATCACAATATACACGGATGCTATAATGATGCCCTGTTTGCACAGCACCTGGGAGACATTGTGCTACTGAATCCTCCAGATAGGTCATTATGCAACAGCAACTGCTTCAGAGTTCAGTTACAGTACTGTGCAAAAGTCTTAGGCAGTCAAAAGAAATGTTTAAAGCTGTTTATCTGGGTAGTAAGTGCACATTTAACATTTTGAAAATTAAAAGTAACACGATAAATAGTAAAAATGTCTTCTCTTCTCTGAAACGTGACTGATGTCTAGTTGGATGGCTAGATGAACACCGCTTCAGGTCCCAATCCTCTCCTCAGCCATCCCATGTGTCTATTAAATTTCAGCACCAGATCACTTAATTCATTTATTTAATTAGTTAACAAAGGTTGATATTCGATATTGATTAGCCATACGAGGGGTGCTAATGGTCGAGTCAGAAAACACATGGGTCTATTGGATGGTTGCTGGGAAATACTGGGGTGATTTTCGCAGACGTTTTGGAATGGCTAAGCTAGCACACTTTGACAGGCATAATAGCATAGTTATGCGCCAGCATGCATCATTTAAACATAATTTTCTTTGGCTGCCTAAGACTTTTACAGAGTACTGTACTTTAATGAGCTTGTATTATGGTGTAATGACCCAGAAAGAACACACAGGCTGACTCTCACACAAGCTATGGATCATCTGTATATCACACCTAAGTAATAAACATAAATAATAGAGATGTTACTATTAGTTGGTAAATGGTATTTTCTGTCATTCTCCAGAGAGCTGACTATGATAAGCTGCATATTATGGTAAATACATGCTCCCTGTGAAACAACCAGTGTAAGGATCATGGTTTCATTTGTGGAGGCACGATTCTGCAAATAAAAAGCCCAGGCTTGACATGTGTGTATTGGCATTGGCTAATGAATCTCAGACAGTTCTTGGAACGGCCAGTTTTTGCAAAATAGTGTTTTAAATGCATGGCAGGCCTCTGTAAAGAGCACTTACTGTTCACCGTACGCTGCCTAATGTAGAGACTAGCCTTCAAAGTGTGGGGACGAGATGACGGCCTCGGATTGGCCGAGAGCTTTAAAACACCTGCTGGATCTCCTGATTATGGGGTCCGGATTGGTTTAGAGAAATGAAGGAGGATGTGAAAAAGGCATCCTGGCAGTCGGACGTGAGCATCAACGGTCTTCTGAGGGTGTTGGAGCACACCATCGCTGCAGACACGCTCCAGGTCCCTTTGTGGAGGCCATCCCAGGTGGCCAGCCTTACCCAAACACATAAACCACCCCATAATCTGGCCTCACCTCACCCCGGTCTGTGTGGTACACAGAAGACAATGCTTCAATAATTCATCTCTCAGTCCCCTTAATTCCCAGAGCTTTTTGTTTGAGTGGCTGAGATCTTCTTTCATTAGGAATTGATCAATGATGCTGTTGATGTAAGGGTCCTTGGTGGCACTGCCCTGGTTCCTGAAGCCTAAACCGGCCAGAGATGATGGGGCAGTTACTTCTCTCCTTATTTTCTCTCCACTTGGGGCCTGTTTAATCCTGTATTATCATTTGTTTTTTTTTTCTTTGTTAAACATTGCATCTAGCAGACAATTCCAGCATTATGGATATGGGATTTAGACTCATATTGGCAAAAAGGAGCATGTACAGGCTTAGTGTCAATTTGCATATATTTTCATATGACCTGTTGAATACAGCCATTTCCTCTATTCATATATTCATTTACATGTTAGAAATACACAGCATTACATCAGTATTACGACTGCAACATAAATCAGACCTTTGCATGGAATTGCTGTAATGTGGCTCACTTATTTATTAACTTATTAATATTTAACATTTACATGTACTATATTACCGTGACAGATGGATGGATGGAGCCACCTTAGATACAAGAAGGACATTAATCCTGATTTTTGAGGCCTTTTTAAGTTTATAACAGTAACTAGCAGTAGGTTATAGGAGCTTGTTCAGCCAGACACACAGACACACACACACACACACACAGACACACACACACACACAGAGACACACGCACACAGACACACACACACAGACACACACACACACACAGAGACACACGCACACACACACAGACACACACACACAGACACAGACACAGACACAGACAGACAGACACACACAGACACACACACAGAGTTTTCTCTGTGGCATCCCTCTGTGGTGTCAGCGCATTTGAGCAGCCCACCCCCCCCCACACACACATTGTTTTACGGTACCGCCCTGTCCCCCCCCCATGGTTCCTGTAATGATCTGCACGCACCCACTGCTCAGGGAAGCGCCATGCTGTCGTGTTTCCTGTAACACGTCATGCTTCACGGCACGACTTGCCGCTTCTGGGAGACGGCGGCGCTGGGCTCAGGGCTCTGCAGGCGTCCCTGGATACGCCACTAACTGCCCATTTCCCCCCCTCCCTGAACATAAAGTACGTAGCTGAAAAAACAATCCATACATCCATCCATCCATCCATCCATCTTCTAACCACTTATCCTGGTTAGGGTGGCAGGTAAAAGAATAATCTACTATTCCATTTTAAAGACACAAAACGTAAATACAACAAAGTTTTTTGCACAGAGGTTCCCTTCTTATTGTCTTCTTTGCTGTGTGAGCAGCTGTCCCGATAGCCCTGGCCTCTGCATTTCAGGTTAAACTAACAGACGTTCAGTGACTCTGAGGCATTTGTGACACCCCACCCTTCACCCTGGGTCCTGGATGCTCTCTCCGGCCATGACAACTCGCCGTGGCCTAGTATCCCCGACCCCACCCACGTACGTGCGGCTGGGAGATGCCTGTGGGTTTGGGCTCATGCCACAGTCCATTGGCTGCAGGGGAACATTCACTGGCTTGGATCGGAGTGTGCGTGCAGACGCTTTCCTCGAGCTGAAGGCCAGCTTTAAGTGGATGGTGACTGTGTCTTACGGCAGTAGACAGCTGCAGTCCCGCGACAGGAAGAATTCCGTTTCCATGGCTACAGCACATCACACAGGCAGGTAGTGCATCACGTTCAGGTATGTTACAGGTTGTGAGGTTTTACTGTTACCAGTGTTGTGAGTAACGGCGTTTAAGTATAACGGCGTTACTAACGGCGTTATTTTTTCAGTAACGGAGTAATCTA
>JAODJU010000039.1:7578296-7606420 GCA_026776725.1 Gnathonemus echidnorhynchus
TTAACTCAGTTACTATTTGTGAGAAGTAACTAGTAACTATAACTAATTACTTTTTTAAAGGTGCGTGCACAACACTGACTGTTACACACCAGGGGCTTATGGGTAGAACTATCCACAGAACGTTTTATACAATCTCCTTCCTTAAATGTGCGTCTGTGTCTAAACACGTGTATCAGTTTGTGTTTTAGGTTGTGTGTGTATAGGGTGTCTGACAAACCTCAGATTTCAGGCAGTATTCAGGCAGTTAGACATGATGGGGACGGTGACCTTGACTGTCTGTGTAAAAGTGCTGCCTGAAATGAAATGTTAACGGAATTGGTGTTTCAGGCCTTTCAGCTGAGAATTCGCTGACAAGCCGCGTTACGAGAGAAGCGGCGGCAAGAACAGAGAAGCTGACATCAGGAAGCAGGCTGGCTTCAGCGCAGAACCCGGGTAAAGTTAATGTTGCACATTAGCCTCCGCCTGCTGCCCCAGCAGTGGGAACGCCAGCAGGAACACCCCGTCTGGCGTGGGGTGCGATCAGCACGCTCCAGCGAGTCCGACAGCAGCTCAGGGCTGACAGCAGCCTCCCGCTCCTTCCCGCTGTAACGGCCACAGTGTGAAAGCACAGCAAAGGAAGGCCTTTCCCGGCTCGGTCACTCTACTGTGACTCCTGTGTGCTGTGACTCCTGTGTGCTGTGACTCCTGTGAACGGCAGCACTTCTGCAGGACTATTCCCCTTCTCACGCTCCTTATCCCGCAAAGAGACCCCAAAGCAATTTGATGAGCAGACCCTAACTCTTCATGAGCTTTCTGGCCAGTGAGCCAGGCTAATCCAAGGGAAGACGCGCTGAGTATTAATACACTGTGCAGGACCCCCCCCCCCAGAACCTGCACCTTGGGCTGCGTCACAGTTCCATTCAGTTACGGTATTCTGAGCATAGACTGGGATTTATCAGATGTTTGGACTGAAAGGGAAAACAGAACAACTGGGAAGTCTGTGTGGAAGATGAGGGATGCCTTGTGGATGGGCAAAATAATAAAGAAAGGTTGGAGTGATGAAAGGATGGATAGATGGATGGAGTTATGAAAGGATGGATAGATGAATGGATAAATGGATGGATGGATGGGGTTTCACACTCCATTGGCTGATATGTGTGACTTTACAGTACCTTCAGGAAAGATAATAACACTGTGACAGGCTTGTAAATATATTCAGCAGAGGGTGAGAAAAGAAGGAAAACCCCAGCTGTTAGTCAGCACATCAAACAGCATAATACTTAATGGAGTCCTGCTGGAAAAATTTATTTAAACATGTCAGATTAACAAGACAATGTAAATAATCAGTGTTGGTAATGCCAGTAGAATATACAGAATGGATGTTAATGCAGGATGTTAATCAGGTACTTCCCTAAAGTTGGGGTAATAGCCTTTGACCTGGATGTAGTTTGCCTTATTTACTGTTTGACTTCCCTTCCTTATTGTTTCCTGTTTGACTTCCCCTTCCTTATGGTTTCCCCCTGTGACTTACTCATTGTTTCCCATTGTGACTTCCCCTTCCTTATTGTTTCCCCCTGTGACTTACTCATTGTTTCCCATTGTGACTTCCCCTTCCTTATTGTTTCCTTACTGCTCTAGTTAATTATGAGCCCTGTGTAAAGCCACCCACGGTGATGTCGGCTGTTTAATGTGGACGGTCAGAGATCAGAGGCAGATGCTGCCTGACCAGCCTGTTCTGCTGCAGGAGGTTATAGGTATCAGCACCGGATCAGTCACAACCTCCTTCTGATAAAAGGGGGAGTGAGTCTCACTCTCTTCACTATGAGCCAGAGAACCACAGGGGACCTTGGGTGGAACTATCAAAGGTGTAAAAGGTAACAGTCACGAATACAATGCAGAACACTGCTTTTAATAAAATAATAAATATTATTGTGGCATATGCCTTCCACCCCTGCAAGCAGGGTTCAAGTCTCCACTAGGGCTCCTTGTGTGTGGAGTGTTCATGTTCTGCCTGTGTTGGTTTCTCCTCTCTGTCCAAAACATGAGGTGAATTGGAGTTACCAAATTGTCTGTAGTTGTGAATGCTGTGTGAGCCCTACGATGGGTCGACGCCCCATTCTGGGTCATCCTTTGCCTTTTGGCTGTTGCCTCCAGGGGAGGTTCTAGACCCTGCATAGGACCAGCTTGTATGGAAGGCGGATAGATGGATATTGCAGCATATGGCGACTCCAAACATAAGACACATATTGCATGTAGAGTCAATTAATGCGGAAATTTTGCTTCAATTCTTTCATTGTTTATCCAAATATTTCCCGTTACTTTAAGCTGAGGTTTTACAGGAGTAGTTCACATTATGTACCTTGCCGGAAGGTTCCAAGGCTGCCAGTGACCTTACTCCCTTGTCCTCTACCCCTAAAATGCAAATATATTCAGAGTGTATTTTATTTTGAATATAAGCACAGTTTCAAGGGAAAGGAAGCAAGTGAGAAAACTCCAGCTGATCCCCCCCACCCCACCCTGCTCACCATGGCTTTCCAAAAACTCTCAGCTGGGAAAAGCTACCAGCTTCTCAGAACCAAGACAACTTAGCACCAACAAAATGTCCTTCCCACTTCTGTGACGCTATCGAACCAACCCTTATGATGCCTGCCTGCACTACATATTGTCTGTCTTCTCTCGCCTGTTTGCACTTGTGTTGCACTGTATGTCATTACTCTGTCTGTGCTTTGTGATGTATTTAATAGAACTTACTGTGCAATATATGTATTATAATGTGCAGTATGTATCACCAGACAGGCCAGAACAAATTAATTGCACAAAGCTCCAAAAGTATGAGCTCCCTTCAAGATTAGGATCAGTAACCACAGAATTGCGCTGGCAGGATGTTTCGCAGGTTCACTTGGATAGACAGAGGAAGCCATACTTCTATGGTCTCTCTCTCCACCCACTGTGTGGTACCTCCATATCCACTGAGAGACAGACTGAGCTGAAATGACTTTGAACGCATGTCCTCTTATGCATTCATCTGCACAAAATGCCGAAACCCAAAATTCCCGCCAGCTGAAATGCACCTTCAGATCTGTACAAGGTCGTCTGCCTTTGTTTCCCTCTGTAGGGTTGCTGTCCAAAAACCATGGCAACAGGCGTGACAGACCTAAAGCCCCCATCTTTGTTGGAAGCAGGTGGGAGTCGCCGTTTAGCTGGACCGCAGCTCCTCAGAATCACAAGAACAGCAGTTTGGCAGAACTTGATTTTTTTGGACAAATCAGTCACTGAAAACTAGAAATATTCAGCAGGGCTTCACACACGTGGAATGCAATCATCTTACCTTGGCATTAACTTTGAATTAAACTACATCTATTATTCAAATCAATTTTGCATTCCAGTAAAAGTCCATCAGTAGTGGCCTGAAAGTACAATAAATGTCAGTTTAATATCTTCTACATCTTATTGAAGTAAAAGAATATATACAATGAATATCCATTTTGAAGACCTTCTAAAAAGAATGAGAATTTAAGCAAAGTGGAATGAATGAAATGCATTTTACATCACTGATAAAAAAGAAATAAATAAATATTTCATATTTTTTAAGAGACAGGGATTTTAACTGCGGTGTAAATGTTTTCTTTATTATCTGTTACATCTGTTTCAAATAGGTTTCCAAACACAAGGTTGGCATATATACCGGATATATTAGAATGCTGCTTGGGGAAAGTATCACGGTCTTCCTTAGAGAACACTGGAAGGGCGACCTGGCCATCTGCTTGAGGTAAGCTACCTACTGTCTGCACACCATAACCAGGGAAAGGCCACGGTGATGAGGTGGCAGAAAGACTCCGACTGGGAGGAAGGAAGAGGCAGGAGGAAGGAAGAGGTGTGCAGGCGTGTTATGCAAAGGCAGCAGATCAAACCCATCTTTATCACATTTGGTTTTATGGCGTTGGGGTATGTGTGTAAAATCCCCTCTCAGACTCAGGCTTTCAGACTTGTGGGAAGACTAAACCTACAATCTATGCCTTGGCCCCAAATCACCCCCAAAAAACAGAAAGCAAAAGCATCTTTGCCATTGGCTGCCATATTGAAGAATTGTGGGAAATTGTAGACCGGTGAGTCCCCTGTACCATATGCTATACGACTCCAAACATAAGACACATATTGCATGTAGGATCAATTAATTCGGAAATTTTGCTTCAGTATGCGAAGGTGCTTGTTTTTGCATTTATAAAAGATTGCTTGTACAATAGTTACTTAACATTATTTGTTGACTCCTCCAGGTGATCAGTTACAGTTAAGCCCTTTCAGAATGCAGTTTCAGAATTTACAGCCGTAAGGTTTAAGATACAGCAGCAATACAGTTGGGAGTTTAATATCAAGCCTCCAAACTCTTTCCCAACATTATGCAAAGTGGCTGACTTAGCTGAAAAGGCTCTCACTTTAGTTTAAAAATGAGCTGGGAAAATGCAGCTGCCCTGCTGGGCCATATAAGGATGTGCAGGTCGTGCTCTGCACTGGCTACTCGCCCTGACAGGGAGCCTGTGGAACCTCAGCCTGCCGTCCGGAGCCTGGGATTCGCCCGGATGTGGGCCGCAGTCCCACCACGGCGAGGAAATAGGGCCGGGGTGTCTGAGTACAGTGCTGAACCTGGTTAGCGTTTTGGAGCTGTCCCGTTACTCAGGGAAAACACAACGGACCTATCCGGTGAGTATTCTAAGAAAGGGGTGGGGAACCTGTTCCATGGAGGGCCAGCCTCTCAATCAGCCAATAATAAAGCAGTGGTTCTCAACTCCAGTCCTGGGGACCCTTTGTTATTGGCTGATTGAGAGGCCACCCCAAAATCCCGCCCCCATACCAGCCCTCCCAGGTTACCCACCCCTGCTCTAAAGGAAATACAAATACTATATACTTATACATACCTATAAGTACTCTAAAGGAAATACAAATGCTATACACTTATACATACCTATAAGTACTCTAAAGGAAATACAAATACTATATACTTATACATACCTATAAGTACTCTAAAGGAAATTCAAATGCTATATACTTATACGTACCTATAAGTACTCTAAAGGAAATACAAATACTATAAACTTATACATACCTATAAGTACTCTAAAGGAAATACAAATGCTAAATACTTATACGTACCTATAAGTACTCTAAAGGAAATACAAATACTATATACTTATACATACCTATAAGTACTCTAAAGGAAATACAAATGCTATATACTTATACGTACCTATAAGTACTCTAAAGGAAATACAAATGCTATATACTTATAATATATAATATAAACACCACCATGTTTAATGAGCCTGAAAACCACACCGTTAAAGGGTCCGTGGCTGTTTGATAAAGTTTTACAAGACACAGTGGTCACGGTGGTTGTGCAAGGTGGGGGCTTACTCAACGTGCCCCTACACGGGGGGCAGCAAGAGCAGCAGTGAGCCAGTGGCACAGGGCACAGGTGCAGCCCTGACTGATGCTTTCTATCAGGGCAAACATGAGCGGGGATCAGCCTGGAAGAAGCTAACTAGCGCCCCCTTATGTGAGAACTCTGGAGAGAGGGATTTATTCTGTAGGTCCTTAATGAAAATTTTCATCTGCTTAGAGGGCTTTGAAAGTGTTGATCTGCCAAATAAATAAGCCCAAATGAACACAAAAAACAAAAACAAGAGCCCAAAACTTATTTAAGTGGGGTATGAAAAAAATCTATAAAATGACGCAAGCCAAGACTTTGTCCTTAGGTGGGTTCATGCAGGTCAGATCAAAGAGGACAGGAAGGCAGCTCATCTGGCTGGGCCGCACCACTGCCGACGGGGGTCGGGGCTGCAGATGCTCGGACTGGGCTTTGCTCCTCGCGCTGGGTGGCGGACGTTGCCTCGCCATGCTGGGGTGGGGGTGGGGGGGGGCAGCATCTGGCAGGTCGGCCCCCTGTGGACGCTGCCCCCTCCCATCACCGGACTGGCTGCAAGGTCACTCCCTCTCTGCGGCTGCCTCGCCCGCTGCCCGGCTGTGGCACGTGGAGCGGAGAGCGTGACATGGGGCACCGTTAGCCCGCATTATTACGCCACCCAAAATTAACCAGTCAGTCCTCTCCGTAATGCCAGGCTTTTTGGGTTTCTGATTCTGACGGGACGGCCTACTGGAAAGCATTCCACTGGAAATGGGCTGCTCGATAGAATTGCTTTAAATTGGAAAATGTCGATTTATTAATGTGTGGCCGATAGATAGAATTGACTTTGGCCATTGGCCAATAAAAGGAAGAATTAAAGTATAAGTAATCAGGAGTGTAACTCTGTTCCCCCAACACCCGAGACGGGGTGGCATCCTGTGAGGGAGACACATCTGACCCCCCCCCTTGGCGGAGAACTTCAACAGTCACCAGCTTCCCCTCTGGTCGGCGAGGTCTACTAAAAGCTTGGGGGGGATGTTGTGTGCCAGAGCAGCCTCTGCAAACAGTAGTGACCTAGTGACCTCAGACCTGAGTACTGTATAGTTCACAAGAGTATCAAGAGTAACCCTGAAATGGATCATCTGGAAAAAGACGCCCTTAAGATCCACATAAACACTCACGGTACCGATTCCCCTGGAAAACCTCTGGCGGAGTGAATATTTTCACTAACCATCACAAACATTCACGGAGTCGCTGTCGGCTTCCTGTGATAAGTGAAATAGATGGTATATGCATGGTGGTAATTTGCTGCAGATGTTTTTCATGTGGGAAGATGAAATCGGTTGAATCATTGTCAATGTCTATTTGCTTTTCGATTCATTTTTCATCTCAATTACTATTCCCGAAAAGACCCTGCGGCAGGAAAAAGAAAGCGGGAGAATTCTGAGCTCCGAACAAAACTTTCTATTCATCTGCGCATCGCTGTTTGACAGCTCCTGCCACCACTGTGACAAACAACACGTCACCAGCTACCGCCGACAATTCATAACTTGTCGACGGTTTGAGACATTTCTGTTGTTACCAGAACGGGAATTGGCAGCAATGTCGAAAAAGAGGCCACCTGACTTGCCCAGATGCTAAAAGTAAAGATGCAGGACTGGACAGAGAAAGCTGGCGAGGTTCAGCCCTTCCGTGGTGATCATGCTGTTCACATACGATGACACGTCCTCGAACTTACTGAGAAAAACAAGCCTGTTTTGTAACCAAGGTCTCTGCTCTGTCAGTTCATGAGATGATAGCGACATTCTCCTTAGCGTTCAATGAAAATGGCTTTTTTTTTTTTATACCTTTTACTTCTCGGGGCTAACGGCCGTATGGACCGTCAAGGTTTGCTGTTACACGCACGAGGGAATCTTCTTGTTCACTAACTGTGGCTTCAGCGGAGATGTCATGCTGCTCGATTTCTGCTCGAGGTTCTATACCGCAGGCGACCACGGGCTGCACCATTTGTGTAGCGAAACACCCGTCTGGGAATTTCTCTGCAGTTTGCACTGCAAAAAAATAAAGAAATAGAAATATCGGCAAGCTGCAGCACCCACGCAGATTGCAGGCCTCCTTACGGACCCTGTAAGCCTCCGGAGGCTGCAGGTTTGCTTCTGTGCTACTGCATTTGTGGCTTGAACTACCGGTTCACCGAAAAAGGGTGTAGGGTACAAAATATCATAAAACATAAAATATTGTAAGGATAGATATAGAATATTTCATCGGTTTTATTGTATTGTAATGTGTTTGCTTTTAATATGTTGTATAATGTGCTTAGGCAGTTTTATGTATAGGTGTTTGGACGAAACTTCATTTTGGGGGAATGAGGGTGAATTTCAATATATGTACTTGACTGCACTTGCGTTCTCATGTTCCCATTTGATTCATCTTCCACTGCTGAAGACCAGGTCCAATACTAAGAACTGAAGTACAGAGGATGGTAAAAACCCCCAAATGTTGTTCTTGCTCCGCCCCACATATCAAGGATACATCTGTTGCATCCTCACCAAATGAAAACAATCCCATGATTCATTGCGTCTCAAGTTCGTTCTTGAGACTCAAGTTAGCAAGACCAGTATTAACAAAATATAAAGTTTACAACGTTAAGGGCTTTGCCTTGCCTTCAGAAGAAAGTCAGTCCTTCTAGGAATTCTGTCAAACAAGTGCAGATATGTGTCTAGTGGGATATCGTATCATTCTTCAAGAAGACAAGCCTGCAGGTCTTTCAGGGATAAAGGAGTGGGGTCTCTGTTTTGCACTCTGCACTCCAGAACGTCCCACAAATATCAATATTGTTAGACTCTGGTGATTGAAGATACACTAAAGGCATTTGAATTTATCTTGGTGTTCATGAAACTTTTTAAATTTGTATGGCAGTATCTATGAGGCATTATCAGCTTGCAATATGGGCAAATTCTGAGGAAATTATTTTGTACCATAGGGTGTATCTAGTCCTTTAAAATACTCTGATATTCTTTCACCATTTTATGACCATGCAGAGCAGTCATTGGACACAATGACTTTCATGAGACGGTCACCCATGGCAACGGACATTGTGGGTTAGAGGAATCCTTTGGGTTTCCCCAAACCTTAAAGCCATTCAGGTGTAGGGAAGAGGGTGAAAGATAATTCATATGATGGCATTTCTTTTTCCTTTGCCCAAGGGTTAAGATTTTGTGCTCTTTTCACCATGTTGTATGTCTTTCTACATTGGCATTGGATACATGAGGTTTATGAATGCAGCCCTGTTGTGAATTCCGGCTTTGTGAAGCTCACATCATACACTTCGCCTTTGTCTGGGTCACAGTGGTGCTGAATCAGTTCTGTAGTCATTGTTGAGGCCGTACCTTTTGTGGCTTTCAGTGACTATTTTATTAATTGTCCACCGATCTCTCTTATTCAGCTTTGACTTGTGACCACTCTTCCTCTCCTTCCTCGGCTCTGTTTCACATGTGCTATCATGATTTCTGAGAATGCCCCCCTTACACATTAAAATATTTATTTATTTTGTGACCAGTGCAATAGCTATTCAGGCACCAAATATTTGGTCTCTTTTAAGTTTTAGTTGACTCATGTTGCTCAGAAAAATCCAGACCATTTCAAAGACCTCTTTCATAACTTACATACCGCAAATTGGAATTCACTTCAATATGACTCACCTTCGTAGCTGCGATTGCACGTGTGACTTTGCACGTGTAACTTAAAGTCCCCTTTCATGTAGTGCTCATGTTATGTATCCCCTTCCAGTTATGCAGATGCGGGAAACAGTTCCCAGATGTGTGCCGCTGGGTTTCCAGAACATGGATCAGCCTCTTATTTTCACCTGGAGCAAGCGGAGGTTTTTAAGGCGGTAGTACAGTGCCAAACTGCCTCATAACCTGGAAGCTACAGATCCGAATCCCAGCAGAGACAGGGCTATATTAGGCCTGAAATGAGACCCGTCTGTGGCTTCAGAGCTCGGAGTATACGACTCAGTCAGGCAGCTATGGCCCCACCGCCTCCAGTGTTCACACCAAGGAGTCATATGTTTTCGGAGAGGTTGGAGGCTGCCTGCGCTCACTGGTCCCACCAGTGGCCTCATTATCATACGCTTAAAATCACTCTATAACTGTAAAACGAAACTGCTACTTTGGAAGAAAAGTGGAAAATGTATGATACTCTGGTTTGTTCCAAATCTGAGGTACAAAAGGAGGAAGATAAACTATTCTAGGACATAAAACCTACTTTCTAATAAAGAAAATAATTATTTTCAATGAATTCTGTATGACATGCAAGTGAATAATTGTAGGAAAATGAATGACAAATTGTGTGTGACAGTGTTCAGTAAGCTTACAATAATGCTTGCAGTTATAATTCACTATTGTTCTCTTCTGTGGCTTTTTTTCAGTAACTGATGGGTATAATGTCGGTGGCACAGAAAATCATTTCATTACAGAGAGATTGTAGATGAAATGGAGTTTCCATTTTGCAGAAACATTATGAAGGAAATCTTGCTTTGGTTAAAGAAGTAATTCTCAGCTTACCTTGTCTGTCTTCCAGTGGGAAAGAAGAACATGGTTACAGAGGATCAAAATCTCACATGTACAAAGAAAAATATTTATAATAGTTGGTTGAGAAAAGGGTTAAGAGACAAAAGTAGTCTCGACTTGCTGTTGTAGTGTTAAGGTAGGACTGACTTGTGACTTTCTGAATAGGTTTTGTGATGGAATTAGTCTTGTCTTGCTGTTGAATGGTTAAGGTGGGATTGATCTTTGACTGTCTGAAGAGATGTTAAGGTGGAATTAAGCTTTGACTTCTTGGAGAAACGTTAAGGTAGAATTAGTCTTGCCTTGCTGTTTTAGTGTTAAGTTGGGATTAATGCTTGACTTGCTGGGTAGGGTCTGTGCAGGGGGTGATGGCAAGTTCCAGGACCTGGGAGGCTGGCAGATGTTTGTATCGGCAGCGAGGGATGATACTTACGGGAGAAGCGGAGCCCGCAGCCTTAGTGCCATCTGCCAGAGACAGCAGGTCCCGCAGCACCAGCTTCTCAACTGCCGACGACCCACAGCCACAGCATGAGCAAGACGTACGGCGGCAGAGGGGAGAGCAGGAGGGCACGGCGCTACCCTGTTTCACACATCGATTACCACACTCGAATTACCCAGCAGCGGCAACAAAACTTCAACGCAAAGCTGTTTTTAGGCAAGCAAATCGTCTGCATTTGTTTAGTTCTAAATTAGTCTAAGTATTTAGTCTTCTCTGTTTTCCAAGGCAGAAAATAGTCACATGGAACAATATTCTTTATAAACTTTGTGGAAATAATAAAGAAGAAATTAGTGACAATCAAACTAGGGTTAATTTTTTGACAGTCCGACAGAGGAGTGTCCTCACAGCTTCCCTCACAGCTTCCCAGTGAGGCCTGTGTGCCTCTTCATGCTTTTCATCGTGTCTGCAGTGCATGTGTGGAAGTGGAGAGGAACTGTGCCTGCAGGACAGGGCTTAGCATATCATGAGTTAGTATGATGCCAAGGGACCTTAAGGAATAGTAAGGAAATAAAATAAAAAAAAAGCTCAAAGTTTACACAAAACAATCTGTTTCTTGTTTCCTGGAAAACCTTAAGACTTCAGTGAGTTTTTACAAGCCTGACAGAACTTTACTTGCAGTACAGGTGTGCCAATAAACGTACCTGCTTTCTTTAGGTACTCTCATTTTAAATGATGTGCAACTGCATGGGCGGGGGGGTGCTGTAACCCCTTCAGAGTGAGCGACGGGGACGTCTGATAAGATATCAAATATGGATACAATGTCAGATTCCGATTAGCCTCTGAGATGAAAACAGCTGCTGCTTAGGCATGCAATGCATCTTATTGTGATCGCCCAGGCAGGGAGTACAAAGCGAGAAATGAGGGATTCAATTAACAACTTTTTGAGTTTTTGGAATTTGCAGTGGAGGATCAGAAGCATAATAAAATACAGAGTGTATTTACACCCCAATGGCTTTAAACCTCAAGCAAAGGTCCTTGTTAGAAGTGTGAGAATAATTTGTCAGACACTCTTCTGCTTGTGCAGAATGTTCGACTCCAGCACTGAGGCTGGTAGCCATGCTTCTGTAATCCTAGCTATGAAACAAAATCTTGGTCTGAATTTGTAGCTTCTGGACCTGAAATTCCCAACACTGTCAAATAGATCCCAAGCATTTTTTTCCTCATTACTTATTGTGTGTAGCATTGATCTTTAGTGTACAGGATGCATTTTGCGGTCGATTTTCCTTGTGACACACTGAGGTGTCCATTCAAGCTGCATGTAAATCCGAAAACAAACTTCCTTCCTGAGAACACAGGGCAGAATCACGTTTTTGGCGGGGGCTCACTGGAGAACCCCCCAGCCCCCCACAGTCGCAGCTAACCTCTGATGTGATCTGGCTTGGCCAGCCCGCCCCTTTGATATGGAAAACGACATGAAAAATTGAGAAGCGGAACAAAGTCAAAGGATTTTTCACAAGAAACAAAATTATAAATACTGGACAGGGGCATCAGTACAAGTTGCCCCCCCCCACCCCCCCATGTATGGTGTATAAAACATTTCTTATCTCCTGCTTGCGTAATGTGAAAAAATATATAATTTCTAAAAAAATGGTATTTACAATAAACATAAAATGACTCTTTATGATTGTTATATTGCTGCAGATATCTTTATACTTTATACATGTGTAGCTTTCTCTGATTTCCTCTCCCACCCCCCACCGCCTGATCCACCACCTGTCCAGCACCTCACTGTCACTCCCATTTGCACGGCACTTTAACACGAGGGATTGAGGCAGGGACACGCCAGAGCCGTCATCAGCTAATGAGCTTGGGCGAGAGGTGACACTGTAACTCACAGGCCAACCCAGATCATCTGCAGCAAGACATCGGTTCATCAGGACAACAGCAGATAGCCAAGTATAAACAAGTCGCATTGTCTGGGTTTTATGCCACTCTAGCAGTGAAATAGGAAACGTAGCCTTAAAGTATCGTCATTTTGTCGTCCTTAAAGTGCTTGGAAAATCCGTCAAATATAAAGCGACTAATCGTCACTTGCATCATCACATGCGTCTCTGATGGCAAAAGACTGCTGTGGCCATCTTCGGTGCAGAATCTTCTAGAATATCCCCGGGGCCTCCACACGCAAGAGACAGTTCCGAGACAGCATCTCGACGGCAGCCAGAGTCCCCGTTGGAAGCCCCCACCCGCCCATCTTTCGGTCCCCGCACACGCACGCACACAAACACAGATGGTTATTATGGAGCCACACATAAATTGATCATGTTGGAAAATTAACTGTTGCTGTCAAAGGCAGCTGCCAGCCTGTCGCCCTGCACCCCTCTGACCGGCCGAGCGTGGCGTGCAGCCAGCCAGCCAGATGTTGCTCTCAATGTTGTTGTTCGTTTTAAGGTCAGCATCAGACGGGATCTCCGCCATTACTATCTGCTGTCAGCGTTTGGTGTGCTTGGCAACAATGGAAGTCAGCAAACACCAAGTGGATATGCTGAAATCTTTACACATACATTATATGCAGGAGCTGCCTACATTCAGGTACAGCAAAATGTCTTATTTGCCTAATCCTATCAATTACAAGTAAAAATTCTCACAAAACTGGATATTTCAGTATACAGCCCAATATAACCTCCAAGACAAGCACATGTATGGCATTCTGTGTAATGAAGAACTAAGATCATTGCATGTATGGCATTCTGGGTAATGAAGAACTAAGTTCAGTGCTTGTATTGCATTCTGGGTAATGTATTGCCCAGCCCAACGCAGCACATTAATCCGGCTCAGAGCGGCTCACCCCAGCATATGACTGGACACTGTCGCCCTGCTATCTGAGTGTGCACTGACTGCAGTCACATAGCCTCTGCCCACTACCCATAATGCCTAAACATTGTAAACAAAGACTGAAACTCACTACTCAATCTCTCTGTAACCCAGAAGCCAGCTGGGGGCTTCCTGTCACGTCTGGCATGGCATTTCTTGCTCACTTCCGTGTCTCCTGTTACACAGCCGCCTTTGAAAAGCCATGTTTTAAACACAATAAAACAGAGGGAAAATCACGAAAACACAAAAACATCAGACGGAGGCTGAGCGAGCGTGGGTGTATTTGTTACGGCTCTTACTGAGGTTATTGAACTTTTTTTTTCCCCTTAAGCCACATCCTTTCACATATTTTTTGACTTCTTACTGTTTTCTTTCAGACAGCCTTTTTATGGTAATGGTTTCACTAATGATATTTCACAAAATCTCTTCTTTCCTGCTATTACTGTTTCGAAGGATGCTTCAAGCACTAAGTAATGTGTGAATATAAGTTGATACAAATAAATAACAAATCCATTTATCTCGAAAACCATTTTATCACCAAGAAAACCAATACAAAATAAAGAATGAAGTATTTAACTATAAAAATGAAATTGAATAAAAAATACAGAAAGTACAATTTATGTGCCTTACCATGAACTAAGTGTGGCAGATTATACAAATATGTTTGATAGTGCTGTTTTTCTGATTGGCTAATTTCCCATGCCCCCCCCCAGGTCCATCGCAGTCTCCGCACCCCCACCGACAGGCCGGCTTTCTGTTTGTGCAGCAGCTGTATACCTGCCCCTGTTTTTCACGTCTCCCCTAAATGTCAGATTAGCATAAGCGCTGGTGCACCGGGCCACCCGCGGAAAGCGCTGGGGTGTTGGCTGAGTAGGGGCACACAGACACCCCCACCCCCCCCTTACCAAACGGCAGTCTCATCTCCACCAGGTGACATTTTAGAACCAGAGGTGGCGGCACCCTGCTGAACCCTGACTGTGTGCTGTGCTGCAGATCCAAGGCTGACCTGAAGGCTGCGCTCTTGCTCCCCACGAGGACACGCCCAGCCGTCTCTGTACTTGTAGCACCCCCCCTTCTCTGTTTCTAAATGAGACATAGTGATGAAGAAAACAAATCAGCAGCACCCTCCTCAGCTGCCCGCTTTTCCATGCCCGCGCATAACCGTCATGACCTCCCCCCTGTTTCCTCTCCTTCACAGAGCCTCTGCTGGGGGGGGGGGGGGAGCCTTTGGTAATGTGTTTGCGATATTTATTTTAATTTATTTCACTTAACTTAAGAGCTGGAAACTTAATGCTTCACATCATTAAACAACGATCACCCTGTACAGAATTTGCTATACATATAAGAATTTGTCTATACTACATGCACAAACATACCAATACTATACTGCTTTACCTATACTATACTGCTGTATATGTGTGCGCAGGTAGTATAGATATACATACATATATGCACAGGTAGTATAGATATACATATATATATGCGCAGGTAGTATGTTCTCCTAGTATATTCTCCTCAGCCAAATGACACTGAGCCTGGCCTGTCGCTGACTGCCTAATTCCAATATTAAAAACATACTCTAAAAAATAAAATCCAAATATTACGTGATTAAATGTTCCTTTCGTTATGAATTACACAAATGACCAATAAAAAAGGCAATCACATTCACCCAGAACAATCTGCAATATTAAAAAAGCTTACTTTTCATTGCTGTTCATAAATCATGAAAGAGCCATTATGTCTCTCTGCAGCTCTATAACTTCTGTGTTTACTTCAGCAGCACACAGGTATTACAAAGAAGAAAATGCACTCGATTCCATTTCCTCTGGCTTGACTGTGTAAAGCCCAGTCTGATGTGTGAATATCGTGATCTTCACTATATAAAATTTATTACTCAGGTTGGAACATCCTCACTTCATTCCTATCCTCAGATCCTCGACTGAATCGATACTGAAGCACAGATGAAAGTCAATGCACCCTTCATCCTCAGATAGAGAGAGCACTGCGTGATGCACAATGGATTATTCAGAGCTTTCTCTCAGCTTAAGGTGAATAGAGAAAGCTAGGGACAGACTGCCATTCAAATTAGGGTACGGAATACATTCAACCGACAATTCTGCACTAATGGAAACAATTAGAAGTACCTTCAGGACCCTGAAACCACTCAGCAATGTACAGAAATCACCTCCCCAGGTCACAATGGATTAGCTACTGGGAAAAAACGACACAGACCTCTCTCTATTGCACATCCATTTAGCGGATCCACAATTAACGCTGACTCACAAGCCCTCACTGGACTATATAGCAGTTACATTGTAGCTAGTAATGCCTGTTAACAGCAGCATAGGCTGGTTTGCTGACACCTGTGTCAACTGGATTTATTTACCTAAAGAGTTCATGCTAAGGATGGCAAAGCAGCAACAACTTTTGACTCCATCTCTTTAACTGCTACTCTAAAATTGAGGTCATGCTTAAACACATCTAAACTGAATTATTTTGGTGACATGTAAGTCAAAACAGCGAAAATGTGTGTGTGTGTGTGTGTGTGTGTGGGGGGGGGGGGTTACTGGGAGGTGCCCCCTCCCAACCACCACCCCCTCGACCCATAACCCTGTGAAATCGCACAGTAATCACCTTCTGCTTCTCCTTACTGAACAACAGCCCCTCCACCTCTGCAAGGATCTGCAAGGTAGGTGTTGCAAAAAGCTGTGTTGCAACCAAAGATGAAAAATCACATAAATTAAAAACTCTCCCATAAAAAAACCCCAGAAAGATTATCGCCAAGTTCATACAGACCTCACATAACCAGGAATAAACAGTTTTTTTGCCACTTCATTCGTTTATTATTTCTCTCCTTGGCAAAGCCATCAGATCTGAAGAACAAGCTACCACTGGCTTTACTTCACTTCCTGGTGCGACGGGGTTCGAGGGGTAATTCCCCCAGTAAGAGGTACAAACCGCAGGAGGAACGGCCCCCCTCCTCCATCACCCCCAGACCCACAAATGCCCTCCTGCCCCAAACAGAAAACAGAATTAATTTTTTCCCTCACTTTGCTAATACTTTTATGGTACCTTCAGAAAGTTTCCAGAATCCTCCTTCACAAACTACGTTGTGTTGACTTATTTCAAAATAAATCGAACTGATCAAACTTTTTTGCCATTGATTGACACACAATACACAAAAAACTAAATAACACATTAACTAATAGACGTCTGGCAAATCTATTAAAAAATAAAGAATTGAAATCTCCCATTCACACTATAATAATGTAAAATGATTGATGAAGGCACTGTGCCCAAACTATCTTTTGGCCAATTTTAGCCATTTCTACAAATTCTATAAATTCAAAATAGCTCGTGTCCTCAAGAGCAGGGTTTCTAGCTACCGAAAAGGTCAGAGGTTAAGTCAAGTTTACCTGGGGCTTAACTTTTTTTTGTTTTTGAAGGAAGACTGGCATCGGGGCTAAAATACTTGGGGCTCTAGCCCCGTGTGATCGGCCCTAATGACACCGTGCTCAAGGGTACAACCATAGTGACCTTAATGGGATCTGAACCAACATACCCTTTACCTGCACACTACATGCTGTCTGTTCAGACCATAATTCAAGAAGAACTTCAGTGCGAGTAAGGCATGTAGCCAGATGGAGAAGGAAGACAAGAGAGGAAAGAATTGTAGCAGAAACCTCAGGATCTATCCCATAGCCCCAGTTGGACCAGTATCAAAACTACGACTCTACTGGGGAGGGACACCAGCTGTTCTTGGCTTTGTTAATTGCATCCCCATGAACCCATGCTGGCTAGAAAATCAAATCAACAAAACAATCATCAGGTCCTTGAGCCTTTAAAGCTTTTGTGTTCAGCGATGTCTGGCGCTGCGGTCATTCGAACAAAATGCAAGCAGATGCAGACATCTCAGCGTGTTAAACATGCCCAGGAGCAAAACCTACCAGCTGTCAGAACCTTTGAGAAGTACCCGTTTCAAACCAGCTGTCTGGGTTGGTGGGCTATGGAGAAGGCAGCTCTGTAATGTTTAAATTATATACTGATTTATACAGAAGTTTGCCCAGGACCATGTATAGGCCATAGCCATGCGTGTCTGTGGCATTCCTTACGGAGGAAAAAAAAAAGAAAAAACTTCAGAAACTCTAAAAGCATGGCCCACTTGTGCTGTTCAGAATTGTGGGGGGTCCAGATCCTATCCTGGAAGCTATGGGCACAAGGCAGAGAACAACCCAGGATGGGGCCCCAACCTATCGCACCGAGGCACAATTCACAGAAACATCACACTTATGGACAAATTTGGTAACTCCAATTCACCTCAGCATGTTTTTGGACTGTGGGGGGAAACTGGAGCACCATGGAGGAAACCCCCATTACAACATGGGGTGAACATGCAAACATGCACACATGTAGAGCTGGGTGGAGTCTCAAACCACAGTCCCAGAGGTGCAAGGCAACAGTGCTAAACAGCAAATCATCATAATCATCATCATTATTAGTTTATGTCTCAGCAGGAAATATACTATACTATAATCATCTCAATTTTGCGCTTCTGTGTTCGCTTTGCTAGTCTCAAAATTCGAAATGAATTTGTCGTACTAATTTATAGAAAAGGATAATAACCTGGAGTATATAGTCCAGGTAATACGGGACAGACATCGTCCTCAAAATTCGCAACTGTTGCCATCAAAAATACAGCTATCAACTGGATACAAAGCTTTTTTTTCTTTTGGTGGATTGAAAGAACTGATTTATGGTGTGCAGCCAACGGTAGTTCAATGACTACATGTCGATTTCCAGAACAGAACGAACATCTGTCAGGATAAACAAAACAAACACACTAAAAACAATTCATAAAAGTGAACAGAAGAAGCGCTTGGGGACCGAAAAGTTTGCGTGTAGCGCGGGTGCGGGGGCGTTTCCTCCCTGCTGGCGCGCCGCGCGCATGAATCCGCAGTCTGCTGTACGAGTCGCCTGTGGCTCGCAGCCGCAACGCAGCGAGCAAGGGCACCTGCTAACAGCGGACGGGCAAGATAAGCTATATGTAATGTAAATGCGCATTTCAAACGAAGATAACAGTCAGCGGCCAATCAAGGCTGACTTTACGCGTTTTTATTTTCAAATCCTTCATGGACATGTACGATGACGATTATTAATTCATTTTTGAATTCAAACTCGTTTTCCAACACACTTTAACCATATAGCCATTGCGCCCTCAAAGGGAAAGTGTTCTAGTTAATAGATAGTAAGTTAGGATTTTAAAAGTGTCCACTCATCAGCAATTAACAATGTCACAGCACCCCCTTCAGGTGACTCCAGAAAACTGTCATTCCTGGAAGGGCTAGTTTTAGTCGCGCCAAGATTCGCCTTGTCTGTGGCTGGATAGTATTAGATAATAACTGTATGGGAATATACCTAATAGTAAAAAAAAAACTTCTCACGGGAACGTTTACTTTGGAGAGCTAATGGATGAGTACACAGCAATGGGGGAGTAAGAATGTATATCTTGCTATTATATATTATATTGCTATTTTTTAAAATGAAAAACAAAGCTAGAGTAGTATTTATGTTATGTTTAATATTCACTGATTCTGTTGAGAACCATTGATCTTACTAAATTTAGCTCACCAAAGGAGCCAGAAACCAATCCCAGTTGTCCAGAGGGGATGCCAGTCCATTGCAGAGCACACACACAATGGGTATTTTAGAAAGGCCAATTAGTCTAAATAAATGCTTTTTTTACTGTGGAACAAAACCAGCACAACAGAGGGAGAACGTGCAAACTCTACACAAACAGCAAAGGCTGGAGTCAGACGCCATACCCTGGGGGTGTGAGGTCATGGAGTCGCCGTGTCAACCTCCCGCTCGGGACAATTCCACTAATGTCTGCAGAAGATTCTTACTGTATGTTGCCATGGAGAGAGAGTTTCTGTTTACCCAACAAAGGCTCCCTTGCTACCTTCAATTCCTTCCCCGTCCTTTCTACAGATAGGGTGAAGCTTCATCCGGAAGTTTCTGTAGATTGTCTGCTGTAAGGCTGGGGTGTGTTAATTGCAGAGGATCTTTGGGAAGTGGAAGCAGACAGGGGTGCTGTGAGGGGGCGTCATGAAGCAGGCGGCAGTCACCCCTCTCCTTTTAATCACTACTTCTCTTCCAGAGAAAGATTCAAACATGGACACTCATCCCAGAGGTACATTGCATATTAAAATTTATATTTTAGACACAACAACATCTGGCTGAGTGCGGAGCATTGTTGCCTCACATCTCCAGTGTTGGGCTTATAAATCCCACCTCTGCTCTGTGAAAGTATGGAATTTGCATGCTCTCCTGTGGGCTCCATCCCACAGCCCAAAGGCATGGTGTCTCCAAATTGGCCACATAGCATTAGCTGTGTGCCCTGTGACGGACTAGCCTCCTGTCTAGGGTGTACCCTGTACTGGGCTGGCCCACCTGTCCAAGATAAGCAGCAGGAAGATGAAAGGCTGGAGATATCAGAAACCAAATCTTTCATTATAGTCATGTCGCATTGATATTTTGTTGGTGGCCGTCTTGTCCCCATGACATGGGGTGGACGGTTTGTTACCTGCAGGATGATGGCTGAAAATAATGCAATAAAATAATATAACTTGATGATTCACGCCCTTGGAAAGAACATCCCTCCAGCTGTTCCCATGACAACATTACACACCGGACCATCTTATGGTGAGATCTGCAGAAGCTCTCACATATGATGTGTTTGGTCCAATCTGTTCTTTCTGTGTTTTTAATAATCCAGCTGAGATGAGTCATCCGGCCCTCCTCTTAGCCCTCGGGGACCTGTCATCGCATTTAAAGATGACAGAAATGTCAACACCATGCAGAGCATCCCTCGACGTACCCTTTAAAGTAGGATGATGCAAGAAATTCCAAGTACAGGTGGGAAAAAATGCAAGAAAACCCTGGGCTGTCCTCTGGTGGGTGTGCAGGAGGCATCTCAGCGGCGCCGGCAGGAGGCCACAGCTCTGCATGCGGCTCGGCTGAGACAGCAGTTCACACGGTGCGTATAACCAGCCTGCCCGTGCTCCTCTGACACTCCCCGGGATTTGCCAAGGGAATAGCGAAGGTCTGTAAAATCAACAATTAAGTGGATGCACAGGGGCTGAGTCGTCAAGGCAACGCATTGCAGCTGGGGCTGGAATAACAGTAATGGGTGCCTCACCATGGGATGGGACCGATCCAAGGCAGCAGGTCCCACGGCAGAAAGCCAAGTTTAGATATAGCTGAGTATACTACCCAGAATTCCTCAAACAAGACAAAATCAATAATACAGAAGGGGTAAGATGCACTCCACAACTTACTGGATCAAATCGATTCATTACCCGTGATGCAACCAAACACGAGGTATGGTGAGCATTCGAATAATATGATGCTTTGGTGTGTAAGTTACACTTCTAGCAGGGCCCTGGCCTGACATGCTCCACATGGAGTCCTGTGTGGTACTTTGCTGATTTACTTCCACCCAGTGTAGGTGAGTGGGTGTATCTATGTCTCTCTGGAGAACCCGGAGAGATGACAGGCCACACACAGCCCTGGCCAGAGGCTCCAGAGCTCATGAATTCGCAATAAAATCCAGTCAGACTCAGGGACCTTCAAAACAAGCAAGGAGGGGACTATTTTTTTTCTTTCACGAAACATTTTCACACTGTGTGTAAATAACCCAATAAAACTGCAAAAGGTTTACGGAAGCAAAAATGCAATTTCAGTCGTATTTGGCATCATAAAAACTACCACGGGAAGTTTCTCCACGTTCCAAAGGGATGCTTTACTTCGGTACCTTTAACACGGTAAATGTGCTCAGATGTAAACAATGCCCCACAGAACCAGAACCATGGGTGCTCAGCCTACGTGTGTTATAACCTGACAGTCTCGGCCTAATTAGCAACAGAGCCAAAACAGTGAGCCACACAGAACCCTTCCAGCAGAGCCAAACATGACAAGGGGACCTGTGACTATCCCCAGAGAGACTGACACGTGCGGCGTCCCAGCAGGACTCTCTGCAGGCGTACAGGTGGGTGCTGCAGCCTGAAGACACCATTACACAACCGGCGCGCCCTTACTGGTTCATCTGGTAGATGGGAATGTGTCTGTGCCGGCCAGCTGTCAGCGAAGCACTGCCTTATGGGTAAGATGCCCAGACTGCACAGAATGTACTCTAGTCAGCACAGTTAATATCGATTTTGATGCTAATAAATTACAATTTTGTAATTACCATTCAAAATAAATTATGAAAACGACAAATCTATGACCAATTTAATTACTTAAGTAGAAGGGCCAGCTACAGCTATAGGCTGAATATGCAATTGCCTAGGGCCCAAAAAAAGCTTGTGGGACTTTTACTTACACAAAAATGTTCTGAGGGGAACGAAAAATGATTGATTGACAGATAACCAATCAGACTGCACAGGAGGTGGGCCCAAGCAACTAGAGCAGGCAGGACCAAAACATCTGACTTGTTGGACCTACCTCCTGTGCACCAATCATTTTTTGTTCTGTCCTCAGGACTTTTTTTTTCAGTAAAACTCCCTTCAGTCCCCAGAACCCCAAAGAACAAGAAATGGTAACACTGCAATTTCAGAAAAATGAAGCCTAAAACTGTACATGTGATAATGAACATTTATCATTCAGATGTTGCCACAAAAGTGTCCAAACTGCTATAAACACTGGCTGAGCCAGGAACCGGTTAAAAGAAAGATGGCCTGCAGATCTATAGCTGTATTTCAGGACATGTGAGATATGTATGGGGTTTTATTTCTGCTCATGCGTCTTGTTCACTGTGTAGTACCTTTAACACTGGATAAACATGCACTTTTATGTTTATTGTTGGACTTGTGGTTCTACAAAGTTCTGGATGTCTCTTCTGCGGGGCAGGTCTTCTGCGGGGGAGGTCTTCTGCTGGCGGCACTCCTCAGATGCGCTGATGCACAGGTTCACATGCTGACTGTGTTTTACAGTTTTTAAAAGTAGAAACCATAAACACCGGTGTTTGTAACATGATACAGAAGCAGGGTGTGAAGAACGTACATTTATGGCAAAAGCTACATCAGCAGAGATCTAACATGACAGAAAAAAATAAAAACCCAAAGCAAAGGGATAAGTACTGCTTTAATAAAAATAAAATATGAATGGAGTGATTCGGCAAACAGTTCTGCTCGCATACAATGACCTTTTCTTACATCTAAATGAGCAGTATTACAGGATCTGTACATAATGACAATGACAGAGTCCATTGTGGTGAATCGGATGGCATAAGTATCACAGCGTAACAATGGCTGCTCGCTCATCAGTACCAGCTGCTCCCCCCCCCCCACCGCACCAGTTCACAGAGCCCAGCCAACGCTCAGGACGACTACAAGAGCATCATCCTAGTGTTACCATGGGAACCTTGCAGGATCGCCCATGTAAAGCATGAGTAGGACATGGTGAGTCTCAACATGACAGATACAGGGGAATTTGTTTTTTTGTGGGTAGCATTTCCCTCTGCCGTGTGTGTGTGTGTGTGTGCGTGCGTGCGTGCGTGTATGCATAAACTTAAAAATAATTTTGACATTGTGGGGACATTTTTTGGGTCCCCACAACAGAAAACTCAATCTTATTAAAAATCTGAAATCAAAAAAACAAAAATGCCAGAAGACTTGCATTTTGTTTGGTTACTCAGGGGTTAAGGTTGTCATTGATGGGATTAGGGTTTTGCCTATAGAAATGAATGGAGAGTCCCCATACAGATATGAGTACAGATCTGTGTGTGTGTGTGTATCCGCACACATGTGCACAGTTAGGCATCAATAAATTGTTCAAAGTATATGATTGTGTCTGTGTGCCCAATGGACTGGCATCCTGACCAGGGTGAACCCAGCATTGTGTTCTATGCTGCCTGGGATGGATGGATGGGTACTGAATTTCAGGGTTGAAAGAGGGAAAATGAGGTAAGAAATATAACCTTAGTTAAGTTCACATGTACCCTGCAGAATGCTTTGCAGATTTACAAAAAAAAAAAGGTGTGGTCAAAGAGTTACAACTACACATTTCTCTCCAGGCTACAGGAGTGAAGAGACATCAACATGTGCATATAGCTGCAGAACATGCTCAAAAGGGTGCATTAAAAAAAAAAAAAACATAAAAAATATTCCAAAACATACTTAACATGTCAGGAGAATCATTGGGCACTTATTCAGTCCTAATTTGACCTTAATAGAAACACTACATAAAACTTAGTTAATTGCTGCATACTTATTTGCTACACTCATGTCGACTGGTTGAAAAAAATGTTCTAACTGCTACAGCTCAGCTGATTGGATGAAAGTAAAATCTGGCTGCCATGTATCAGGCGCTGTGAGTGGTGGTGCCCCTCCCACCTCCAGGACGGATGCAGTTATGTATGAGCATCACAGCTTGTGACGGGCAGCTGCATGGCCAGTTCACCCAGAGTGAGCTGAGGAGAACCACTCACCTCTCCCTCAATTTGTTGACCTTGTGTTTCACGGTACGAAAGAAGCCAACATCACATTTCTTGTCAAACTGTGAAACCAATACAACTGTCTACAATGTTAAATTACCAAATAAGTATACTTCAGTGTGTCTATTTATAAAACCCCATAATCATAGCAAGTAAACCTGAGGGGTGTACTACAAAGCGGGTTTAGCAGATTTAAGTGCGACTTTCAGTTTAAAAGAGGCGTAAGTCTCGCCCTTTGGGCAAAAACAAAGACACAAACCGCCTTTTCTACAAAAAAATAAAACAAAGCCTAAGAAGAGCTGTAGGTATGGCCGATACTACTGACTGCCTTTTCAGTCAGACACCAAGATATACCAGGCTAACGAAAAAAAATTGCCGAGCAGGGGAAGGGGGGTATTTGCTACCTATCAAACGATGGCTCTTAGCGTGCTTAGTCTGCAATGCCGAAATCACCCCTTTTGTGTGAATGCGCACACACTCCGATTAAGAAACTCAGAGTCAACGGACCAATAAGCACCATCATAGTACCATTTAAAGCAGACTATAAGAGTCAGGATTAATAAACCTGACTCTGTTGAGTTAACCCCGGCATGTAAAACTTGCTTTGTAGTACACCCTACAGCAACAGAAAGATTGAATATTGTCCAGAATTAGTATGTATATGGTATAAACACCTGGGTATTTTTAAGGGGCGACCAGACTTTACCACTTTAGGAAACAACTGTACCTAGACTACTAGAAAAAGTGAAAATGAATTTATTTCAAGTTTTAAGAACGTACGATTTATAAAGTTTGACACCGGAATGAAAGCATGTAGTTGGAGAAATCACCTTAATGCAAAAAATGCACTTATCCTCTGTACAGTGGACAACAACTAAAGATGGCAAAAGCTACTTCGAAGTGAGAGAAGAAAAATAAGAGGAACAAAAAAAAAAAAAAAAAACAGTAAATCAGTTCCTCTTTACATAGTGCAGATAAGTTTTACTCTCCAACTCGTCCCTGGGCTCCAGTGTCACGCTTGGGAGTCCCAGTGTCACTGCAGGCTTGTATTTACCACTAGAGCACAGCGAGAACCACACTTTTACAGCTCAAGTGGCCAATGGCAACTCAGCAGAACCATGGTAACACACCAGAACCAAGCACCGGGGAGCCAGTTCACACTTTCCTGCAGCTCACTGCTGTCACAGACCTTTGCCATGGACACAGCAGCTCCGCCCCTTTCAAACACAACCCTCCTTAGCCACGCCCACCAACAGCATACCAGGGGAGGGGCGGATAAAAAAAAAAAAACCTGGCTTGGATCATGCCGGGCCTCCCGCCAAACAGAGTGCTGGTAGGAGGAAATGAAAAAAGCGGCAGGAGAAGCCGCGCGACGGGGCCCCCATACGGGCACCGCCCTAGGTGGGCAGTGGGTCGTCGTCGCCCTTGCTGCACTTGCATTTGCAGCAGAGGACGAAGGGTGTGGCGAGGAGGAGGAAGGGTGATGCGATGAGGAGGAGCAGGCCGAAGCCGGCAAAAATGCCTATTACCTGGGAGAGAGAGGGAGAGAGAGAGAGAGAGAGAGAAAGCAGAGTGAGGGGGGAAGGAGGAATAGATGGAGGGAGAGAGAAGGAAACCAGAGTGGGTTGAAAGGAGGGAGAGAAAGAGAGGGAGAGAAAGCAGAGTGGGGGGAGCAGAGAGAGAGAGAGAGAAAGAGAACAAGTCATTAGTTATTAGCACAGGACTGAGGGTCTGCCAGTCTCACTGCTGAGCTCCGCCTCCAGGTGACCTGGGCAGAGCCCCGCCCTGAATGCTGCACAGGGCTGCACACCTGCAGCGAGCCTCTGCACCACTCTATACCTGCACAAACCCCGAGAGGCTTGCTGCAGAACAACTCCAGCTACAGACTGCGTGGCCGGTGACGGGAACAGCATGCGCCGTGTTCCCCTTTGAGGGCTGGAGTGTCACCATAATGAAAACACAAACGCAAAAATGCAAGCGCATACATGTGTGTCAGCAAAACCGGCTCAAGCATATTGCACAGATAACACTGTGTCAGAGCACAGAGACTTCCAGTAGGGGGCAGCAGCGACTCAGAAAACTTTACAAAAATGTTATCTGTGCTTCTGTCATCAATAAGGCCAGAGGGCCACCAATCACAGACACTTCCCTGAGTCACATGACTGCTACAGATCCAAATGATGTGAAATACTGAAATGGTTTTTGCTTATCTACTGCTCGTTTAATCTGCAGAGGTGAGGCCATCTCTGTGTTTGATTAGACGTGGGTTTCCACAGGAAGCAAAAATGCTGAGGTGAGAACCCAGAATGACAGGAAGGCCACCCTCTTAAGGCACGGGGCCCCTGTCATGGCTTATGAGAAAACACGCCGTGGACGTCCCAGACAGGAACGGTGTAGGACAGAGACCGCAGGGTCGAGCCAGGGCAAACAGGGCAGCAGGCCGACCCGGCGGGAGGCGGAGCGAGAGGAAGAGAGCCAGGCATGCAGCCCTTTGGCACACATACAGAGGGCGCTGCTCTGGGGGCGTCCCCCAACCCACCTGCGTTCGGTGCCAGATGACGGATGCGCGGGAATGGCCCAGCTTGTTACGACATGGCCCCTTGTCGTAATGAATGAGGAGGAAGTCATCCTGCAGCGAGAAAAGCACCGTGTCAGTCTCCGGGTGGTCGTGCGGGGGGAGGATGCGAACAGACCCAACACCCACAAGGCACGGTCTACATGCATTCGGCAGATGGTTTTAGCCAAAGTGACGCACATTTTTGAGGAATCAGGGTCAAAATGTCCCTGGAGCAGTCGGGGTTAAGGGCCTTGCTTCAAGGCCAAATGGTGAGCTCATACTGCTGACCATAGGATTTAAACTAGCGACCTTCTGATCACAAGTACGGCATCCCAACCCACTGAGCCATAGTGCTTCGGACGGTTGGCTTAATCTCCACACCAACATTGCCGGTCAGGTGATGCAGTAAGTAGGTTATAGACAGAAAGGTCTTCTCTGCGAGAACGTCACCTGGCCCTGGCCAGCCAATCAGCAGAGACGTGGCCACTCACATCCAGCGATTCCAGACAGTACCAGCAGAAGGCGTGCTTGCAGTTCTTGCACATCATTTGGGCGCAGCCCTCGTCGCGCTCGATATACACCTTGCACCTGGGGCAGCGCTTGATGGGCGTGTCCTCCTCAGTCTTGTAAAAGGGATTGCTGCGGGGGGGTGGGGGGGGGGGGGCTGTCATTTTCATTTCCTACAGCAAACTGATTTCCCTAAATTATCATTCAGCAAGGTGCTGTCAGTTGGCATCAATCATTACAGAACATGAGTCACTCAGGAAGCCAGGAGGGTGACACAGGCACACAAACACAGGGAAATTAACTGGAATACTAATGATGACTCTGTGCAGTTTTCAGGATGATAGCTATATAAGGCAGTATTTGAGGGTTGAATGAGTGCAGCAGACATAAACCACCTTTACCCCATGATCATTCCTGGGGGGAGGGTCACGGGTCCCCAGCCACCCAAACAAAACCCTACTTTCTGAAGGAATCTGCCCCAACAGGAACACAACATTCCCTAGGAGAGCCGTCTCCCTGATGAGTGAAGACCAGAGCACCATCATATGTCTGAGTGTAGCTTACTGCCACCTAGAGGCCGGTCACCCTCCTTACATGTGTGCAGGCCAGCGAGAGGATGCGTACGAGAGGACAGCCCAGGGAACGCTAACAGATCTCTGTACTGTGGTGTGACGGTAAAGGTGCTCCTTATACTTTAGACTGCCCGATAATGTGGATTAAGGCCTAGAGCTAGAATCTTAAATTGGCAGCTTTGCACTTTGACCTTCGCTGATGTCAGAAGATGCAAGACTGATTCTTCTGTATCAATTTCCCTTTAACAACATTGTCAGGTGAAAATCACTCTGACACTAAGCATGTTGCCTGGTCAGTGTCCGGTCTGTCATTTCAAAGCAGCGATGAGGGCGCCCCCACCTGGTATCCCCGGGCAGTACGGTGCTGACTGGCAGGTTCTCCTTGCACACCTGGCCCGGATGCCAGGCTATGCGGCACGCGGAGCAGAACTCCAGGCTGCAGGCAGAGCAGCGGACGGATTGTGCCCCAGGGGCCTCTGTGAGGTGGCACACCGCCTGGCAGGATGACGACGGGCACCAGGTCCGGCACGGGTCTAGCAGAACCTCTGTAACACCAAAAAAAAATGGACGTTACTCATTGGCACTAAACTGGCAAGGCACCAATTCAGTGAACATCTTGTACCAGAATATGAATTTGTACACTGTGCTCATCCAAAAAGGGGAAACTATATACAGTGGTACCTCGGTTCTCGAACTCACTAGAACTCGAATTTCTTGAAAGTCGAACAAACCAGTTTGACC
>JAODJU010000039.1:7621280-7647300 GCA_026776725.1 Gnathonemus echidnorhynchus
GTCTCTCGGCTGGCCTGGGAACGCCTCGGGATTCCCCCAGAGGAGCTGGAGGAAGTGGCCGGGGAGAGGGAAGTCTGTGTTTCCCTGCTGAGACTGCTGCCCCCACGACCTGACCTCGAATAAGCGGAAGTAAATGGATGGATGGATGGAATTAAGAATCTGGGTTAAACTGTAAGATAAACTAATGGGAAAACACAATGGCTGAGGGAAGAGAAAAACAATATACAGTGAAAACCGCTTATATCACAGCTGTCTGGGAGAAATTAATCACTATAAGCGGATGATCATTATAAGCAATTGTTTTTCTTTCTACTGCTCTCATGCAGATCTCCATCTAATTGACATTTGTATATTTATTACATGAATACTGTATAAGGTAATAGAATGGACAGTGTATTTCCTGAATTTTATGGACTCTTTCAAAATACAGTACAGCTGTTCAAAATGCTTTTCAAATTACAGTACTATACAAATTAAACACAGTACTGTACATATTAAATCACTGAACTGTATAACTCAAATATGCTATAATACAGTAAATATATGCAGGTTTCTTTGCTGCATCCTGATGGCTCATTTTTTGACAGTTAATCATAAGCTTTCTTGAGTCTATATTTTTGATTGAGAGAAAATGACTTTTTCCCTCATCATATTTTCAGTGGATTCAGCATTAGCCTCAGGTAGCTAGCCAGAAGTGGATGGGTTACCACAAGGGAAAATAAGCCGATTAAAGTAAATCCCATATGTTGTGATGTATAAAACCCCAAAATGGACACTAAACGGACAACCTGAATAATAAATGAATTCTTCAAACAGTATCTGTACAGGAATGATTCTGTCCCAAGCGTTTTGATCCATATAAGCGATTGATCACTATAACCATGATCACTATAAATGGTTTCCACTGTGTGTGCATGTGTGTGTGTATAATTTCTGCACATCACAAAGAAAACATGCAGTTACAACTAAAGATGCACTGATACCATTTTTTTTCCAGATTGAGTATGAGTGCCAATGCTCACTTTCTCAAACTCGCTGATACCAATAGCTAGGGCTCATCACATCGGTATTATATTATGCATGCACACCAATCACCAGGGCTTCAGATGACGGCAAAACATTTGGCCAGGGGGCCAGCTTTTCAGTACTTTATGGACGTTTATTTAAAAGGAACACCCTTTTAATACAATTGATGTTGAAAAATACTGTTTTATAATTAAATTCTATTTTATAAAAGTGCTATAGTCCTATGTGTATGCTGCAAGCACACCATCCAGCCTCGAACCCATGACCTTTGAGGTGTAAAGTGACGGTGTGACCTGCTGTCCTGCCCTTCATTTGTTTTTTAAATTATCAGTCTTAATAGTAGTAGTCGCTGTAGTAGTGGGATAACGTTCTGGGAATATTGGGAAATCTGAACACTGAATATTTCCATACATTAATCAAAAAGTTCCTAGAACAAAAAATTGTTAGGTGGGACCAAGCAAGGCACCTAATTTTTTGCTTGAAAAGAAATGTGAAAGCCTGGAAAAAAACGATCCAAAGTAGTGTTGTATGAACCCAATTTCGTACCTCCTCTTCATAGTTTAGTAGAGCAGTCTGCAGTCCACTCTGCTTTGCTTTTGTTGTTAACTTTGAAGTGTTTCCACACCATAGACATTCTGTTCCATTTATTTTGCACTGCTGAGTGCTGATATGTCGTTACGCGGTATCAGTTATAGATGCATCGGCACATTGCCATGACGACAAGTACGAGAATGTGAGCACGGTATCGGACCTACACCCTCATTACAACAATAGTTCCTAGATGATAATGGTTCATCATCTGGGATTATCATGACTGTTTGTTAGATCTGCTTTGATCTTGTTTATCGCGCCCATTTTATGACAGATATGGACCCTCATGGGAGAACCTCAAGGCAGCTTCACTCCAGATGATCCACACACACCCAGCACCAAGCCTCGTAAAAAGCCTTCAGAGATAAATCGGCAGCCCCTCGGCACTCGCCCAACTCGTTCCATCTGCCTCTGTCACCTTCTGACCATGAAGAAAAAGTACCTGGATCCCAAAGCAACGAAACCAGCGAGAGGAAGCAGGCCACTGAAGGAAGAGGCTTGGCTTCCTGCACACTGACGTACTTACAGGACACTCCCTGCTGATGACTGAGATACCAGGCAACCAGGAAAACCTCTGAGAGATAGACGAGGCGGGGGGGGGGGGGGGGGTTAAGGGGCCAGCGACAAACTTAATGAAGTGGTTTGTCTGTGAACCATCCCATCTTTGAAAGCCCTGCTGTCACTGTTCAGCATTCTGAGGTTCTTGGCCCAGCTGATCTGACGGCATTACCCCACTCTCTTTTGAAGTAAAGTGAGCATCGGTACTCATACTCAGTCTGAAAAAAATGGTATCAGTGCATCCCTAGCTGTAACTGCATGTTGTCTTTGTCATGTGCTGAAATTACACACACACACACACACACACACACACACACACACACACACACACAGTGGAAATCGTTTATAGTGATCATGGTTATAGTCAGACCACTGACACACGTTGCTCCAAGAACCAGGGTGCAACTGAGAAGCCAAAGCTGGGGTCACCAACACTAACAGCTGGCAGGACAGTTTTAAGAAAAAGGATCTATGATGATTGAAAATCTTAAACGTCTTCAGGTGGCGTGTAATTTGGAGGGTTATAGCTCTGTGCCCCTGTGAGTTGTGGGTTCAAAACCTATAGCAGCCAGACATCACTGTTGGGGCCTTGAACAAAGCCCTAATGCCCAACTGCTCTCTAATCCCCACTGACCCTGGGCTCTAAATCACCTATATAATATGCAGGTGTAACATAGAAAGCAAGAAGGGACATGCAAGAAGTACCCAATTTCCCCACAGGGATAAATTAAATACTGCTATTCTATTAAAGAATAGAATGATGGAACTTTGTGTCAATTCCTTTTAAATTATTATCCTCTAACAGCTTCCAAACGCTCCAAAGACCATAAGAGTGGCTCAGATTGGAGTCATTTTAATTCATTATAACCCTTTCAACCATTAACGTTTTTGTTCCCCCTCTGTCAAAAAGCATTGCCTTACACAAGCCAGGCTGCCCCCGGGAATTCTGTGTATTCAAATAAAGCAATCAGTACTAGCAGAAAGGCTTTCATAGACTCAGAAGGGGTGCGACACCAACATTCCTGTTAAAAAGAGATCCTACAAAAAAGAAAAGAACACAACCAGAAACCGTGTGCCAGAAAAAAAATTCAGACCGATAGTTTCATATCTCAGCAGCTGGAACCCAGGACATACCCTGAGATACCGTGGTACAAATAATATGGACAAATCAGGAAAGCTATTCCGAGGACAGAAGTAGCGCAAAGGCGAACAGCAGGATAAGATCGGGCCAAAAAGCAGCAGTGGCAATGACGGCAAAGCCACTTGGACCCGCTGTCTTTATCAGAATATCTACCAAGGTTCAGCCGTGTAGGTAGGCTCTCATAGCAGAGGATGACATGCTGTTGGAGGTGATACAATAGTTATTTTTAGACCAGAGGCACTGAATCAAAAGATAAACATTATAAGTCATGTGACACCGCAGGATGGGGAGAGGGGTGATATGATGAAGGATGCAGCAGAGACATTTTGTGTAAGTAAAACTCCCACAAGCACAAATTTGGATCCTTAAATTTGAGAAAGCGTTTGATCTTTGAATCCAATAAATAGTGAAAGCTATAATGAACAAGGAGAAAGACATCCGTCCTTGATTCTGGATGGTGACACCGTTGGCACACCCTGTGTCTGAGGAGGCCTAAAGCAGGCCGGCTAATAGCTACTGTTTTAGATGGGGTACTTTTACAGAGGATAGGGGCACAGAGAAAGGCACCTGTGATTTCATTTCACAGGACAATACGGAGTGGATTCAACTGAAAGGAAACAAGAACAAACCGAAAAAAAATTCATACACTCATCAAAATGCTAAAAACCACTGACACAAACACATGACGATAAAGACAATGCATACTAAAGAAAGTCACTTAAACATTCAAAAATAAAGCTGAGCTTCATCTTCAGAGAGAACAGAAACACTAAAACGTATCACAGGGTGATAAGGCAGGAATTTCAACCTGTTTAGAAATATGCATGTACACCCGTGCCGTTCCATGGGCAGTAACGTGTCAAACAGTGGTGCTCCACCGAGGCTGGCTCACACCTCAAGCCCTGCAGGCGTGAATCAGGCCCCAACTCTGTATCTGTAGAGCCTCTGTGTTAAAATGCATTTAGCTGGTGTCTATATATGTGTGTGGGTACGTGTCCCGTGACAGGCTCCCTGTTAAATGTATAACCCAGTTTGTGCCCCAGGGCATGATGGGAGAGGCTCAATCGCACCACAACTCCACTAAAGGTGAGCAATTACTGGATGAAGGACCAAACTGTTATAGCTAAAATGAAGCCGTTATCGGAGACAGGCAAAACAAAATACCCAGTGGTATTTTTAGGGAGCCCCCGCGCTGTGCATAGCAGTCTGTCAGATTTCCTGCACCACAACTAGTTAAAGCCAAAATAAAAATGCAAAGCAGAACTGTATTCCCCAGACATTAAAAAACTCTAGGAAGCTCGATCATCTAAATGTTTTCTTGCAACATACTCTGTAAACAGAGTTACACATGACCCACCAGCACACATAAAACCACAGCTGTACACATTACGTGCATGTATGTTGCATGCGTTACATATGTTATATGCATTATATGCGTTATAACTCAGGCAGAACTGTAGCTTTATACCTCCACTGCTATATACCTGAATCCCATTCCCAGCTCTGGGGCTGTCAAGTCTGTATGTCCTACCGGTTAGGTGGAATAGACCGTGGTGTATGCACGTCTGTGCAAGCGTGTGCCCTGCGACGGACTCCCATCCCCTCCAGGGTATTCCCCTGCCTCATTTTCTTGGCCTTCCCTGCAATGGACAGACCTAAACGGTATGGAACACTGATGGACATTACAAAAACCCGCCCCCAAAGCCCATTCACCAATCAGTAGTGTACTAAGAATCACATGACCACGAGACTCCCCAATCTCTGTTGTTCAACAGGTGGTTCTAATAAGGCCCACGCAAATTTGGTTTATAAAAAGAATGTGAAAAATATGCTTTACCCATATAATCCAATATGCCTTTGCACTGTACCGACTACTGTAATCTATTAAGATACTCTAGATAAGACCTACTAAATTTCAATTAATACCAACGAAAGGCAAAAGAAACTAAGAAAACCCATGCTTGTCAAAACTCAATAGTATAATTTACAGAAAAGGATCGACTGACATTTTAAAGTTGCTTATTAGAATTTTACTGCAATGGAGAGACTAAGCTTAGCAAACCAAAATGAATTACCTTAGAATTTTAGTTTAATAGGCATAACTTCACACTCTGTCCCCTCCACTCAGGTTAACATTCTACTAAAAGGTTATGGTTAGGGGGCATCAGTCCCAAATTCCTAGTATTTGAACTCGCTTATTATTATTATTCAAAATTAATTATTATTATTGCCATACAATATTATTATCATTATTATTAATAATAATAATAACGATAATAATAATAATAATAATAATAATAATAATAATACATATCCATCCATCCATGCAGGTTATACAACAGCTCTTAACTTGCCACATTATTTGATTTGCCGCGACACAAAATCATCTCCAGTTACTCTTAACAGCTGGACCGTGTCATCAATATCAATGCAGTTACGATCGTATTCAGTACACAAATGCACTGCCCAAATCCTTTCCATTAGCAAGTCTGATTTCATTCTGATAACATTCTTACAATTAAAGTTTGCGACGACCTAGAAACAAATAACTAGCAAATAAACAAGTAAATAAAACAGATACAAAGTTCAGGCCGCTAAAACAAAAATTAAAGCAACATACAGAAAATTATCTGATACTGAAGTAAGATTAAATTCACAATCGTGATAAACTCATTTTAAGTGATGCTAAACCAGTAATACTGAGCAGTGTTTTTTTTAAATAAAGAAATTAAATTAACATTTTAATAATAACGACAGCCAATCAACTGCATATCCTTATTAGCTGGAAGATGTTACTAAGCGCGGAATACGGTGCTGTTGATACTGGTCTTACGAAACCCTACTTTAGCTAAATAAAACTATTTTCCTACAGCCCCCGTCGCCCCCTGAAATTGGGAGCGGGGTACCTGAGGCTCACCTCGGACTCATAATACTGCGTAAACTGGATCAGCGATCGCTGCAATTGCAGACGAACAGTCCTAAATTACACTAAACACTGGGGAAATACGGGCTATTTTTATCGCTTTTTCCTGCCAAAACTAAATCATAAATCCACACAGAGATTTAGATCAATCAGGACACCCAGTAGCGAATATATTGCAGATTGTGTTCGAGGGCGAAAAAAAGAAATGAAAAAATCAGCGATCGACATTGTATGTAACTTTACCTTTGCATGCGGCTTTGAAGGCGATCTTCTGCGGGAAATAACAATAGACCCCGGGGTCTCTTCTAGCAACTGGGCGCCGTCCCTTTTTAACGCTACGCAGGCATTGCAGTTATATTACCACACGTTGTATTTCATGCAATAGCAAATGCTGCGCTAAAAAAGGCAGTGTCTATATGTATGTAAGTCAGATCAGCTGTGCGAACGGAGAGACGCCATTTGTGCGAGTTTACGAGCTGGAAACGGCTTGGAAGGAATCGGCCAGTTTGCTATTCTGGGAGGGGGGGGAATAAAATATCACCGGGAGCGCCCCTCTTTGGCCAAGGAGCGTTACTGGCAACGCTGCCTTTTATTGAATTAGGTGCTGGGCTGATGGATCGGACGGGATGACCGAAAGGTCAGCAGAACGTGTACTTGCTTTCTTAGTCCCCAGAAAAAAATTAAGATATAATCAAAATAAAACATACGTGCGATTTGTCAATATATTGGTATCATCTTGTGGCACTATTATAGAAGTATTGAAGCTTCATTTAAAAGCATAAGAAACAGTTCACTTGTGGGGGAGACACGGTACTGCAGTGGTTAGCACTGTTGCCTTGGTCTCTGGCGTGGCTCCATGCTTCAGCATGGTGCTTTCTTCATAATCCAAACAGCAAATTGCCTGTAACTGTGAGTTTACCTATAGACCCAGACCCCCAGCCATTCTGAATAGGATAAGCAGTTACAGAAAATGCATGCACTGAATTTCATTTTGTGGCATGTCATTTTATGTTTTGAGGTTGTTATGATTATTGTTATACATCCATCTTTTAATATTAGAGCTAATTCAGCAGGGGGAGTCCATGGCAAGACTCAAATCCAAGTTTCCCCTGCCAATGGGAGCAACACAACATGGCCAGCAGACCAAGTCCCCACGGCAAAGTAAACAGGACTGGTGTATTGCCCTCTCCTGGACTATGCCTGTCATGACTGCTGTGATGTGGGTCAGAAACAGAGTCCTGCAGCACTGCTTTTCATTCCCACTAGTGGGGTTGTCGCAGGTGGTAATTTTATTTGGGGTAGTGGGGTCAGTATCAAGATGCAAAACCTAGTCTGTGTCAAAGGAGGCTACAATGTTTGCTGCAATATACTACTGACATACTGTTATACCAAATACATGCTGTATGTGACAAAGCAGCACATTCCCCTCCCTGAATAAGATAAGTCAAACTTTCCCAAGACCCTGCTCCTTTAGCCTTACACCATACAAAGTCCAAACTTTCAACAGCAGACCTTTAGTGAGGAGCAACAGAATGTTTAAGCCTCACAGTTTGGTTACTGAAGTTCTTAGGAAATTTGTTCTTATTTGTGCCATAAGAGACTTTTCCAAGAACAGTAGCATTTGCCAAGCTTGGGAATAATCAGACAATTTTAACTGCCTATGCTGTATATATAATACTCTCCCAAAGTGTTCTGAAGTTAATGATATCTTGATAGACAGCTACATGAACACCCCTTTCGTTAATTTTCACCACCAGCTTAAATAATTAATTAACTTGATTAGTTTATAACCCAATGAGGTACTGACTAGCTAAGCAAGGTGACCAAAAATTCATCGGAGTATTGGATGGTTACTACAAATCCAGGGGCAATTTTAGGAGATGTTTGGAAATGGCTAAGCTGACACTTTGACATAATATTATTGTTTTAACCAACATGACACTGTACTGTGTGTGTGTGTGTAAAAAGTATAAATATAGCTAATACCTAGCAGTACTTGCATCTCTCACATATAGAACATTCTGCATTCAGGCTCTGAAATCAGTATTCTGAGGTGCTGGAGTTTATCTCCGCACTGCAGCCGCCCTGTGTGTGATGTGAATTTACATTGTTTCACAGGAGGAGGTATAATTCACCCAAACTGCAGTGAAAATTGTTCCAGACACAGTGGATCCCTGCCGAACTTGTGCGAACAATTACCATGCAGCATTTTATCATTTCAGGTCCCCTACACCTGATTACTGTAGCGTGATGCCGTATGACAGTCTAACAAAGAAGTAGAGACACTACCAAATCTGAATCGTTGACTTCCTGTTAGTTACAGGATTAATTTCAAGATTTTGTTTTCAAGGCTTCAAATGACCTGACCCCCGCATACCTGTCTGACCTGTTAGTCCCTTATTCTCCAACTAGATCCTTGAGGTCAGCTGATAAATCACATTTGAAAATGAAGGTGAATCGGGCCTTTCCTGAGCTCGGGCCCAAACTTTGGAACAGTCTTCCTCTGTCTATTAGGTTGGCTTCCTTATACCATGGCTACTCAAATCACGGTCCTCAAGGGTCCTGCTGATTTTCCAGCCTTCCTTTACCTGTGAGCCAGGTGTGAAGCCTCTGACCAATCAAAATCAGTAATTGTGTATTTATTTTTTATATGTATTTTTAGTGCTCCATTTCTGTGTCAGATTTGTTTGCTTTGTGGTGACATGTTATGTTTCTTTTTCTATTTGATATGTTTTTGATGTTGTCAGAAATGTACAGCACTTCGATCAGTTTTTAGATGTGCTACATCAATGACTTGACAAAGACATTAATTTTTGGAAAAATTACATCCTTCTGTCACTTAGACATAGGCTAATAGTGCTAGCTAGCTAACTTGTCCGATAACGTGAGGTAGTTCAAGACCTAACAAATCAAAACATAGGAAGCTAGCAAAAAACACAACTAGTGGTGATTCAAACCCCTATGTTTCAATGTAACTTTGTAGCGTTGAAATTTAAGAGTAGACTCTTCTTCACACACCGTTTATTAATTAAAAGTTACAGTATGTTAGCATATATTTCGATGTACTGTTAGCTAACTAACTGGTTTTGTGGATGTGGTCGTCATCCTAGATAGACAGCTATTAGTGCTGATCAAAAGATTCAGCATTGCTGCTGTTTCATTGCTAATCCAAAACACACCTTTAGTAAAATTGCCTCTTTCAGATAAAGGTAGTCAGTTGACAAGTCACAGCACAGTAAGCTAGTTCAAACATACGGCTTTGGTAGTTAATCAGAATCCAGACTCTTTGTGTGGTATGTGCACTTTACCTGTATGTGCCCTCCCATGACGGGGGGGCTCTGAAAGGCAGGTATCCAGGGGCCTCATGGGATCATGATGCAGTCCTGGTCATGTGTGGCTCACGATCACACCCCAGCAGAGTCACCGGTCGGGACAATTCACTGTCACATGATAATTACTTTTGGGCCAGGAGAAGACACTTACATGCCATTTATTCTCAAAAGGCAACATAATTGAGTTTCCTGCATCATTCTTTCCCATTGAATGCAGCAGTTTCAGTGGCTGTGACAGAGACTTTGTGTTAGCTGGGAATGAATCAGAATGTAGACCCCAAATTTCAGTCATCGTCAGCAGGGATAGGTCTCACTTTAGGTCAGAAGTAGATAAAAGTGTGTCATCTTCATAAAACATAGTGTGACTGAGCCACTCTGGTCTCTGTGGGAAATTAGTGTATCCAAAAGCAGGAGGCGAGGTAATGGACATCTCTGTCTTTCTCTGGCACTGCCGTGGAGAATAAATTAAGTGGATATGAGCAATTTTGTGACCACAGCCACATTAGGGTTGTTACAGAGTCAATGACTCACATGAATACTTAAGCGCACCCCAAAAATTGGAGGGTAAGGAATGAATATTTCCACTCAACCCTATCAAATGTTTTTACTGTGTCTAAAGAGAGATTCTGTCACAATAAGGGAACATTCAATGCACACGACCTATGTAATGTTAACATTTGTTGTTTTTTGTATTCTGGTGATGTGTGACCCTGTGTCTGTGATGTGGCAGACAGAGTGATGTTACCACTGAGCCCTTGAACAAGGCCCTTAACCCCAGTAGCCCCAGGGACACTGTTTGACCCTCCTCTCTGATCCTCACTTGTACATCCCATTGGACAAAGCATCTGCTAAATAAGTGTAATGCATTATGGGTGGTGGTTCACCAACTCTGCTTGTTCGTACCTCTGACTGATCTTTCGATAAATATGAAAAATAATTTGGCTGAATTTGCGTCTTCATATCAATTGTTGGCATGTAAATAACCCCTCAGGTGAAGATGCTGCATAGCTTTCAGAACCAGAGAGGCACTTCGAAGGCTTTTTAGGAGGAAGGTACAGATTACGGTGTAGTTTACAGTCCTTGCATGCTGCTGATGAATGATCAGTATAGTTATTGAGCCAGTGATGGATAGTGAGAATTGGCAAGGTTTACCTCTGCTCAGGTTATATGGGCCAGGATGGCATTCAATGCACTTCATGATTTAGGCCTCCCAAACCCCAGAACACATTGTTTGCATGTTAAATCACAACAATATACAAATAATTTAATGATAGACAAGAAAAGATACAATGACATGTTAATCTTTATGTGTAAATGTAAATGGTTACATATGAAACACAAAATATTTTCTGATGGGAAGCATGATATTTAGACAATAAACAATACTGCCCCCTACAGTTCATGATTGCTATTGTACAGCTGGTAAGTTACACAGCTATTTACATTTATTATTTTGGCATAAGCTTTTATCCAAAGCAGCATACAACTAAGAATGCAGGGCCATTGGGGATTAAGGTCCTTGTTCGAGGGCCCAATGGTGAAATCACTCTTGAACCAGCAACATTCAGACCAAAGGCACAAATCCCTAACCCAAAGAGCCACACATATTTAGCAGACATATCAAGCATCAAAAATGGATTTGACATTTTTACATAAATAAATAAATATAGACATCAAAAGTTGGGACACATCTAACCAAAGAAAGGGTTTTTCGTACTCTTCATTTTAGAATAATTATGCAGACACCAACACTATTAAACGACATTTATGGAACTATGCACTGACCAAAAATAGTAAAAAAAAAAACAATTAGTTGGGGGGAGAGCTCTTTGGGTTGGAACTCAGAAGGTTGCTGGTTCAAATTCCTGGGTCAGCAAAGTGGTCCCACCTTTGGGCCCCGGAGGGAGGCCCTTAACCCCGTTTGCTCCAGGGACTGGCTGACCTACTGTCTCTATGCCAGCTTCATGAGGCGGCCTCCTGGGATGCTTTTCCAGCCGTCCTGAAGGGGGTCAAACATATGCTGAGCTCTCATTGGCTGCTTTTCCTTCACTCTCTGGTCAAACTCCTCCAAAATCATTTCTACTATGTTTAAGTCAGCAGTCAGGTCATGTGATGTGATGATGTGACACTATCACTCTCCTTTGTAAGCAGCTTAGCATGTCCAAACTTTTGACTGTCACAGGGGGACTGGAGCCTACAAGCACAAATCAGGAAGCAACTCAGGAAGGGACACCAACGGATCGCAAGGCACAGATACACACACACACACACACACACACACACACACACACACACACACACAATTTTTGACAAATGAATTTTCATGCCTCGATGAAGATTGAAATAGGTATTCTTAAATATATACTAATTTGACACAAGAAAATATATAAAATATACATACTGCCTTATAAAACTATTAAAACCATTTAAATGGATTTTTTCGGGTTCACAAATACTTCTTGTACACATTTCTCTTTTTAAAATTTAAAATTACATATATTTTACTAGAAATAAAAAGAGAAGAAAATCAAAAACTGAAACATACTGGTAGTTTTCGAGATTCACACAACCTCGTCTGGAGGTGTTATCTTTCAGGCTCTGCACATGGATGTCCGGTGATCCCCCCCATGATGGAATCTGGTTAAATATGTGGAAGTGAAATGTGTATCAAAACATGGGACAAATAGCTAAACATTCAGGAAATGTGACAGCCACCTCTGTGATTCCGAGGGAGAGGTCTGCTGTGGGTCAACTGTCACAACATTGTTTTCTTAATTGTAAGCATTTATTTTTAATAGTTTTTATTAATATTAATTACTTTCTCATTTAAAGTACTGTATTTAAATAAAGTTTCAAAACAGAAAATAAGTGGAAATGATATCTATATATTTAAGGATCTAAACATTTTTGTAATGTACTATACTGTTGAAAAATCATGTTTAAATGCCAAAGTTAATGTCATCTCAGTGTCTTCCTACTACTGAAGTCACTTAGGCCAAAAGCATCAGAGTGGTTTGGTCTCTGTGCCTGTGATTGGAAGGTTGCTGGTTTGAGTCCCTCCTCAGCATGTCTGTGGCTGCTTGAGCGCGGCCTTTCATCCCCATGCTCCCTGGGTGGCTGCCCTTTGCTGCCAAGCTTACTCTCACCTACAAAGAGCAAGATGGGGGAGGTGATAAGGGAATTTCCCCATGGGGATCAACAAAGTGTAATCATTGTCAAATTAATCAAATATGTTAATATATCTTTCCTAAACATCTGGGACCCTGAATGGGTGTGGTTGAGTGGGTCATAATGTCAATAATACCATGTTCAAATACACACATGTGTGACATTTTATTTTACCTTCTTAGTCAATAAAAGTCTCTTTTTTTGTGCAGAATGAGTATTTTTAGCTAGGGGATTTCAGGCTGCATAGCTCCATAATTGCTGGACTAATTTAATAAAAGCATAATATTTGATTTAATCATTGGCTTTGAGTTGTAGAAGCTGACGTTCTGCCGGCTTTTTGGTTCAGTGTGCTGCTGTTGTCGGTCCATCGGGTAGGACTGCGGTTAAGGTGGCAGGGGTGTGACCCGCTTTGTGGCAGGGGCCCTGATGTCATGTCCTTGAGCAGCATTCTGACGCAATAAAATGCGACGGCATGCTGGCATCCACAACCCTCAAATGGATAAACAGAATGGAATATAAATCAATGGAAATACATACAAACGGCCGCTGCTTTGATGGAATGGAAGCCCTGAGCATTAAGGGTGAGTGATGCTCTGTGGCAGGGAGCCTCGCTGTCGATTCAGCATTCCTGTCCTCCATGTAAGCCCTTTCTCGACCTGTCAGGAGCAGTAAATATACGGAGCCCAACAAAGACTTTGAAAATGGATTAGCAGCCAACCTGCTCAGGCTAAAATTGATTTACTTTCCCTTCAGCGTGGAGAATCGGCTCTTCCGGTGTGGAAGGTTTATCCGCGATGCCAGAGGTGTTCCTGTCTGGAAAAATTGGTCCTATCGGATGTCAATGGGTCCATTAAGAAAGTTAATTCTGACATATGGCATCTCCCTTTAACTTTCTTTGAGGGATTCAAATCGAGCTCTATTATATTAGTTGCTGCTTGCTTTCTGGTTGGCAATCTTTCTTCAGTGTTAACCACAGAGTGGATAAATACCGCAGGCAAATTACCAGCCAGCTGGAGTGCAAATGGGTGTTTAAAAAGAATTTATCTTCTTAAGCACTAGGGTGGCGCACTGCTAAATAGGTAAAGTGGCATGTATGTACAACACCGCCCTCTGCTGGGTGAGGAGACCAAGTGCATACAGATCAACTCGGCAGAGGATGTCGGAGGAACTGCTCTCCTTTAAAAAAATGAGACAAACTGCGGCCGCACCCATCCCCCCTCCCTCCTCATGGCTTCTGAGTTGCTGTGCCACTAGGTGGCAGTCCTGCACCGAGGTTTGCCGTGATCCCCCTACAGACAGAGATGACCTTACCAATGAGTGCATTTTAGGAAAAACACACACACACACAAAAAGATCCCTATTCACAGAGCATGGCAAAGCCTGATATGCTGCCAAGGAGCGACCAGCCGCTCGCAGACAGACAGGGACACGTGTCACGGACATGTTACAGCGTGTTCAGCACCTCTAAGCAGCACCAGGGGACTGTGGGAGAGGCGTGCCTTCGATTCGGCAATTCAGAGTGTCCTCTGATATCAGACCCTACTCTGTGTCCCCCCTGATAAGCTTACTGCTAAGTCAACAACAGACATACCCAGGGCGTCTGGCACAGAGCATTTTCCAGACCAGGAGAACATTAAAGGAAGGAAATATAGGCCGGAGCATACATTAATTATATTTCAATACAGAGATATGGGATTTCAAAAATGGTTTTGAGTCTGCAAGGACAATTAGAGTGTAATTTATCTATCGATGAAGAAACCAGTCACCGGAAAGGATATTTGTAAGCTAAATTCATAAAAGGATTTATAAATGAAAATATTTAAGCATACGGAACCTTTTCCACATGGTATTGCTTGTCAGGGATGAAGAACAAGAAAAAGTTCTTGGCCCTCTGATGAAATGTTACCTGGGCCGACCCGCTCGCCCAATTTTGCAGATAATTTTATGTGTTCAGGGGCCCCTATAAATCACTGGGGCCCCCAAATCCACCAAAGCATCAAAGCCCCTACTGCGTCCCTAGATTTAGTCTAAAAAGGTAAGTGAAATTAATTACAGATCATTGGTTTGTTATGTAATATGTATGAATGGAGGAGTAGTACCTGGACACCAGAGGACAATTCAGGCTGAGGCAGCAGAGAGGACTCTGTCGATGCTGAAGGGTCGATGCCTTAATGAGGCCGGGGGAGGGGGGGTCTGACTCCACATGGCCACAGAAGGCCCTGCGGTCCCGCCACCTAAGCAGCACAAAGTCCCCTTTCAAGCGAAAGCTCACGCTTTTCAAAGCTGGCCTCCGCTCCCTCCAAAACTCATTTGTGACCCCATGTAAAATAAGCGACCCGCTGCATGGACAGCGACCGCGGACCCCGGGGTTATCGGATGAATGCTGCGGGACGCTCCGGCAGCGCCTGGCATTTCGAGGCGCCTCCGGTGTCCATACATAATGCATCTGTACCCGGAGTCCAGCAGGCCGCCACTGGTGAGCGTTTCCTGTGACCTTCCAGTCAATGGTACGCTTCGGAATATCTTACAGCAAGTGCTGCATTTTTCATACAGGTAACTCGGGACATGGTGCAGAGCCATAAAACAACAGGGAGGGGCCGCCAAGCTGTTTCTGCTGCAAAAGGACCCCTCCTGTCAACCCTGTCTATCATTATTCTACATTATTTATAAATAACAGACTCCAGCTATTTCCAAATCATAGACGTCTGTCATGCGTTTTCCCAATCAGCTGCTCTTCGATTATGTTTGCAAGTTGCTTGATCGTATGCAGGGCTCTGGGTCTAACAGCCAAGGGCCACAAGGAACATGAAAGGTCCTGCAGGGTATAATCACAAGTTACACATGGCATTCTCTGGTCATGCTGTTACCATGACGATGATGACATCATAATCGCATTTGGAATAAAACAGTAGGAAGTCACTTTGGGTACAAGTAAACTTAGGTGGGCATTGAAGCCAAGCATGAGTCCATAGAGAATGCTGCCCCACTGTCCATGTGACTTCTAACTACTTACAGTGAAGCAATATAATCAGCTGCAGCCCAACAGACCAATTCGGTAAATGGCTGCCTTATAGTACCCAGAAATGTGTTATTAACGAACCGCATTAACTACATAAAATCGAAACAATCTGTGAAAACATTGATATAAATTTGTGTACCATGCACAACTGCATATTAGATCAGAATTTTCTTAGGAGTTGCCGTTATTAGGCATTTCACTGGGACGGAAGCTTAGCCTGCTGAACCACAGTTTAGTGCTGTCGCCCTCAAAGCCAGAGGCCAGGGATGAGATCAGGACTAGAGCACGCAAAGCATTCTGGGACGGCAGCAGAAATGGAACAGTGTACGATGGACACCATGCAGGGAACTCTCCCCCTAACAGCCCTGCTGGTCTGATGGTATCGCTCCCCCAGTTACTCCATCATAATTAAAATAATCCATCACTTACTGCCCACCATGCCTAAGATCAAAGAGCACTGAGGGGGCCATAACAGATATGGAGGTGAAGGCTGAGCTATAGGACTGCTGAAGAAAGATTAATCATATGCTGGCGGTGACCTGATCATTTCCAACATGTAGGCGAGTGTATCACACTGTGTGTAAACATATAAGGCACATATATAAGCCAAATGTCCTTCTGCATTTCCTCTTCTTATTAATTTACAGGCTACCTGAGGAGAAGCCCCTACAACTTTCTGCCGGCCGCTTCAACATTTCCATTTTTATGTAACTGCTGTAGTTATCTGCACCTCCACTGTCCCTGCAGTTCTCTTGCAGGCTGGCGTTCCATATTTTTTCTGAATTACACGGGAAAAATCTGAATTCTCTGTACCATTTGCAAAATTTTGGGGCATTTAATGCACAAGATGATTTATTACATGCTTTATTCCTTTTACAAGCCCATTAACATGATGGCTATTTAACTTTACTGGTATCTTCAGAGCGCACAGACCCCTTTTGTGAGAAAATGGAGTTTTTACGAACATACAAATCTGAATCTATAGCTGCATTTATTTGCTTGGCAGACACTCTTATCCAAAGCGACTTAGGAGCGAGACAGATAATTCATACAAGCATACAGCTACCAAGGGGCCAAGTCTTAGAGCACAAGTGCGAGATTGTTCTGGGAGAAGGAGCTGTACGAATACTACTTAAAACCTCCAATCATGGATAAAAATAAAGAAAAACCACCCAGTGTTTTGCAGTAGCTTCCAACTGTGAACAAAATTCAAATACCCAATGCCAATGGCACATACCGAAAGTTTATGTGGTTCTGTTCCATAACATCAAGAACAGCATGTATCACTGACAAATGGTCAATATTACTAGGGACAAAGCAGGAGATTCTGTTCCAGCTGAAATGCCTGCATGAGCACACAGTGATGCATATATTACAGAAATCAACGTCCCCATTCCGAACAGTGTTGTTTACATTTAATGGCTGGCACATGAAACGCCTCACGGTTAACGCACATGGAGTAAATAATCCAAATGGTAGATATTTCACTTAGGCGATTTCCCCGGCCAAATTTTCCCTGTGACCTTTCTGTACCCGCTGTTTTTCAGTTAGCTTTTAGCGCGTCACTGCAGATAGATCACAACGTTCGCCTCTGTCAGTTGAATATGTCCAATATGCTTCTGCGCTCACTGCTTCATTATCGTAAAACTGAGTTCATTACCGAGCATTGTAAATAGCCCCGCACGCAGACTCCATAAAGCCACGTCGTACGAGTTACTGGATCTCCTGGCTGTGATGTAGCTGCCAGTTCCTGAGTGGGCCCACCAGTGAGTACCAGTGCGAGTCCCAGTGTTAGTCCCACTGAGTTCTCCCATCATGTGTCCCCCCCCACCCTCCCCAGAGCGAGACCCAAAGCGTTCTTGCTTGGTGTTCCTGTAACAGCACCTCTGGAAGATGCCCACCATCTGACGAGTCACCCCCCTGTTCGCCATGAGGCTGGCTGGCTGCCAATCGTGCTGCAGCTAACAAGCAGGCCCCCCGGCCCCCATCGCACACGGGCCCCCAGATGGCGGTGGCTGCATGAATAGGTAGCCCCCCTTGGGTTTGGTAGGCAGTCTGGTTCATCGTGTGGCCTTACTGCACCCGCTCTGTTACCTGCCATTTAATTTCAATTTCAAGGTGTTGTGCATCACGGGGATTGTGTCTGAGAGAAACATAGAAGCACAAGCCAATTTCCTGCCGCTTAACATTATGGCAATAGTGCTGCGATTGGAAAAGAACACTGAACCCAATGAATATTTATATTATAGTCTGTCCTATTAATAATTGAACCAGCCACTGCACAGGATTTCCTAACTCATGAGGTGTGTTTCCATATTTCGCTCTGTGGCTCGTCTCTAAAGTGGTACCTACAGAACCCTGCAGGAATGGCCCTGATACCGAGCATGACAAACAAAAACAGGAGCATGCAAATGATGCCTAAAATATGTCATTACCAGTTTCTGGCACTTGGTTTTTAATTTGTTTACTACTTCAGGATGTGTTTGTGCATTACTATTTGTTGCCAGAAGAAACTCCAGCGCAGATGTGATTGCCTCCGACAAAGGTGGGAGAGATCAACTATTTGAAATTTCCAGGGAATGCAAAACATTTTATCTGGGTTTCCATGACGCAACCACGACCACATCTTTGCGAGATTCAGGAGGCAATCTGAGTACCAGACAGAGAGGACTAATGTGGCTAGATAAAGGTTATATTAATGATGTGCACATATACTGGGGAACAATACTATGAATACTTGCATGATGTGGCAATTTTGCAGTATGTTTCAAATTCAGTCAGAGATGGTGCTGTGAGGCTGACAGTGTCACAGCACCGCTGGCTTTCAAACATGTCACCGCCCAGCCGCGCTAATCTGTGACCTTTCAGCTTCCCTCAAAGCAGAGGGTGACGGAGCCTTCAGAAATCTTTACAAGGTTATCCTGGTCAGGAGCTCAGAACACATTAATGTAATTTTTGTAGCAGAAGCCGTAATCTATCTGAAATTTGAAATCTTAGAACTTCTGCGGGCTCTTAGACCCCCAGGCGGCGTTCTGCCTCGGTTTAGATCTTGCCTCCTGCGGAGGGAATGAGCACTGGGGTCAGAGGTCACGCTGCTGTCTCTCGCTCGACGCTGTGGGCTATGAGATCAGCGCCAGGCATCAACAGCGAAGAATGCAATATCTCCACAGTTCACCCTTCTAGTGGAATATAGACAGTCCCGAGGTTAAGAACATCCAACTTATGGACAATTCCTACTTACAAAGAGACTGCCATAGTTTGTTATATAAAAAATTTGGACTAAATACAGCGGTTCCTAATAAAGAATACATGCAATACTTTGTGATGTGTGACTTCAGTGGTCCGTCAGCTCAAGGTACAATAGAGTACAGTACAGTATGTAGTGATTATTACTGTATATTATTATTATTATTATTATTATGCACTGTGTTATTATTACTTACTTGGAAATTCGACTTAAAGATTTAGGACACGGATTACATTGATAATGTGTTGACTGCCTTTATTTTTTTACGATGGGGTTTAAAATCCTGCTCAGAAATACAGTTTTTAATTTCTCTACATTCTGCAGCAGCTACCTTGCATGTAGCGAGGCAACGTGCTAACAGCTTCAGTCATTGTTGCGCCACACAATAAATAAGAAAGTAAATTGTTATTCTTGTTATACCGCCACCATAAGTAGATGTGCCACTGTATCGACAGGAGCCAGACTCACACACTGCATGGATTACTGATGGATTGCTAATTTTATTTGTTTGAGCTGAAAGGTGGTGATGTTTCTGCGGCATCTAACATACAGAGATCATACGGAGAATTCTCATTTAGAGAATGAGCAGCTCAGGCATCGTGAGAGTAAACTGGCAGCTATGATGTTTGGCTTCTGTTGAGTGCCAGTGAGGTTTGATCTACTTCCTTTATTTCAGAAATAAACAGTGATCCAAAGTCCAAGCAAGCATTTAAGTTTTGATGTTGCACAATTTTAGAAAATGCATTTGAAAACGTCCTGAGACTAACTGAGTAGTTGTGGTACAGGGAGAGTTCATCCTAAACATCTACATCAGAAACATGACTAGGATAGATGCGGTTTATTAGCAGTAAATGTACAAGTTACACTAAAGCTGGGCACTGTGGTACAAGATAAAATGAACACATAAACCACTGGCATGCTTTATGAGTATAAAATACGATGCAGCTAAACCCTGTGTATTGCACGGCACTCAGTATTAGATTAACAATTAATTCTACAGCTGTGGTCATCATATTCCAAAATCAGAGAGTTTGGTATGTTCGTCTGACAGACACTGGTGCTTTTATGGGTGAGGAAATTGTCTGGTGTCCTTGTCACTTTCCATTCATATGTTGCTTTATCATTTAGCGAAAGAAGCTATTTTATGAATCATTAAGTAGCCATCCAACAGCATTGCACTTTTATACTGAGAGAGCGGGAGGTAAATCAGACTGTGAACATGCTATTGGAGGAAAGTTCACCTGGACATATTTATCCAGAAAGCACACTGGTGCTGTAGGTATACGGCAAAACATATGGCAGATTGACCGCAGTAAGGCATTCAACAGAAAATATAAAACTAACTGCATCAAAAGATAAACGCGACCATTACTTCAAATCCCCATACATGGGTTTAATTGCTTTTTTCCTCTTTAAACCTGAGTGAAAAAAAAAAAGAAAAATCTGATATGCTGTTCTCTCTCGCTGCTTCTCTCTCTCTCGCTCTCTTTCTAGCACTTTCTAAAGATCCTCCCTAGCTCCCCTCCACCTGTCAAAGGACCATGTGGGATAAGCTGTGTGATTAAGTAAGCGCAGTTTGAACAGGGGAGAGGCGAAAACACCAGCTCTCATTAAAAATGCAGGCGGATTATTTGAGCCAGAAACTGTCCTGTGGTTCAGTGCCTTTCACTCAGGGAAGATGCCTGTAGCCAGCTCACTATGGCAACTCCTGGCAATAGGTGGAGCGAGAAGAGGACTGATTGCGACCCAGTATCTCATAATGATCAGAGGCTCTTCCAGTCTACCTCCTCTGCAGAAACAAAAAAATCTTCGACTCTGTGAGACGTGGGTTTGTCACATTTCCGGCTCTGTGTTCGGATTTAATTTAAAATGTTTCTCTGATGTCGTTTTGTAGCAGGCCCAGATTGGCCCGAGAAAGAGTGACTGCATGCATAGGTAGAGATCAGGTGGTCAGGCAGCAGGGTTTGTAGGCAGTCCACCTCTCCCAGACGCTCCATGTTAGCTCCAAGGAAAGAAACAAGAAGAAATGTCAAGCTGCAAAGCTGAAGCTTTTAGCAAAATGTGTCTTTGATAAAAAGTTATGGCTACTTAAAAATCTATATTTTTTTCATATTTGAAACGTAATAAAAAAACATTCTGAGAACGCTCTCTGTTTTCCCTCAAGCTCACGAAGGGATGAATAGTTGTTACCAGCGCTGAAGCTCCATCTCTCTCCCACACCCTCGCAGGAACGCGAGCACACAGACATTTCCTGTACGGTAACGCATGACCTGATCTGACCAGGTTTTCTGATGGTCATGAAAAACCTCCTCCAGGATACCTGATCCAGAATCGCAGTGTGCTCAGAATACAGGCCATACTCCACAGCTTAGGTCTTCAATATTAAGCAGTAGACAGATTTATTTTTGATATGTTTTAACAGAGGAATGTGGAGTCGGAGAAAGAGGCTCATCTCTGCAGAATGCTGGTTCTAACTCAAGGTCTGAAGTAGAATATTGGCTTTGTGTATGGCAGTATTTCGACTAAGCTTACATTTTTCCAGTTCTACATTGTATGCATTGTGTAACGAGTTTTACGTGGGAGAAACTGCGACTGATGCACCTGAGTACCAATGGCAGCATCCCAGCTGGACATCGCTTCCACAATCGCTAGTTTGGCACTCAGTCTGCGTGAAACCACATGTTACAGCCTGCACTTTCAGTATAACCCACATTCTCTGCTGAGCATTCATGGAAGACAATGAATCACAGTGACGGGGTGTCTTTAATTCATTTTCGTCAAGTGGCGCTTGGTTTTCTAATGAAGACGGCTGATTTGTGATCGTCGAGGACTTCAGTTCGAAGCAAGACGGCATACACAGGTCACAAGGTGGAGTAGCTGTTGTTCAGAGGAAAGATACAGCTTAAGGCAAGAAGGCAGAGATGATATGAGCTATTCTGAATGGAAGAGCGAGGATAGAGCTCCAAATATACATATTTGAAATACATAACAATAGCAGTGATAACACCAATAAACAATATTAAGGGAATTTTAAAATAATGACAGTGCAAAGCAGAAAATGGTAAATTAGCAAATGTCTTACCTATTACATTTAAAAAAATACTTCAGTTTAAACTGGCCTTCTACTTGAGATTATCTGTTGAGCTGAGCAATATGACTCTCAGAAAATGTAAACCCATCCGTTTTCCAAATGCTTTTCCAGTACAGGGTTGGGGTGGGGGGGGGGGTGCTGAAGCTTATCCCAGGCAACATAGGGCACAAGGCGGGGGTACAAGCAGAATGGGGTGCCAAGCCATCACAGTACAAGCACACGCTCACAGTCACACTCCGTGGGAAATTTGGAAATAGTAATTCACCTAACTGCATGTCTTTGGGCTGCAGGAGGAAATCAGAGTACCCAGAGGAAACCAGGGAGAGCGTGCAGACTCCACACATACAGGGCGGAGGATGTACAGAAACACCCAAACCTGTAGGTGTGAAGTAACAGTGCTATCCACTGGCCAACACACACACACACATATATACACACACACACTTTTTGAGGGAGGTGCAGAGGTATCCATGGGTATTTCTCAATATGCTTTCTTGACTGTACTTTACCCACTTTATGTCATCTTCCAATGCCGAAGACCAGCTCCAATACTAAGAACTGACGTGCAGAGGAGGGTAAAAAGTCCCTAGATGTCATTCTTGCCCTGCCCCAAATATTAAGGATGTATCGGTTGCATCCTCACCAAATTACACCATTCCCATGATTCATTGCGCCCCAAGTTTGTTCTTGGCAGGCAAGACCACACATACGATCATTAGGGTTCTTGGTATTGAGAAACACCCAGAATATGTCATTCTTAAAAGCAACACTATACCGGCATATTCCCGGCTAATTCTGTTGTAACGATTCGGGATTCGAAAATGCTGCAGTGTCCTGGGTATGGCGTTAAACTGCATCTGGTCCTGCAAGCCGTCCTCCAACTTGTTGGGAAAAAATATGGGGGTTGCTGGCAGGACTGGCACTCCAGCCACTGTAAAAAACTTCACACAGCTCCCGTGAAGCAGACTGGACTCCTATCTGTTCTCCGCGGGAGTAGCTCTGCTTCCACAGAAAGGCTGCATGTATGATGAAGAGGATGGGGAAGCCCTTGGGAGCCTCGTCCACGGAAGAGTTGAAACCGCTGGAGAGCCAATGGGGTCAAGCCCATTGGGGATTGGAACTGGTGTGGTGCTGAAGCATCACAGATGGCAGCACTTGGGTCCTAATCTGAGGTGGCCCAGCCGGCTAGGTGTGTGGAACGTTTTGTCTCTCCCTGCATGATGATCTTCCTCTGCTGTTGCAGAGGCTTTGTAAACTCTGCATTTCAGTGGCAGCACTCTCCGAGGTACACAGACAGGGGAGTGACCAGATCTCTCTAGGTAGGTACAAGTATTATTAATCTGGTGGCTCTAATTGCTGCCATACTCGGCAGCTGTTACTGTGGTGGATCAGCTTCTCCTGATGGTGTTCGATGTCACTCCTTTCAACGAGCATATTATGAGATTCAGATTAAGGCACTCTCCGGGTGTCTCGTCTGTTGTCTCAGTATATGCTCCTACTGTGGTGAGTGATGTCTCATTGAGGGAGACATTTTATTGGCAATTTTGCTTGGTGGTTGATGAGTGCCCATGAAGTGACACTCCTCTGGTCATGGGTGACTTCAGTGCGATCACTGGCACTCACAGGGCTGGCTATTAGGATTGTGTTGGTTCCCATGGGTCTGGTGACCATGGTGACAGTGGCTCCAAGTTCCTTAACTTTGCTCAATTGAGGGGCTGCAGGTCGCTGGATCCTGGTTCCATTTCCCTGAGCTGCATCATTGGACTTGGTACTCTAATACTGTTGGTGTGGTGAAGGAGATCGATCACACCCTGATGGGCAGATGCTTGTGGTCCCACAGAACTGCAGGGTCTACAGAAGTGTTCAGCTTGTGAATTCTGACCACAGACTTGCTACTATTCAGCTTAAGTCTAGTAGGCTACCACCTACTAGGAGATTGAGGCTGAACCTGGCTAGACTTCAAGATCAGGCTGTTTCTAATGACTCTGCATTCAGTTTATGTGAGGAACTTGCAAACTTGCGTGCAACTGCAAATTCTAATGTGATGTGGGAGACCTTCTTTGACAAGACCCTGAAGGTTGCTCAGAGTTATGTTGGTGTTGCTGTTATTACCATAAGGATGTTTCATCTCGACCCTGGAAATTATTGAGAGGCGTCACAGTGCATGGCTTGATGGCAACTCCGGTCTGCACTCGGAAAGGAGAGGGATGGCTGCGAGGGGTCTGAGGGCAGATAAGAAAGCCTTTGCTTTTCTGTGAGCAAATGACACTATCTATGGTCTAGTCACCACCTAACCCTAACCCACCTCCTGCTTACACAGGAATCGAAGCATTATTCACATCTGAATCTGTTCCTCAGAGAGTTGCACTCAGAGAGGGTGATGCAATGGAGCTGTTTAAAACTGATCCTTCGGCTAGGATGTTGGACATCTTTGGGTCCATGGTTCTTGAAGCTGATTCACTGATTAGCTGTGAACCATCCAATCTCACAGAAATTTCACAGGTGGTGAACCAGCTGGGGGTAGGGAATGCTGCAGGGATCTGTGGTATCAAGGGTGAACTTCTCCAAGCTGGTGGTAAGGCTGTCCTCCTGGCATTGCAAGCAATCTTTGCTTCTATTTGGGAGATGGGTGTCATCCCAACTAACTTGAAAACAGGACTTCTTGTCCCTTTCTGGAAAGGGAACAGTGATTGCCTGTACTGCGGCAACTACAAGGAGATAACACTACTGTCCGTGCTGGGTAAGGTCCTTGCTAGGGTCATCCTCAACAGGATCCAAGGTCACTTGCTCACTTACCAGTGACCGGAGCATTCTGATTTTACACCTAAAAAGTCTACCATTGACCACATCCTTGCACTGAGGGTTCTCGTCAAGCGCAAACGCAAATATCGGCAGAGGTACTTTGCAGCCTTTGTCAATATTTGTAAATCTTTCAACTCAGCCAATTGACTTAGCCTGTGGGACATCCTGAGACTTTGTGGGATTTCTCCAAAGTTGCAATCATGGCTGGCTTGTACACTGGTACTGTGAGTGCTGTCCAGAGTGGACGCAGGACCCAGTTGATTCTGGATTTCGTCAGGAGTATCTTGTTCCTACTCTTATTCCTGTTCCATGCTTGCATGAACTGGGTGCTGGGCAGGGTTGTGGGGTCCAGCAGCTGTGGGTCATCTGTTGCTGAAGAATGATTCACAGATCTTGCCGACAATACTGCAATATTCGCAGAGTCAACGGTGGCTCTGATGGGGGCTCTCGGGAGACTGAGTGAGGTGTCTGAGTGTCTGGGCTTTTAAGTGTCTTGAATAAAAACCAAGATCCAGGCTTTTAATGACCTCTTAGGCACAGCCATCGAGAGTGTGTCTGTCTGCAGAGAGAACGTCGACCACGTCAGGAGGTTTACTTACTTCGGCAGTGACATTCATGTCTCTGGTGATTTTTCTTATGAAATCAGTAGGTTGATTGGGAGAACATGACCGGGGGGGGGGGGGGGGGTCATGAGGTTGCTGGAAAGGGGTGTGTGGTGTTCCTAATGATTTCGTAAGAGGATGAATGTCAAAATCTTGTCCTGGTGCTCCCTGTTTTGCTGTATGGCTGCGAGACATGGACTCTATCCAGTGACCTGAGACAAAGACTGGACTCATTCGGTACTGTTTCTCTTCGGAGAATCCTTGGGTACCGCTGGTTTGACTTTGTGTCGAATGAGGGTTGCTCAGGGAGTCCCGAATGAGGCACATTACCTTCATTGTTCTGGAGCATCACTTACAGCATTATGGCCATGCGGCAAAATATCCTGAGGATGATTTGGCTGGCAGGATCCTCATTGCTGAGGACCTGAGTGGATGGACTAGGCCAGTGTTTCTCAACCCAGTCCTCAGGGACCCCCAGACAGTCCACATTTTTGCTCCCTCCCAGCTCCCTGCACACCTG
>JAODJU010000039.1:7647400-7659026 GCA_026776725.1 Gnathonemus echidnorhynchus
GTACTTGATTGGCTGGGAGCTGGGAGAGAGCAAAAATGTGGACTGTCTGGGGGTCCCTGAGGACTGGGTTGAGAAACACTGGACTAGGCCAAGGGGACACCCACGTAACACCTAACTGTAGCAGATAGATAGGCCATTTCCGGAGGGTGGGACTGGACTGCATGTCAGCTTGGGTGAGGGTATGGTCCAGTATGTACCAGTGCATGCTCCCCAACCTGACCTGACCTTATATTACCTTAATTCTAATCAAACATAGCCTAATAACTTTAAAACGGTTCATAAATAGTTTAACCCGTTTTTTACTACACTGCTTATATTTGTGTTTGCTGCAAATACACCTGCCTGGGGTCTGTTTCACGAAGCTTGATTTCTTGCTTAGCTGGAGAGCTTGTCAGATTTAAGGTAGTCTGGGCTAAATGGGCTTTGTCTTTGTTCAATTACATTTAGCCTACACTACCTTAAATCCAAAAAGTTATCTGGCTCAGCAAGAAATCCTACTTTGTGAAACAAGCCCCTGGTCTGGTGGAATATCATCGCGGTATGCATGCACCAACCACGACCGTCTCTTTCCACCGACAAATGTAGTATGAACTAAAGATTCCATGTGCACGATTGTCCACAGCTTGAAAGTGCACGTGCAAAAGATTGAACTAGCTTTTAGATGGACACGAAAAGGGTTTCTACGTCGTTTGACAATTCAGTTTGAATGTTCAATTTTGCTTGACAATAAACGCGATTAGTTTAGTAAAAATGAAAATAAATGCAGCCGATTCACAGCGGAACCATCTGCTCGGAAGTCAATACAACTCCCCTCATCGCTACTACAGCAAGGGAGAGGCTAGCGGTTCGACCCGGGAACCCTGGGAGATGCAGCACCTGACACATTTTTCATTAAGAAAAGCCAACTAACCACCTGCCTGTGAAGGAGTCCTTTGTTTCCTCTGGTTTTCATCACCGGAATAACGAGTCGTGCATTACATTACTGCTTCAGAATGATCACATGGGCAGTGGATCGGCGCAAAATTACGTTTTTGGTAAATCTATTATAGAAAAATGTCAGTGGTAAATTTTTTTCCAAGAGATTTATATCTACTTCCCCTCACTCCGGAATGCAGTAGAAAATATTTTCTAGAATATATTTACAGATTTATCATGTGATGTTTTCAAACACCAGCTGGTGCTGTTACAGCACATTTGCAATCAGTATGTGGGTTTCAAGATACTTCCCTTTAACCCTTGCAGCTTCCATCCTTTTAAAGCCATATCCACCTTTTTGCAGGCTCTAAAAGATAAAGGGAGGCATCCCTGCAATGTCAGACCTTAACAGGCACAAATCACCAACAAGTCCTTTCTGCCCCTGTAATTATATTGAGCCAGAATTTAATTAAATATCCTTTTCACTTAACAGTAAGTATTAAAAATGAAAACTCTCAGTCCTGTGACCTCCTCTATTTAAGAATTCAGCTAATTTATTAGACAGGAAATAAAATCTGACACAGATTTATGAAACTTGATATCAGTTCATCGTTTTACACGTATAATACTCCCCCAAACCTCTTCAAATTATGCATGGAAATGACAAGATCATTTTTAGATATTTTCAAAAGCATGATTTAGATATTTCATGAAGCAAGATTACTCGAGCTAAATGTATATAAAAAAGAGTAGTCATGGTGTTGTCAGTGTCTTTAGCAGTAACATTTATTAATAATTGTGGCTTTTCAAGAGATACAAGCCGGCAAACTTTCCTCTTTCAGGTATTTCAGTTGAAGCCTCCATTACAGGCAGAATTATGGTCACCAACTGAGGTATGAAGTCTTGTATGAAATGCACTGCAGAACTAGCTAGAACTTACCTAGTAGCAAATGAACTACATTTACATTTGCTTTATTTAGCTGGTGCTTTTGTCCACAGTGACACACAAGTGAGGCCAATAGCACTTTACAAATAGTGCAGTGCTACTGGTGAGCTATACAACATCATTCAAGCAAAGTAAGTACCTAATAAGACTACTATTCAACTGAGCAGACAGTGCAACATTAAGAGCAATGCCATTACAGAAACTAATCTAAATCTCATTTCAGATTAGACAAATTCTGAAGAAGAAGCACTTACATAATATAATAAGCAGTTTTAGAAATCCATTACCACAGAAGATCTCACTGCTTAAACAAAAAACCCAGAAGATATACCTGTTATCCAGTGTCTTATGTCATGTTTTAATATTTTACTAAGTGTCTTGTGTTTTTAAGCTCCATTTATTTTCAAGCAGCTATCCGTCAGTGCAGTTTCGGCTTATTGCTGAAAAGCGGCCCAGTGTCTTGTACTGTATGGTGATGCGGTTGTCTGTCAGGTTCCCCCCCTATTCAGGATAAACCGGCTGTGACCTTCTTAGACCTGCCTCCTAGCTGCACAGACTCAGACACAGACACAGACACCGTGCGGAGGTCTGCCACACCAGTGCACCTGCTCATCAGGCCACGGTGTTATTCTCATGCTGCTGGGTTGCAGTTTGTGCTTCAGCTGTCAGTTGCTGTATGTACGGCACATTTAACTTTACAAAACTTTTGCAGTTAGGCTGTCTTTGGAGTTACGACCCTTCATAAAAATGTGTCACTCTTTCCAAACTGCATTCTGGAGACATTATAATTTGGCCATGGAGTATGAGAACCGAATCTAATTTACCATCACTGTGTCTACTGTTTTATGAGGGAGAGATTTTCTGTGCCCTAGAAAATCTTCACAGAGCAGATGAGCTTTGAATACGCTTTGTGGTATTGGACTTTTTCCCTCGACTGTGACCATATATGGACAACAGGTGGGATGTGAGGAATGGGCTGAAACGTCGATATGTTTAAGTTGTTGACCTGGCCCACATTGCATGCATGCGGACGATCTGCAGGCTCCCCTTCCTCTGCAAACAAACATACGCTTCCTGGACCATGCTATTGAAAATCCTTCCAGCGGAGAAAAGAAAACAGGCATTGCTGAGCGCAGGGTTGGCAGACGACAGTGCCTCTTTTCCTCAAACTGCACACAGTGTGACAAACTCCCACAGCCTAGTACAGGCCTGTCAGCCATTCACCAAGTGAGGGAATCACTTCCACATGGTTAGGAGCCTTACAGATTCTGTTTATTTTGTTCCTGCTTTCTTTCTGAGTTGCTTCTCCTCCTCATTGTATAGTTCCTTACAGCTGGATTTGTTATTAAGGCTAATAACTGGCCCCAAAGCCCTGATACAGGCCCAGGTTTATAAAACAGACAAATGTGTTTGTTTGGCATAGATGTTTCAATTCAAGTCCCTTCTCTTGGACTGACTGTTGCATGTCTGCAGTGCCACATGCTAATTACCGGGAAGCATTTGGTTTATTTGTCAGATATCTGGTTCTGAGCCACTGCCTGTGCTTTTTCCTACTGAGCGTGATCCAGATTCAGACAAATAGATCATATCGAGAACAGAATTGTAACAGTTAACAGAGTCAGCTAACCAGTATGGAAAGAATTAAAAAAGGGGTATAAGATGTCTGACAGAACTGCCTTTCAAATTCCTACTGAAGGACATGGTCTACAGACAGCTGTGAACTGAGTCTAGAGCAAGCTTTCCCAGGCATTTTACAGTCATCTAGTCATTCATTTAGTCTGTTATTTTTAGAGTTGTAATGGTTTTATTCCGCGGTTTTTATGTCTATAGTAGGTGCATGTGGGGTGTGGACATTCAGGAGGCTAGAGATTGAAAAAGGTAATGAGAGGTCAACAGGAACAAGCAGAGACACTGCAAAAACAACTCATAGGTATCAGTGCAGGCATAGTCAAAGGCACAAATAAAGCCAGCACCGACATAATCAGGGGAGCTTAATAAAGGAAGTACAGACGTAATTACAGGGGCTAAATAAATTCAAAACAGACACAATCAAAGGGGAAGAATAAAGCCCACAGAGATAATCAAAGGATCTGAATAAAATCAACACAGGCATGATCAAAGGGGCTTAATAAAGCCAGCACTGACATATTTAAATGGGCAGAATAAAATCATCACTTACTTGTTGAAAGGCACTGAAGTATGCCAGCACAGACCTAAACAATAAAAGTGACACAGACACAGTCAAAGGAGCTGAATAAAACCAGCACAGAGATAATCAAAGGGCGTGAATAAAGCCAGCAAAGAGATAATCAAAGGGGCGTGAATAAAGCCAGTACAGAAATAATCAAAGGGCATAAATAAAGCCAGCACAGAGATAATCAACGGGTGTGAATAAAGCCAGCACAGAGATAATCAACGGGTGTGAATAAAGCCAGCACAGAGACAATCAAAGGGGGTGAATAAAGCCAGCACAGAGATAATCAAAGGGGATGAATAAAGCCAGCACAGAGATAACCAAAGGGGATGAATAAAGCTAGCACAGAAATAATCAAAGGGGAGTAAATAAAGCCAGCACTGAGATAATCAAAATGGGGTGAATAAAGCCAGCACACAGATAATTGAAGGGGGCTGAATAAAGCCAGTACAGAGATAATCAAAGGGGGTGAATAAAGTCATCACAGAGATACTCAAAGGGGATGAATAAAGCCAGCACAGAGATAATCAAAGGGGGGGGGGGTGAATAAAACCAGCACATAGATAATCAAAGGTGGGGTGGTGAATAAAACCAGCACAGAGGTAATCGAAGGGGGTGAATAAAGCCAGCACAGAGATAATCAAAGTGGGGTGAATAAAACCAGCACAGAGAAAATCAAAGGGGGTGAATAAAGCCAGCACAAAGATAAGCAAAGGGGGTGAATAAAGCCAGCACAGAGGTAATCAAAGGGAGGGGGGTGGTGAATAAAGCCAGTACAGAGATAATCAAAGGTGGTGAATAAAGCCAGCAGAGAGATAATCAAAGGTGGTGAATAAAGCCAGCACAGAGATAATCAAAGGGGGTTAATAAGGCCAGCAAAGACATCATTCATGCTCATTCCAGATGCAGAGAGAACTGAAAGCAAAACTCTGAGGATGACTGAACTGACACATTAGCACCAGACCATATTGGATGCCTTATCTGGATCCTGGGGAACCTTATTCTGAGGTTGCAGCTGATTAAAGAACTAGACTTATGACTCAACTGATATAACACACTTTCACCCTATCTCTCTCTCTCTCACTCTCTCTCTCTCTCTCAGTCCCTTATCTTTGCTTGCTTGTTGAGTGGTGCTTGTTTAAAGTTAATATCGACTGACAGTATCCGTCATCTTCCTCTAGGTCAAGTGGAGCAATCCGCCACAAAGTGTTGACATTTCATGTCTTCCCAATCCCACGGTGCACTCGTGGAGATTTTCTCCTGTCAGTTCATCTCAAAAGTCCACTTTGAAGCATGGAAGAGCACATGCTGTGCTCAGTCGCTGAAGGTAGTCTGTCTTCTTTGAGGAGAGTGACAATGAGGCAGCCTGATTAAGAATAATTCTCTCCTGCGGGCCACTACTGTATAACTCCCCAGTTTTAACTGAATTGCATTGGAACTTTTAAAGAAAACAAGGGCCTATAAACGTGTTCCATCTTAAACCCAGAACCATCTGGTTTCAATTTCAGGTCCTTACACACTGCTCCTAGCTGCAATTACAAAGCCAATTTCATCAAAAAGCAGACTACCTAACAAGGAGGAAATGATCTTTACTTTTAATTGTTTCTGCATTGGGGAAGAAGCCTTTAGCTTTACACCATAATCTTGGCAGATACAGTAGATGTTACTACCTTCAGAAAAAAAGACATACTCAGTATAATTTCAGGTACTAATACTCAGTGAGGTCTGGGATTGCTCAGTTGAATGGAAATATTATACAATAAAATAGCTCTGGCTTTTTGTTTTATTTTTTCTTGATAAAAAGGAGATCATTACAAAAAAGAGGATTAAACTAACTTTCTTGCATTTTTAACCTGAGGAAATATCTTTGAACTTCTCAAAGAGGCCTCACTGAATCTGAACACAATCTCTACAGGGTCTCTCCTTTGAGAGTCAGATTGTTATAAGCTCTCACCTTCTCCTCAGCTATGGACTTTAATTCACAGCGGTAAAAATCTCTTATGATGTTATAATCCAATAATTCAAGCAACGTCTGTCCACGCAGCCATCATGGGCCCTGGAGAGCACCCAGGATGGGATGCTAATCCATTGCAGGGCACTGACTAAGATAACATAAGGGAGCAAATGAGATATCTAGTGTTTCTTACAGACAATACAAAGAGGTGGATGAGGTTAAGACCTTCAGTAAAAGCTGAGAACCAGATTCACTTCATAAGTTCTTCATAAGTTACCTCTGGACCTCCAGATCCCTTGACCCTGTGGATTCCTATGTCTGACTGCTTAAGCTTTCTGACCCGAGGGGGATTTCTGTTCGGCATCAGTTAAACACTTATGGTTTGGTTGGCAGCAGTGAGTAAAACTTTTCCTACTGAGTCTTTGCTCAACTTCCCTTTGCTATGAGTTATGGCTTTCGATTGGCCATATGTGTCAACAGATGCTGTTTTTTTGGTGGAGGGAGGGGACCAATTAAAACAGCCTTTTTGTTTTTCAAGGGAGGTGCCTGGTGCTGTCCACTCTTGCTACAGAATCTGTGAATGAGACAATCTTTAGATTAAACCTTGTGTAAAGTGTCATATCCCGATCGTCTGCTCCTCCTGTGTGCCACGCCCCCTCGTTAACCCAGTGTGGATTCCCCGTGTTTCACAGCTGTTGTCAATTGTCTGCATTAGTTCGCTGTATTTAAGTCCACGTCAGTTTGTTTCCCTAGTTCTGTGATTGTAGTGTTGCGTTGTAGTATGCCCTCGTGTTGTTGTTTTTTTTTCCCTTATGCCCTTACGTCTTCCCATTAAACCCCTTTATTTAACCCCACTCCTGCCTTCCTTCGCCTGTTTCCCCGGTCTCCGTGTAACGCATCGTGACATAAAGCCACATTTTTTGCTCAATCAACAGCTTGTTCGATGAATTAAAACGAGGCAGAGTGCATGAGGAAAAATGCAGCGAGAGGGCAATTAAACCCACAGATATGTGAGAGGCACAGATCAATAATGCATTTAATGCTAGTTTGGCTTATTGGACACAAATTGCTGGGCACGGGAAAACAAATGCTTTAAGTTCGTTATTGAGCAGCACTAATTGGGCTCGCGCTCCTGCCGATGATCTGGGCTTGATGTGTTCTCCCAGGCTGCAGCCCCCCAGTCTCTGCGACAAGCATGTAAACTCCAATAGGTGCTTTTCCAAGAATCAGAGTAGTCTTTCCATTTTAAAGGCGGACCCACACAGACAGGGGCAAAAAACGCCCAAGGGGGGACCCCACCCAAGTTGGAACAAAAAATATTTAAATGAACTCCCCCTAGAGAAATAAACGTTAAAGTCAGCCCCCAGTGCTTAGTTCTTAGCTACTTCCTAATGTGATTATATGTTAGGGGTCCCTGCTTCATTTGGGGGGGGGGGGTCCCTGGTTTAGAATTACCTTGAAATTGCTGCATTAATTGCTTAATTTTCAGTAGTACCTGTAACACCATGCAATGGCATTAAGCACCATGCAAGCTGATGTGTTTGTGTGTGTTTGCAGTCGGCACACATCTGGGACAGGTTCACCAGCAGCTAAGTGTGTTACCAACGCGATTCACAGAAGTGCATTTGATACTGCTGGTCGCTGGATCATGAGGGCGTGTGATAAAATGTCCATAAAACCTGTGTGATATAGCAGCTTTCCCTCATTCCTCTGCATTCAACCTAAATTTCTTTGCAATGTTTGCTAAGTAAAAGGTCATTTTCCACACTCCCCTCTGTTTTTAAAGACATGGCAGTAGTTCCTTAGTCATTTATTAATGGTCACCCTCTGGCCAGTGTTGACATTTCCAGTAGCTATCGTCTCTTCAAAGGCCCATCTGACAGCGGCGGATCCTATTTCTCGCCGTAGCGAATCGATGCTGTGTTCAAAGTGATGGCGACCCCTCCCCTTCTTCTCGGCACACAGCCGACATCCAAGAAGCTTTTGGAGGTTTAACCCACGGCGGCCGGGAATCATATCCAGCGGTAAAACTGAGGGAGTCCAAATCCAAGACAGTGGGGGCCCGGGTGCATAGGAGCAGCCTAGGGGTGTCTTGGTTAAGCTGCTTCGGGGCGCTCTCTCTCTCTCTGTCTGTCTGTCTCTCTGTCTGTCTCTGTCTGTTTCTCTCTCTGTCTGTCTGTCTCTCTCTCTGTCTGTCTGTCTCTCTGTCTGTCTCTGTCTGTCTCTCTCTGTCTGTCTGTCTCTGTCTCTCTCTCTCTGTCTGTCATCTCTCTGTCTCTCTGTCTGTCTGTCTGTCTGTCTCTATCTCTCTCTGTGTCTCTCTCTCTGTCTGTCTGTCTGTCTGTCTCTCTGTCTGTCTCTCTCTGTCTGTCTCTCTGTCTGTCTATCTCTCTCTGTCTGTCTGTCTCTCTGTCTGTCTCTCTGTCTCTGTCTGTCTCTCTCTCTGTCTGTCTATCTCTCTGTCTCTCTCTCTGTCTGTCTGTCTCTATGTCTCTCTGTGTCTCTCTGTCTGTCTGTCTCTCTCTCTGTCTGTCTCTCTGTCTGTCCATTTCTGTTTCTCTCTGTCTGTCTGTCTGTCTGTCTGTCTCTCTCTCTGTCTGTCTCTCTGTCTGTCCATTTCTGTTTCTCTCTGTCTGTCCATTTCTGTTTCTCCCTGTCTCTTTCTTTGTCTCTCTCTCTCTCACGGTCTGATTGTCTCTGTCTGTCTCTATCTGTCTGTCTCTGTTTCTCTCTGTCTCTGTCTCTCTCTCTCTCACTGTCTGTCTGTCTCTGTCTCTCTCTCTGTCTCTCTCTCTGTTTCTCTCTCTGTCTCTCCCTATCTCTGTCTCTCTCTCTGTCTCTCCCTATCTCTGTCTCTCTCTCTTTCTCTCTGTGGAAATTTAAGAATCTGCATTTGATTATGGAGAATTATTGATTCTCAGAACAGATATCTTCAGACTCTTTTATGTAACGTGAAATTTGTATTATACAATCTGCCTCACTGGTAAGTCGCTTCGGACAAAAATGTCTGTTTAATAAATAAATGCAATTTAAAAAATAGTTTAAAATTCAGATTAATGTTGTCCTGGACAGGCAAAAATAAACTATTGTCAAGTAACTTTGCTCGTAATATTGCAGCACTGTTTGTATGTTCCTGGGCAAGTATTAGACCCCTCCAAACTTTTATATAAATAAGTAAACATACTTACAATAAAGAACAGGCGCATGCATAGCCTACAGCTCCCAGTACCCAGCTCCCAGGTCTTACCGAGCCATGAAATGTGAAAATGTGCAAGACAGGTGTCCTTAGGAGTGCAAGGACCCCAGGATAGCTGCCAGGGAGAAGGAAAAAGACAGGGTGGCGTGTAGTAGGGCTCCTGCTCTGAGCCGCTCAAAGGCACAGGAATTACAGCGCTCCGAGAGGAGGAGTAGGAGGAGGAAGAGGAAGAAGCTGACGGCTCCCCGCCTGGCCAGCCTCAAAGCCCGCGGGGTCGACGGACATGTTGGCTGACAGCTCCACGGTGGCTCCGTGACAGGAGGCAGAGTGGATCGGGAGAGGACTGTGTGGGCGAGCTCGAGATTCCAGGTACTGCGAAGGCTCAGGGTTCAGATCCCTCGTGGGACTCTGCCGGCTCGTGGTCGAGCCGGGCGATTTGATGCAATGCCTGCCAAGAAAAAGTCCAGGTTTGGTAGAACTGTCCACAAAACTTTTCCTAAAAACATGCTTTCAGATTCGTAAGGCACCACCCCATGCGCAGTCCCCTCCATAATATCCTCAAAATCCATCCATCCACCCATCCAGCCGTCATCCAACCATCCATTTATCCTGGTCGGGTTTCTGGAGGGGAGTCTGGAGCCTCAGATGTCCTCAGTTCCAATTTAATATTAAATGTAATAAGTAATTTTCAGTTCTCTCTACACTGTAAGTATAAAACAACAATTATAGAATTTGAAGACACTGAATCAAGGCCGATGGTGCTGATTTTGCCTTTTGTCTTATTGCTTTGATGACAGAGAATTTTAGAGGGATGCAGAAGTGAGTGAGAAATAGACATTAGGGGTGATGAGAACTGAAGGCAGACAGGCAGCCCTTTCCCATCTTGTGATCTGTATGCAGTTAATTAAAATTAATCCCCTCAATATTACCTCATTTGATATCTTCAACTGTCAGTTTTTCAGTGAAGTGATGTTACACAGTAGCAGAATTACGTTAATGTGTGATGGTACATTAATGTGTGCTTATAATTGAAGCTAAGCTGGTGTCCATGACACTTCACGTCTCTGTACTGTCCACAGCATCAACCATGGCACACACAACCATCTTTATCAAACGTCATGCAAAGGACCTATGATTTCAGCTCCCTTTTTTAGACGACCTGTTCACACCGCTGCAGAAAATGTAGGAAATGTGTCATTATAGGAAGTTAACAGACCTATTTTGGCTTTAAACGCTTAAGATTGCGGCACAGAGACGAAAAACAACAAGATAAGCTATTCAGAAAGATGTCTTATTTTTAATTACTGTTCTAGGTGTTCGGCTCACACAACCTTTGATCTCCCAGAGTGTATTATGTTGTAAAAGACAAGCGACAGGCGCAGCAAGCACTCTGTGGGTGGCCAAATCCCAACAGGAAATCAAAAGAAGACTCTGAAAAGGGTAGGAGCCTAGAATCTTTGGCGCGAGATGCTTACTTGTTACTGTATTGTTGTATTACAACTTTATTACATAATTCAGCATGATTAATGTTGGTGAGACAACCTGAAATATCCAGGGTTTGATACCATCAGGATTAGCTATAGGGTAAGACGGACCAAATCAGTGACCAAAACAGGTGACGATAAACTACAGCCATAAAGCAACAAGGACTGTGACACAGGGATCTCCACCACAGCAACACGCCCCCCCCACCACAGTAATCCAGTCATCTGTAAAAAAAAATACATTTCACTGCCTATATTTTCCAACAACTGACATCACAAGCTTCAGAAGGTCTGAAAAAAATGCCCATTTGCTCACAAATTGATGATTAGTAATGGTTTGTGACATTAGAAAGCAGAATGAGCGTGAGGCATTTCTGCATACATTCTATCACAAACAGACCAAACATTAATACTGGAGAAAAGTCCTTGGCTGTAACCATACAAAAAAAAAAAACTCTAGAATGTATAAAAATCTCCTTGGTAACAGTCGACCGCAGGAGGGCAGGGACCATTATCCTCTGACACGGGCTGACACGCTCAGGGGTGCCCGCAGTTGTGTGCAGATATTTTGAGAACAGGACCTCTGTCTGTGTGTGCAGTTTAGCTCAGGTGACAGTGGCCTTGAGGACAGATTGTGTTCTGCACCTGTCTGGGGCCCCTGGAGCCCAGCGGAGGCTGCGGCACAGGGAGCTCACCCACGGGCCTGTTAATAGCATTACCATCAACAAGACGTTAACCCTCCCTACCGCGCTGGGGTCTGAGAAGCTTACATAAACACATAGGATTGTGGGAAATGTATTTCCGGGCACAAGACACTTTGTACAGTTGAGTATGACATACAGTGGGCCTGAAGCTCATTTAAAATACAGTGGTACCTCGGTTCTCGAACTCACTAGAACTCGAATTTCTTGAAAGTCGAACAAACCAGTTTGACCTA
>JAODJU010000039.1:7659126-7675046 GCA_026776725.1 Gnathonemus echidnorhynchus
TGTAATTTTGGGGGGCCGGGAACCAATTAATTGGTTTTCCATTATTTCTTATGGGAAAAATTCGATCAGAACTTGAATTTTTTAGGATTCGATCCGGAGTCCGGAATAGATTAAGTTCGAGAACCGAGGTACCACTGTATTGCGTTACATGTGTGTGATTTAAACCACATGGTAACAGGCTAAAAGGTTCTGTGATGCAAACTACCGGACATTTCACACCTCACCAGTGGGACCTTCAATGTGAAAAAGAAAGTTACTAGTCTGACCTTCACAAATCGGACATGATGCATGTAAATGATGGCATTCAGTGACCTTAGAGGGTACGATTACGACGTAGTAACATAATGCCCCGATTTCCCATAAATCAGCCTGAATCAGACACACGCAGGCCCTGCAGGGAGGAAGCACAGTCTTCCTTACATCTTTGACTTTCAGCCGAGGAGAATGTGGGGCGTTTTACCGGAGATGGAGACAATCCCCGCTGCTCCGGAACGTGCCGAGAGGAAGAGTCACAGCACCAGACTAACGACAAAGAAATCTCGTAAGGGTGAAACTAAACTAAACAGTGCTTTTCCATGGTGGGAAGGTGCTCGACAAGGTGCTCGACAAGGCCCTCGTCTCCTGTCTGTGTATTATAACGTACATACATTGACAGTTACTTATCTAACATTTTTATCTAAAGTGTGAGACAATTTAGAAAGCTGGGTCAGTCAGATCCAGAAGGATTGGGGCTTAAGTGCCTTGCTCATTGTAACCTCACTCTTCCTGGGTTTTAAACCAGCAACCTTCCGATCACAGGTACAGAGTCCTCACCCACAGAGCCACACAATGCCAGCAAGGTACACCAGGGTGCTTACTTGTTCTGTGATGCTCATTAACTTCATGTTTTAACTCTAAACGTATGGATAGAGCGAACAGAAAGCATTAAGCACACAGTGAAATGTCAGGCACATAACTGGCCTTTGTGCACCACTGTCAAACTATGCAAAATCTGCACTGCAATTTACATGTGACATGCCCACTATTGGACTATATTGTTGCCTGTTCCTGGTGTCAGGCAGTGAATTACTTCTCAGCAATCTGAGGAATATTCTCATCAAGGGCTGACCGTAGGTCTGACATCAGCTGCAGACTGGGTGTGAGCACTTGTCCCATACTCCTAACGCTGATCATACCCAAAATCCTACAGATTACTTCATCATCTGATTGCATAGAAAGTAAAACATGAAAAGCTGTGGTAGAGCGTAATGGCCAGTGCTTGTTGGAGATCTGGATATGGAAGGCAGGCTCAGAGCGGGAGATCCACATTTTCATCGCAGCTCCGGAGGGGGACCTCGCTCGTCTCGGCGTGGTCACGCTTCAGGTCACAGCACCACCTCCGGAGACACAGCAGGTCTGCAGGTCTCGGTTTATGTTTCATCATGGGTGAAGAGCAACCTTCGACTGGACATGTGCGACAGACGCTCTGGTTTTTAATAGGGTTGCGGAATGGGGGGGGGGGGGGGGGGGGGGGGCGGACATCTGTCCCGGAGTTGATGCCTGTTTATCGCCCGCTCAGGTTTTATCTGGCCCGGCCAGCACATATGGGAATGCGCCATGGACTAATTAAGCAGAGACGTGTCCGATCAGAAAATCATGTCTGTATTTGGAGGGAAATCACCGCGCTCGCTTAGGATGGTGTAGGATCCGCAGAAGCCTGTTTTAGGCGTCCATAAAGATGGCCTTCGGAGGGTCAGTCACGATGGAGGCGAATCCAGCCTGATGTGCTCATATGTTGATTTGCAACTCGGCCGTCAAGGAGCCTTTTGTGGACCAGAGAGCTGTCAGCACTTCGGTCACCTGCCTGACTCAGGCGTGCTGTCAGTGTAACTCCGCTAGACGAGCCAGCGACGGTGCCTCTGTGATTCAACGTGCAGAACCACAGAGGCTTATTAGCATTTGAAATGGATAATATAAATAAATGTGTGAAGAAGACTCAGTCCATGATGGATCATACATGGACAGAGCAGATGGCACTTTGAAGATGATTGATCGTGCTTGGCATGTCCGACCGAACGGGTCTTAATGCGGCGGCGCCGTCTCCAACGGCAACAAACGAAAGACGGCGCCTGAACAAGAATAAATAAAAACTTAAATGAATTGTGCCCTTATTGAAGAATGTTTGAAAATGATCTGGGTACATTTTAAAGACGCTATGAATTTCTTTTGTTGGGATTTAAACCTTATCCAAGCACAGTATAGATGTCCACCCGCGCTTTAAAAGATGTTCGACTGCAAGCCATGTAGGCATGTAAGACTGTCAGGTCATGACATGCACACATATCGCCGGATGCGTGCGTGCATGGGAACATGCGTGTGCTCTCAAATTAACATGCATGCTGAAAATATGGCTGCATCTTTAATGTAGCAAAAGTCCAGTGGTACCTGAAGTAAATAATATAATTTATTAATAATTATTTTCCACTCATTATTATCTTTGTGTACTATGTACTTGTTAAATTTGTTTGCACTCTGTGTGCTGTTTTGAACTTTGTCTTTGTTTCGCAAAATATGTTTGTATCTGTGCATTATTATGTACCTCACTGCAGTAAGAATCCCCCCCCCCCCCCCCGGGATCAGTGAAGTATGTCTGTGTCTTTCCTAACGAATGAAGTAACTAGTCAGGTTCAAACCCCCGGGATGCAGCCATGCTTCATCTTTGCCAGTGGCCCCGATCAGCCGGGGTTTGACCTGATGCACTACCGGCGGTCAGGGATGACTTTTCTGCCACATCACACCCACATTTCTTTGGCCAGCAATGAATCAGTGAGTTCACTCTGTAACGATGCTTCACTGTATGCTGGGCCCTGATCCCGGGGCTATGTGCTCGTAAACATGAATATGCAGTATGTGCTTAACTCCATTCCGATATCCTGATTTTGCCTGTTGCGTTCTGCAGATGAATTGAGCTTCACAGGATGGCACTCACTTAAACACACTCTTATGAGTTGCATACATGCCTGATCTAGAACATATATTGCTGTTTTAACTAAGAGTGAATCCCTTAAAAGGAACACAAATGGATAATGAACAAAGAAAAATCTTCATTGCACATTTTCTTGTATTTATGCATCACAACATTAAGAGCTTACCACACTACAGGTATGTAATGTAGAATGTCTTTGCTAGTCTTCATTTTTCATGATATTTTATGCTATTAAAAGAAAAACTGTGAAAAAATAGACTAGATTATGCAAGTATAGTCTGTCTTATCTGACTCAAAGGATTGTAAGGGGTCCCATAACATTACAACCGTCCCTCACCCAAGAAGGCGGTCGGAGAGTCTGAATGTGTGTTGGAGACCCTAGCCTCAGTGGGAGGGACCTGGTGTTTTCCAGGAAAGGTCATAGAGACCACCTGCCCTGCGGTCTTGGCCGCAGGACACATTGCGGAGCATGTGTCTGCGCGACCACCCGTCCGCTTGGCCTGTCACGGCACCAGTGCAGGGCATGCTACATGCTCTCCGTTAGCCCCTTGAACCCACACCTTTCTCAGCTGCCATGCGACAAGCAAAGGGACAGGTTGTGACAACTCCCAGGATCCTCCAGCAGAGTCAATCAAACCCAAAATAAATAATTAAAAATCCCAGTTCTTAATCTTCACTCTGTCGCTCAGTGTCCTTCTGTATCCGTGGTCAGAAGGTCGTTGGTTAAAATCCCGTGGTCGGCAGAGTGATTCCACAATTGGGCACTTGAGCAAGTCCCTGACTCTACCTCAACTGTACATTGTTTTTGATAAAAGCATCTTCCAAATAAATGCAAAATGTGCTTACAAACCTATTTCAATCCCATACGTTCAAAGTTAATATAGGTACCTTCTTAGGACAGCCTCCTTCCTAAATAAAATGCTGAAAGTTTGCAGAAAATTGCAAGAAATTTCAAAGTCATAGTGCTGTCTTCAGCACATGCAAATGCTCCAAAGACTAAAGAAAGAACACAGGACGACTTAGGAAAAATGCGAAGCGTTACTCTTACGGTGTGAAGCGTTACTCTTACGGTGTGAAGCGTTACTCTTACGGTGTGAAGGGTTACTCTTACGGTTAGAAGTGTTACTCTTACGGTTTGGCATTTTTCACTGTGCTCTTCCAGGAAGGCCTCTTCCTCTGGGGTCTGAGTGACAGTTGTAATAATGTAACACTCGGGGGAAGAGGCTGAATAGAGACAGGCGGGAAGCCAACTACAATATCGCCACGGCGACGGTAAGGCCAAAGCTGACACTGTCTCTGTGTGTGGCCCTTCTGGCTTGGCTTTTCGGGTGCCTGTTAAAACACCCCTCCTGTTTATAACTGCCGCGCATCCCATACAAGACTCTCAGGAAACAAGCTTGAAAAGAAACAAATGACAGCCACGCTAACACGCTATAATCCAGTAGAGAAAGGGTTACAGCCTCTTACGGCGATGAAAAACAAGGAAAGTCACTCTCTACTAACCCTTTACCATTGGGATCAGTGCTGAAGGGTTTTGTTTCTGTTTGGGGGTGTTTGTGCCCGTAGCAGCTTGTTTTCGACGTGCCCGGCCGTGTGTAATGGGCTCCCCCGAATTAGCCTCGGGGTTCAGATGCAGCCCTTGTGTTTCTACGTGACGATACGGGAGAAGCCCGGGCGAATGTGGCCATACGTAAACAGACAGTTGCATTCTTGCAGCGCTGCCAGCTTCCTCTTGGCGTTCTGGTTCACTTTAAGTTGGAAGTTACCCCCGTGTGGAGAAACGCAGAGGAACAGACACAAATATTTAGAATCCGCCCGCCGTCTGTCCATCTGCTGGCGCTTGGGCTCTGTATTCAGAGCGTCTCCGAGGCGGAAACACGGCGAGTCCAGATCAAAGGTACAGAGGTTAGTGGGAAGGAAACTGTCGGAGACTCTACTGAGACCATGTGACCACCCCCCCACCCCCCCGCCCCTGTGTCTCCCAGGGCTCTGAATGCAAAAAGTTTTCCATACGGCTCTGCACTGTTTAACCTCCAATAAAACCTTCAATCCACCACGGGAAGATAAAGGGCTCCGCTTAATACGTGCATTTTCTCTGTGCCCTGCGGTCACACGGTACCCTGCCGCTCTCAGGCATGCCTTCCCGTACGGGGAACACAATCGCCATGCCTGGTCCATGAGGTGTCGCAGCAAAACTCTAACGGGACGGGCCTTTTAATGAACTTGTAATGCTCCCTTGATTTCGGTTAATGGGGTCTTCATATCTCCCTATAGCCTCTTTGTTCCGGAAATAAGGCGACCCGGGTTAAGCTCAGTTCAGCAGTGGAGACGTGCCAGTGGACGAGTCGTTTGGTTTTTTTTTAATTGCCTAAGCTGGTGAACTCCGAATCCAAGCGCATCTGAGGCGTCAACACAGCTATCAGCTAGCGGCATTACTGCCTGGTGGAGCCGTTATAGTTTCTGCCTCAACTTGAAGTGGTAGTTCTGGGAAGTGCCGTCGAGACCCAACATCCCTCCGGCTTTGGGGACTCAGTCAGAAAGGACTCGGACACAGGAGAAAAAGGATGTAGGAGCCCATCAATCAAGCTGTCTTGCTTGTCTCTCCGCCATGGTGAGCCTCACAGAGCTCACGGGCACCCGCCGTGCAGAAAAAGTACAGAACGCAAACACAATGATGTCATCGGGCCCGACAGTATGGAAAAAGTGCAGCAGTGAAACAGCTCCAGGTTTTTTCAGAAAAAGCTGGCTGTGTGTTTGCCGCTTTTTGAGATCAGTAAGCAAGCAGAGTGCAGGGTATTAGCAGCGTGTGTCCTGGGGGGCTGGGCCTTCAATGCACGCGGGGAGCAGACGGGCTCTTTGAAGGGGTGGCGGGCCCTTTGACAGGCTTGTTTAGGGGTGGGGGCTGGGTCTTGCATGCGTAATGAGCTCGGGGACAGACACTTCGCCATGGCTGCCCTGCCAGGCTGCAGATAAGCGTCAGGAATGACTTCCTGCCATGGCCCCCACCCGGAGCCGAGCCCCGAGGCGGGAGCGATGCAGCCAGGTGCCAGGGGCGCAGATAAAACAAGGCCACTTTAGCGATTAGCATGGCTAGCTCGCGGAGGGAGCCTGAGAGCGGGAAGAAGGTGAACAGCAGCGACTGGAGCGTGGTGCATTTCCCTGCCGCCAGGGAAGAGGAAACAGTCAAACGGGGAGGCGAAGCTGAAACAGGGAACTTTTCTTTACATCTCATGCAGTCGTCTCAAGTTACGAGCCAGCAAGCTGACATAAGCTTAGAGGATTGGATGTTTCGCCTTTAATGCCTCAAGCAGCGACGGAAAGAACTGAATTCAAAAAGGAGCTGAGTCAGCTGAGAGATGCAAGCGAACACACGGGCCTCTGAAGTTTATATTTAGTTGACAGGCCCAGACATGTTGCTGGACGTCTGTGGATGAGCCAGGCTAGCGGCTAATGTTGCTATGGGTGCCAACAGAGCAAAGGATCAGAGGTGCCCACCAAGGGCAAGTCGTTGGCAGCCAATCAGTTCCTCATGAGTCTTTAGGTATCCCAGCAGCCAATCAGAGGCTGAGAAATCCTGTGGACATCTGTGAAACAGATTGATATTGAAGGGAAACCTTTGACCTTTTGCAACAATCAGGCACTGGTGCAGTGCAGCCTGGAGCAATTAAAGCCAAGATATTAAACTTAAAGGACCTGCACCTGTGCGTGATCAGCACAATGAATAAGTACAAATAAATGTAGGCTTGCATATAATTCAGTTTGGTTTGGAGTGTGCGTTTGCAAAGCTCTGTGAATTGACACCGTAAATCACTGCATGAGGACATCACAAACTCCATGCCTTAGAAAGAAATTAATGGTTTAGGGATAATTAAAAGATAGGGTAGTTAATTCCGGTGCAGGATAAGCGACTTCTGAGACCCTGATTTGCTCATATACCTCTGTGTTCAACAGGGCTCATATTCCGAGACTTTATGTAAGCAGGGAGTTCTGTGGGCAAGTGGAGTCACCTATGATGGTCTAATTGGCCTGAGTGAGGACTGTGGGGATCATGCAGGCTCATGTAGAACCTCATTGTTTTCCTGTCAGCGTGAGTTTGCAGAGTCACCTAAGAAAACAAGGGACAGCAAACAGGGGTCCTAAGCAGCGACGACAGGGTGTTTGGTGAGAACCTATATCAGATGACACGCCATGCAAGTTTAGGATTAAATCTGCCACCAGGTGGCACTCTGGTAATCCGTTTCCTGTTCAGAGGGTCAGTCTTCAAGCTGCTGTTTGAGTGCGATCGTCTGAAAAAGTATGTGAACCGTAATGCCCCTGACGGCACGCCTCGTCCAGGGGCCAGCTGCAGACTGCTTGGCCTTTCCGTTCCCAGCATCCGCGAAATTTCAAAAACAAACGCATGCACAATAACTATTTTCTTTGTTCTTGGAATATGATGTTTTTTTTGATTCTGAAAATTAATGAGAATTTGAAAATGTTTACTAAATGTCACTCGGGCGGGATTTTTAATTCTGCCTGCTCGCCAGCGCTCTCAATCAATCACCCGCTTGATAATGGAGTGAGTAATTCAATATAAAAACCAATCTATTTTTCGGCCAAAATACATACAAAGTGTGACCGTCTCGTTATGGACCGATTTCACAGCAATTAGGCTAGACCAAACATTAGCCCTCCTGCCCGCCCGCCCCACCCCCCTGGCAAACCCTTCCCTCTGAAAAGCAAACAATTGGCTGAAATAACAGGACGACGTGACTAATACATGGTCGTCATGAGTGTGCGGCTCTATGCCCAAACCCGGCTGTCCACTCAGATGCCTCAGTGTCACTGATAGCCGGAAGGTGGCCAATCAAGGTGTCGCACACACAGGGCTTTTGGCCACATGTCAGCTATCATGTGCGCTGTGCTCTCAGTGTCCAATCACACGCCACGTTTCACTCCACATGACACACATCTCATCATTGTCCACCAAACCCAGGCTACAATGCTTCTGGTACACATATCAAGTGTTAGATGATACATGTGTCTAAAATCCATCCATCCATCCATCCATGGTCATAACCAGTTATCCAGGACCTGGTGCTGGTTATCCTATTACAAAAAAACTGTTTCACCACAGGGATATATGTTTGTCGCTCTCAGCTCAGTGGCTGTCCCATCTGACCCAAAGCACCTTTCTGAGCTGGATACGTGAGCGTGGCGGGTGATGGCCACAGAGCGTGGGATCTGCCTCTGGGGGACACTTTGCGCTTGTCAGCGACCTCGGCCAGCTAACCGGGAAGCGCTGAAAGAGGTCTGAGTGTCTGCGAAGCCAGACTCCCTGGACAGCATCACAGGACCTGCGAGGCATCACCAACGTGGGAGGGTGGGTTGCTGTCTCGACTTGGGTGCCAAGCGTTCTCTCTGCCCCGCTCGGCCCGCGTGCGGGGGTGTCTCGCCTCCTCTTTCAAAGGGGAATTACTGAGCTGGAACCCTGATTCTGAGGAGCGGCGGTAGCTAGCTGTCTGCAGAGGTTGCCCGTTTCGTCTGGGTGTAATTAGCAGCGCTCACAGGTCCATGTGGGGCCCCTAGGGAGACCCCTAGCAGCCGACATCATCCCGATGGGATCTCTGCTGCTGACTTTGATCATGTGACAGTGTCTGGTGTGACCCGGTTCTCGCCGCGCATCCCGGCTGCCACACGGACGGCCCGTCTAAGGCCCCTTGTCCTCACCGGGCGGCACGTCAGGATGTGTCTGCCGCTCACCTATTCAGATGCAGATGAATAATTAAAAGGGTCCCCGTACTCGTCTCTCTGTTCCTGTGTCCCTCCTGGCTGGATGTTTATGTTCACAGGTACTGGTGTTGGCTCTGCTCTTTTCTTCATTTTTTTTGTTGTTAAATCTCTCCTGCTGCTCTGATCTAGGTGTGGTGTCAGGTTTTATTTATGGCTGGTCTCTAAGTACCACGGAGCGGCCTGTCCTCTGGAATGCATGAGAGCAGCTGTTGGATCACTTACTCTTAACAGCAAACTAAAATGTACATCTACCTTCCATGGATTCTGGTCAGCAGCAGAGATTTTGACTCCCTCATATATAAAATACAAACAGCTGTTGCGTACCTTCTAGAGATGTACCAAACCCCAAAAGCCGCTTTTGAGTTCGAGTGGTAATATGGAATGCTTTGCTTGTGCAAACCAGAATATGTTCCTCCAAATAAACTGAGCTTAATGGAATGATAAAATTCTGAGAACAATTAACTTGAACAACTGTAATCAGCAATTCCTAGTCTGGTTTAGCCATTTTTCCATCTGCAAAGAAATAACCTGAAAAATTATATTTTCGGTTGATCTTGATAACCTACAGCACCAGTAACCGATACTGAGGTAGATAAGAGCTGTTTACTGGGAAAAGGTCAGTTCTGGAGTCGGTTAGATATAGGCACAGATTGCTAGATGTACACTACATGGAAGAGTAAGAAGTATCGTCAGCTGGTTCAGTACTCCATGGAAGAGTAAGAAGTATCGTCAGCTGGTTCAGTACTCCATGGAAGAGTAAGAAGTATTGTCAGCTGGTTCAGTACTCCATGGAAGAGTAAGAAGTATCGTCAGCTGGTTCAGTACTCCATGGAAAAACAAGAAGTATCGTCAGCTGGTTCAGGTGCTAGCTTAGGTTTACGTTGTTTGTAATCTTACCCTTTTTATGCTCTGTATGCTATATTCAGTTTTGCCATGCACTAAAATGGGGTGCTAATGCATTCTCTGTAACTTAAACACTCAAAGGATTCACATAGTCCTTTATTGTCATTTGTACAAGTACAATGAAATACTTGCTTGCGTAACTCCCTGCAGACTTAAACAACATATAATGGCAATAAATAGCCAATATAAATAACAAAATAGTGAGGACAAATACAATACAAATACATAAAAGATATACAGTATACAGTAACCCTTTACTTAAAGCTGTCATTTACGTATGATGCACTATGGATAACTTCATTATGCATTATAATGGTCAGTATAAGAATTAATGAAGCATTACAGCATCTTCTATTGATAGTCATAAGGCATTATAGTGTTGATTATAATACTTCATAAGCTTCAGTGAAGCTCTCATCTATAATGCACTATAGATACCTTCATAATGCATTATAGTGGTCAGTATAGGCATTAAGGATGCTTTGTACTGCATTATGAAGGTATCTATAGTGCATTATAGATGAGAGCTTCATAAAGCATTCACAATGTATAATAAACATGGAGATAATGTACTATGCCTTTTTATAAATATTTATAGCCATGTTTATAATGCTTTATGAATGCATTATAATAGTAATAGATACTTTATTGAACCCTGTGGGGAAAGTCTCTCTATACCTCCCCCAACTTGCTCTGTGGAGGTGAGAGCAAGCTGGCTGTGAAGGGCAGCCACCCATAGCAGTCAGGGAGCTGGGGGTTATGGGCCTTGCTCAGAGACCCACAGATTGGCACGAACCGTCGACCACCAGATCACAGGCAAAAAGCCAAACAAGCCACACACTGCCCCCCTGCTGCATCTTTTCATAGATTCTTATAGACAGGACATCCATAGAAAATATAACCAACACAATCTATATGTAATACACAATAACGTGCATTTTGCATTGTCAGTGAGTGTGTAGTATAGTTGGTACATTTGGATGTTCTTGAAAAGGGGTCAAAGATCCTCTGATCTCCAGCATGCTTCTGTGAGGCCTGTTCTTCTGTCCATTACGGTGGAGAAGCTGTTTTCTGAGTTCATCACTTCTCTTTGATATTCGGCCGACCGTCTGGTCGTGCACGCCCACTCGCACCCTCACACGCACCGCCACCCCCCTCTCCAGGATGCACGGCAGCTGCCGTTCTTGGGGCGCGCAGCCTGTGAAGTTTTCCATAGCCGTTGTGGAGATAAGGAAACTGTTTATTTTCACAGCTCTGTGCTTAAAATATGCAAACGACTCCAGAGGCTAAAACAGATCAAAGATATCGGCTACAGGGTACATGCATTTAAGAAAAAAAGGGGGCTATAATTAAAAATCTGTCATTGACAGAAATAAATGAGCTGCTCCAGATGAATTACAGGTGAGGATCTCTTAGCGTCCTGCCGGAGCGAGGCCTGTAGCTTCGGTGTGGATCCTAGAGGTGGACGTGCCTTTGGAAGGTGATGTAGAGGTGACAGGCTGGGGGGCGTAACAGTGGCCAGGACACGTAGCCGCACCAAGATTGATCTGGGATCAGACACAGGTGGGAGACAGAGGCAAAAGAGACATGGCAGATCAGTGTAAACAGAGCAGGAATATTTATCACAGGGCCCAGACAAACAGGGTTTTTGTGAGACAGGGGAGCCTCAAAGGTGTCAGGAGTTAACCCCAGCGTGTGCTCTCTGCGGCCCTGCCCCAGCCTGCCCCCACGCCTCCCGCTTGCCCCCCATCGCTCCCTGGCTGGCTGACAAACAGACACCGGTGCTGACGGATGGCAGGGTTGTGACCGCTTGTACCCGCCGTGAACCGTGTGGCACCAGAACCCTCAGGCCGACTGCAGGCCAATCACAAGCAGCGCTAGTGCAACAGGCCACAGGCTTCCAGAAGTTTCCGCAATGGGTGTACATGGCCACGTTCATAAATATCTCTGCACACGTGCATCTGTATGACTATTTGTGTTTATGTGCAGCCATATTCATGTATGTCTGTGTATGTGCATGATTGTAATATGCATGCGTGTGCGTTCAGACTGCGACGTCTACATGCCCACACCTGACGTCTCTGCACACGCATTCCCTGCACTTGCCCTGTGCCCTAGGTTTGACATGCCGTCATTAAATTACTCTCAGTCACAATACTGTCATATCAGCGGGAGCACGCTAGTCAATTAGGATCACGGGGCCTGAACCATTCGCACGAGCACGGCATCAGACCAAGCGGCTTTCCTGAGTAACATTCAGAAGAGCCGCGATAACTCACAAGAACCCAGATGACCGGATCAGGTTCGCATGCCTGCTGAGAGACATTGCGCAGGTCTCTCTGGCATATCTACATCCCCATCTTGTTAAAAATATGAGAAAAAAAAATAAATAAATGCCGCTTGTTTGACGATTGCTGTAGATACCGCATGTTCCAAAACACAACATCTGTTTCAACTGACATTGGAACGAGGAGCGATAAGGCTCAGTGATATTAAATTGGTGCGTGATACCGTATAAATTCCCTTTTAATTCATTTGGCTACTTAGGACGGTGATTTATCAATGTTTCGATCTTCAAATAAATAACGGGAGAAAAAAAACAAATAAGGGACTCAGAACTACGGTACGTGGAACGTTGTGATATCTAAGATCAGACTGATTTTCTTTTTGGCTCCAGGAAGATATCAGCAGCCGATCTGCTTATAACAACATGCTCATAGATAATAGGAAAAATGTACCCAGTCACATCTCTCTGTCTTATTTGTTTGTACTTACGGTCCACATTTAGTTCTGTGTGAATGCTGTCAATCTGATGAATTATTTACCTCTGTCTCTGGGCCCCATTTTAACGCCCGTCTCAAACCAAGAAGAGTGGGAGCATAGAGCCATCGGGTCAAGCAAGGACGACGTAGCCATACAAGAACTTAATGGCCGGCAGGTCAATGCATTCTTTGTATAAATATTTTGTGTATATTAAAATATGCAGCCCCTTAATTAATAGAACATGTGGAGCAATCACATTCTTTGGCAGATGCACATAGAATTCCTTTAAAAGCATATTGGGATCTTAACCCTTTTTACTGTCTCCTCCAATAAACTCCTGCGTGAAAGATGAACTACCGCAATTCTCCATTAAAGCTAAATTAGTTTACGAAACACAATGGAAATTGGATTAGCTTATGGGGTGTGTCAATGCAAACCTAATAAGATCCTGCAAACGTGAATTCCAGAAAGTCCAGAATTAACAGTGTCAACATTCAATGGGGCGGGGGGGGGCTTGTTTCTGATTGGTGGAAATCCGAAAGGCAGGGCCAGCCTGCTCGTCCAAAAGTATGATGGATGAGTGAGATGGGGTCAAACAATAGCAATGGGGGAGGTACAATCAGAGTTCAAAGGGCTTCTGTGGGCTGCAGCATCCACTCTGAGTGCCGCGTTGATGCTTCAACTCTTCAACAGTTTCTGGGTGCGAAACAGATTCAGATTGTTCAGTTTTATGTATGTGCTACACTGAAGTCCATAATGCTTCATTGAGAAACCCTAACATCATACTTAATGACTTCGTCTCTTTGAATGTGCAACAGATATAAGATTTTTTTTAGTTGAGTAGGTTGTGTTTCAGCCAGTTGCTACTTCTATCCTGGTGAACACAGATCACATGGTCCCAGGCCCTGCTGCTTCATGAGCACTGCTCTATAGGATGCTTTCACATTTAAACAGACTGCTATTATTATGGGAGAAATAGCTCCTTTGAACTTGAAACAGGAGAGCATCTGTGCTCAATGGAGTCAGCAGTCTTCTTATTAAGAGCTTTTTTCCACGCTGTCAAAAACTTTTAGCTGTAAAAAGTTGTTCTGTTAAAATGTGCTTTACGCATCTACAGCATAATTCGTCAAGAATATGCAGGAACAGCGGGCTCCTGATGACTGAATCTGCAACCATTCAGCTCCACAATATTGTTTCAAGCGAGCTGTACTGTCATCTGTGTATACTGGGATTCGCTCTGTCACTCATCAGCCATAAGGAACCGCAGAACAGGATGGCCTATTACTTGGGCCATAACTAAGGAAATCAATAAGAAACAGAAAAAAGCGAAATATCCTTAGAAGATCAGAGTAGAGATGGCCTCAAAATCATCGTCTTTACAGCCATACTTTCATAGCCAGTTGGTCGTAAGTGGTAGTACCTGAGTGGATGGTCAGGTGAATTTGCCTGATGACAGCATAGAAAATGGAAGCATAGAATTGTCCAAAATGTCTTGATATACATACTGAGGCCCATAAAGACATGGTTGGGTGAGTTTCGTTTGGAAGAACTTGACTGGCCCACAGAGACCTGATCTCCACCCCATCTAACACCTTTGGGATGAACTACAATGGAGACTGAGAGCCAAGCCTTCATGTCTAACATCAGTGCCTGACCTCACTAATGCTCTTCTGGATGAATGGACAAAAGTTCCCATAAACACTCCAAAACCTTGTGGAAAGCCTTCACAGAAAAGTAGCAGCAGTTATGGCTGCAAAGGGGGGACCAACAACTCCATACTGATGATGGATCTAGAATGGGATGTCATCAAAGTTCCTGTAGGTGTAGTTCTCTCTCACAGATATATTTCTACAATACAAATATGAAACTGTTCACATTCGTTTTTTTCTTTCTCAGAAATGCACCCCAGGACACTCAGGACATTTTGAAATTAACTGCTTCCTTTACTGACCTCCATCGATCTTGTATCTCTGAGTTGTATCTGTCCAAGATCTCAATTCCGTCTCAATTAATCGTCATTGTCACTGTAAATAAAAGTACAGCAGTATATTTTCCCACGTGTATATGATATATATATACACATAAAATGTCAAGCATGAGCGTTATCATGAAGGTATCTGGCAGCAGATAATTTCCTGTCTGTCATGGGCAAATGGGCATCGACTTTCTCCAAGTGTAACAGGATATTAGTGGTGATTTCTACAACTGCTTCGGCATCTATGGACCTCAGACCAAAACTCCTAGCTTAAAACCTAATTCTTATTTCCAATGGAAACTAAATCAGTAAAAGAACGTCTGTCCTTTGCTTGCTTCTTTCAGTAAAACATGAACTTTGAGTCCATTTCAAGGCAACGTGCTAGGAGAGTAAAACCCGATTCGAGTAAAGGTTATGGCCTTCTTAATTCATAACTTAATTTCTTCTCATCTGAAATTCCTACCATCGTATGTGAACTCATTCCAGCAGTCCCTTATCGCAGATAGTTCCGATTAGGAAACACCACCTTTTTCAACTGCTTTTACTTCAACAATTCATAGAGAGGAAAAGCTCATTAAATGAGATACAAAGACCTACCTCAACCGGGTGATTGTAAAAAAAATTAAAAACTACATTTAGCAACAACCTCATTGCTAAGAACTTTGGGAGGTGAAACAAAGCAGGCCACAAAAGCATAGCAATGAGCATTAAGCATCTCAGATGATTAAGACTACTCACTAATTAAGGCTGAACTCTTACCTACTCAAATTCAGAAGCAGTGACTAACAAATCCAGTGATTCTTACACTGAAAAAAGAAAATAATGAACAATGAATAATGAAAGGGCTGGTCAACAAGGGCAGCGATTGTCAGGTCTCTGTGTGTGAAATGCTAATTTTGTGAATATATCTCACACACATATATGTCATTATCTGGGGAAGGTGTCTAAGAACCACTCCCTCCCCCCCCCCCCCCGGGGATGCATGTTCATATCAAAGGCCAGCACAGTCCTTATGAGTGTCCCCATTCCCAGCAACTCTCTTTGGATATGGAATCACTCTGGACGGGTTTTACTGACAGAGCAAGTCAGCGCCTTCAGTTTGTTGTTTATTTGACAAACGATCCTTTGAGGAAACAGAAACATGGCAAATGCGCTTCCCAGCCCTCTTTAAAAACGTAAATGTTATTGTGCTCAACAGTCAGGAAGGCATGTTTACTGGAACGTTGAGTATGACGGCAGATTTCTGAGGTTGAGATTATGTGTAGAGTTTTCACCTTCCGGTTCCTTCTGTGGAGAAGGATAGCTGTAAGTATTCAGGGAGCTGTGTAGGGTTTTAGCATTTTGAAGGCAAAGTAGCAATTAAATAATTTAAAACTGAAATAATTCTAATTTTAGGTAGAATATTTGCGTCAACATGCTGTGGCATCCAGCATTAGGGGTTCCTGAAGCCTGTGAGCAGTAACATCTACAAGAATGATTCCTGGTCTTAGAGGAATGTCTTATGAGGAGAGGTTAGCTGAGCTGAATCTGTTCAGCCTCGCG
>JAODJU010000039.1:7675146-7688313 GCA_026776725.1 Gnathonemus echidnorhynchus
CCTTTAAATCAGAGCTAGATAAGATTTTAACAACTCTGAGCTATTAGTTAAGTTCTCCCCAAATGAGCTTGATGGGCAGAATGGCCCCCTCTCGTTTGTAAATTTCTTATGTTCTTATGTAACCCACGGCTTTGAAACACAGAGAGGAGCCCCTGGCCGCTAGCGCTGAGCATGAGATACGGCTGTGGCCCATGGTTATACGGCTGTGGCCCATGGTTATACGGCTGTGGCCCATGGTTATACAGCTGTGGCCCATGGTTATATGCTAGCTTTTGTTTCCCTGTTCCCTAAAAGAAGGGGTTAGCTGTAGGATCCAATGGATAGACAGTGGGTTTTTATTAGCTGATTGACAGCAGATGAAGTGTGTGAATTGGGGTCGGCAAGAAACGAGTCAACAGGCATCTTGATGAGTGCTGAGAGTCACCTCTGCTCTTCTTCTGAAGGGAGAGTCTGAGAAAAAATGGATAGATGGTAAAAGTGAGACGTGACCTCAGTCTGATTCCGGCATATTCTGGGACTTGCTGCTCAGCTACAACATCATTCCCACAGTCCCTAAATGCTGTCAATTAATTCCAACAGGCCCGGTTGCGCTACATTAGAGAGGCAACATTTCAAGGGGTGAGCTTACATGCCTTGCGGGCAAACAAAATACATTTGGTCTTTCACCTTCACTTTGTACCTTTAACTCTGCACCAGTCATTTTAAAACATTTCTATTTTTTCACTTTTGCATATTTGATCGAGGTCTGTTTGAATTTACCAAACCCGTCTAGGAGATACAAAGAGGGTACAAACATCTTAATTTATTCAAAGGGTACTCTGTATAGTGGCGGCTGAGTCTGGCTTTCCCTCAAGCTGGTTATAAATCGCTTTTCACGTTAATTTCTGCTGTTGATCTGCGCTGTTTAAATTAACACCTGTTTGTCCACCTAGGATAAAAGGCGAGATAACTTTCTTTCTAAGTACTGCAACTGCAGCCCAGTTTGGCTTCTAATCACCAGGACCCGGTAATGGTAATCTTTAAGATTTATGAAAACAAACAGCCTTCTTGCATTCTTTTCTTTGTTTCTTTCATTCTTTCTTTTTCAATTTTGAACAATGTTCAGGTTTTTTTTTCTCTGGAATGGGATGTTCACGTTGCTTAAAATGTCAGCAGGTAATACTTCAGAGTGTCTTAAAGGTATTCTAAAATCTATAGGCAGCCCTGCATTAGGAAAACTTGCAGTTTTAATCATATTTTGAAAGCAGCAACCCACTGAATAAGCCCCCTGTTTGCTGCTGTTTATTCAGCTCCCAACAAAGTGCGAAACAGCATCTCAGTGCATCTCAGTGCAGGCACACAGAATGCATGTACACATAATCCCAAATACTGAAATTACATCTGTTTTTGTTGATAGAATTTGTCAAAACTGTAGCCCCTGACTGACTGAAAGGCCAAACTAAATAAATTTTGTGTCAATATTTTTTTGTGTCGGTATTTGTGTCAAATGCAACAACAAAGTTTTTTAAATGCCCTGTCACGAGTGCCGGCTGTTGGACCACATAGTCAGACAGAGGCCCTGTTTAAGCACACTCACTCAAATAGCCGAAACCAGTGTCTACATTAATTATAGCTGTGCACCAATCACGCTTCACGCTTGCAGTGCTGAATTTCGGCACTCTCCAGTGACGGGGCTCCATCCTCCTGCAAATCCCATGTCGCTTCATTGTTGCACCTCGCCCTAGGATGTTTTCCACTCTGTAATCTCCTATGAAAGGCTTCATGTCTCCATAAATCGTAAATATGTTTGATTGCAATAATCAAATCTGAGAATAAAAGACAATGCCTGTTATCCATTGTTGAGTAGTTCAGTGCATTGTTGTGTAGTTCAGTACTACTACCATAATAATAATAATAATAATAATAATAATAATAATAATAATAATAGCAAAAGCAATCACAACATCAACAACAACAACACCCAGGACCTTGGTGCCTTACATTCTCAGAAGCTTGTTGCCCCCACTAGCTTTCAAAAAACAAATTGAAGCAGGATTTCCCCCTACTCTTCCCAGGGGGGAACCAACAAACTATGTTTCAGAGAGTATGCTCCCCCAGACTCACGTGAGAAAATGATATTGATAAGATGACTTGTGTACATGATGAGAAATTTCAAGGCTGCAGGTTAATGCAACAGATTTGTTATTAAAAGATAAGATACCGGTGTTGATTTTGCAGATAGGTTCATCATAGAAGCTCAGCACAACTAGATCTGCATGTTGCTGTGTCTTAACCAATGAGTTATGCTACCATCAAAACATTATATTATACTGATATTGCATCATACTAGAAGATTTTAAAATGAGGAACACTTAGGCATATGAAACAAGAACCACTCAATGCTTTAAAGAAAAAAGGTATATAAATATAAAATAAATGACATTCACAGTTTTTTTTTTTTTTAAATTGCAAGGCGAAGGTGTAATTATGTGCTGCAACATCCATGAAGAATTCATTAAAATGGCTGGTGAAACAAGTGTTGATTTTCCGTGATGGGAGGGAAGGTGACAATAACCGCCTGAGAGGAGTCTATGACGAAAAAGAAAGAAAGAAGAAAAAAGAAGCAAGTGCGGATATAAGGCGGCATTTCGTCTGCCTGGCTGCCTCTGAAGGATGAGTGAGACGTATGGCGGGTGAGGGCATATTAACCTGCTGCTGCGTTGTCGGATTTGCATTCGTCTCTCCCCGGTTCACAGACAGGTCTTTCTAGACGGGACCGGTGTGGCTGAAGCCTGTCGGCTGTCGCCGGCTGTACGTGGATATACTCCTAATGAGAATCGCCCCTCGTAGGATGTGTCACCGCCCAGACGCGGATGCGCACTGATGTACAATACGCCCGACTGGCGAGGAGTCACGGCAGCGCCTGCTGCGGTGATTAGGATGAGTGCTTACCTGCGCTAAAAATAATGCTTTCATATTAAAAAAAAAAAAAAAAACTATAGTCAAATAACTGTTGTTATTATTATTATTATTATTATTATTATTAAAATATAGCGATTAATAAAATCCAATCAAGTACTTATTTAGGATCTCAATCTGACCTAATTATCAGCTGTATATAAATCTGCTTTTGCAGGGACTCTTGCATTGAACACCCTTGCCATATATAACAATCAGCAAGCACTATCTGGCTTGTGAAAGAAGAGGATTCTTGCAGAAGAACTGCATTGTTTTGTTCTGCACTGTTACAGTCCCAGTTTATGCCTGCAACTCCACTACCCACTGCGTAATATTTTATCCCGTCTTTCAGTGAAGATCCGTCCAGTCCACTTTTTCACTGTTGCGGAGTACAAACTGCCAGGAAAGATGATTTTTTTTAAGTTATTGTCACATTCTGGCTGGCATCTATTATAGTTTCCTATACAAGTCTGGGCCTGGTAAGTGTGTATATGTGTGTGTTTCCATTTGCACGTCCCCTTTAAGCATTAGAAAGTACTTGGCACCTCAAACCTTCGACTCAGGCTGCCAAACTGACCTTTCACATCATGCAGACATCCCGCGTCTGTGACATATCCTCTCTTTTGTCCCCTCCTGTATTACGATGCAGTGTGACCACACAACGCTTTGCAAGTCGCCAACTTAGTGACCTCATCGACTGCGACCTGTCATTGCTAATATAATAACCTAATAATTTTTATGGAAAAGGGGACTATTTGTATTAATGACTCTCTGAGAGGTGGCTAAGACCTAACCATGCAGCGTACAGAGTCTTTCAAAGATGTGCAGAGAGTACTGCTCTCTCTCTGTCTCTCTCTCCTTGCTATCATGGAGACAGAGCCATTGAGCTCTAGCATCCTTCAAGGTGTATGAGCAGGAGCCCTCTGATTGGTCAGACATTACATCAGGATGCTGTAATCGCACTCAGCGGACAGGCAAGCATGCCTGACAGGCTGAGCCTTAATGGGGAGCTGTGGGGATGATTGGTGGGGGGCATCTACAGACACCCCTCCCCACAGACACAAAGACACACACACACACACACACACACACACACACACACACACCATATCTGTAATATGTCACATTGTGTGAATTTAGTAGCTGTCTGAACTTGTCTAATTCCATGTGTACATTTTGTATGGGAAATTGCTTTTGAAAAATATATGTGCATCTTTAAAAAAATCTTACTTAAATGTGAAGGCTAATTTTAATGTGCACATAGCATTTAATGTGCCCTTGTCTTTAAAACAAACACATAAGCCTGTGTTCTTTAAATGCTTTTACACATGTACATGTATCTTGCATCCCAATATACTGATACATTAATAATAAAAAATCTCAATGTAAAAATGATTACAATTTCAATTTCAGCTTGCAAGGGAGATAAATGGGAGGAACGTAAAAATGTTTGAAAAGGAAAATCTTCTCCTGCAGAGCTACTGTGTACACCCTTAGGATATACTGAAAAATACACTTGATTCTCCAAATTAGTTCACAATTGAGCCTGGAATTTCAGGATGCCTCGGTCCCAAACTGCATTGAAAATCAAGTAATTAGTTCCAAGCATCACTGTGTATGAAATTAGCTGTAGAGAACATTCTGATTGAAAGCATGAGTGAGAGGAATGACTTTTCTGTCTGAGGACCAATGGCAAAATTAACCATAACTGGACTGCAAAAAATAGCCTCAAGAAAAAAAATTGAACTGGAAGCCAAAATAATCACACACCAAGAAGAAAATGACATTAAGTGACATTTGAACGCACAAACACATCAGTGATAATATAAAAATTATCCCAAGGCACAAAGTTCTGAATTAGACCTTGACTTGGCAATGTTTATTTATTTATTTTTAATTCTTATTATTACATTAAGTTGAAATATGCAATTCCACATAGTCAAATGAACAAATATGAGTCATGCACTGTGACATTTCCCACATAACTTAGATCAACACCTCTAGAATTTAACATATGAATATAAGCAGAATATATCTCTGCTGTAATTATCTGTATTATTATATGGCTACACCTTACACGACACTAAAAGTGTATTCATAACAAAATATTACACTTTATAATCAGTCGTGACAGCTTATGACAGCAGTTGTAAGAATCACAGCACCTACTAAATGATTTGATTGTAGTGCCTTTGACAGCTGTTGCCTCAGCTATGACTTTTTGCGATATGCTATTCTATTTGTGACATAAATGTTTATGACACTATAATGAAAGCATTATGATGAGGAGGTCAAGTGCAGTGTTACCGACTGATGTACTAACAGATTATAAAGTGCAAAAGAACACTTTAACTGACCAATCCCTCTCTTAGGACCAATACACAGTGCTACACACAGACACACACAAACATGCACACACACACACACATGTTTGTAATTATATATTTATCGTGACTCTCCATTCATTTCTATGGGGAAAATTCTAATCCCAACACGATGACCTTAACCCCTACCCAGCCGTAACCTTAACTATAAGTAACCAAACAAAATACGAGACTTTTGGCATTTTTACTTTTTTATTGCATTCATAATTCTTTGTGTGGTCCCCATAACGTCAAAATAACAGATTTTTATTACATTATGGGGAACATTTGGTCCCCACAATGTAATCTAAACATAATCCACACACACACACACACACACACACACAGGGTGGAGCTGAATGCTGAGATGCTAAGATGCTGATCCACGTGTTTGATTAAGTAGTTATAATTTCACACATTAGCATTTCTCCTGAATTAATGTCCCAGAGCAGGCTTCCTGAGACCCTTCACCATCAAACAGGCACGTCAGAAGGTATTCAGTTTTACACCAACTCAAAAAGAGCCTTCCGCCTCTCTTCCTATGTGTTTATCCAAAGCTTTCATGGGGTAGCTTCTGTTCGCCCATCGCTTTGCTCAAACACATTCCTCCTCTGTGCTTGATTGCTGTGTAACTTGTCATATCATCAAAAACATCATACAGACAGATAACTGCAGGGCAGCCAAAGGAAGCAGGTGACACGGCTTAACGCTCAATCGCTCATAGGGATAGACAGGGAACAGGCTGGGGCATAAATAAATACAAAGATCCAGGTGCTGATCTACCAGCGACTGCTTTATTGGGGGGGGGGGGGGGGGGAAATACACCGTACCAATATTTACAAAGTATAAAGGGTTATGAAAACGAAGTGGAACAAATCAAATCGAAATGATCCACATCACACTTGACTGTACCTCCAGAGACGCCCAGAGAATACCAAGTCGCCAAAAGAAAAATTTCACGCTGATCTGCATATTTAAAGACAGCACCTGAATGGAAACATAGCACCATGTCGTGAACATTGGATTCTCACGACAAGGATCCCCGGGGTCCGACGACTCTGACCAGGATAAATGCGGCAGGTGCTGCACGGTCCGCAGCTGTGATGTATCGACCAAATTATCAATTTTATACAGTTAAAATGAAGGAACGATGTCAGTGAGATCAGTGTGCAGGACTGATTTTTCGACAGGAGCTCAGATCGATGCCACTTCTCAGTGCCTGCGGCTTGTGCCGGAGTGACTAAACATGTTCACCCTGCACACCCACCTAAATTTACAGGACCATTGGCAGGAATGATGCAACAAGTGGAGTCAGGATGGCAAGAGAGTAACACAACAGTGCCGGGAAACATGAGGCATATGGTCAGCTCCAGAATTACCTGCAGCCTTCATAAATATGTCTGTGCAAAACAAACAGCACATGCAATAATGCAAATGTTCTGCTCAAGCGTTGGAGAAGGCTACAGACTTTTTTTTTTTCAACACAGGACCTTTTCAAACAGAAAACCAATTTATGAAGTAGTACCTTTTTTCCACAAAATATTTTACAATTATGAGCACCCCTGAAAAATGTGTAAAATAATGCCAGAGTGGCCTTGCTTACCCTCCCGGGCTTTTGTTTGGTGTGCATGTTTTATTTCCTTTAGCTATTTAGGATTAGTAGGACCTCATAATCATAAAAACCAAACATTTTTTTGAAGAAGAATTAGTAGTTTTAAACAAAAATGATGTCCTTATATGAGGATGTAGGGTCTCAGGAGGTTAAGAAATTATTTTTTTAATTGGTCTCCAGGAACTGTACTCCTGCCTTTCACTAGTTCCTGTGTCCCTGGGGTATAAATATGAGGTTGCACGCTTGTGAACTCCCTTTGTCATCCATTACTATGGGGAAAAGCAAAGAGTCCTCAACTGAAAAGAGACACTTGTTGACCTACACAGCAACAGATATATAAAAGAACACATTGACAGCTGAAGATACCAATGAGCGCTGCCAAGGCGATAATCAAGAATGTTTCACAACAGACGCAGCTTGCCAAGCAGAGAATGCATATTGCCCCCGCACACACTTAGAAGGATGGTAAGGAAAGCGATGAAGAATCCAAGGATCAGTTTCTGCACTGCACAGTTTAGTAGAGTCTTGGGGTTATCAAGTTTCAAAATCACATTTATTTATTCAGCAGATGCTCCCCACCCCCCAAAGCAACACACAAGTGCGGATCAGGCAGCATCTCCTGAGCCACTGGGGCATAACTCAATGGCCCACAGGTGCTATGATTGTTCTGCTTTGAACCTATGACCTTCTGGACATAAGTGCAGATGCTTAACCCACTGACCTATACACAATATACCTATAGTGATACACCACCCATGTCAACAAGCTATTTGGAAGGGTTACTACATGGGAACTACAGTTGGAAATGTGTGTTATAATCATTTGAACTCTTTGGCCATGCACACGCTTGGCATTTTGGCATCTAAAGAGCATACAAGGAAGAGCCCCTGATTCCCAAAGACAAACATAGTGGTGGGTCATTGATGCTTGAGCTGGTTTTGTTGATATAGTTCTAGAGGCTCTTGTTAAGACCAATGACTTAATGAATTCTATGAAGTACCAGCCTATTTTAGACCAAATCCCAATTGACTATGTCCGGAAGTTAAGACTAGGCTGTAGATAAACCTTTCAATAAGACAATGACCCCAAACATACGTCACAATCAGAATCAAATGGTTGCGGGAAGAGAAAATTAGGTTTGCACACAATAGGTCTGAAATGGCCATCTCAGCCTCCGGACTTGAATCTTATTGAAAACCTGTGGTCTGATTTGAAGAGGGGAGTCCACAAGCACAAACCAATAACTATCAAGGATCATTTTCTGCATAGAGGAGTGATTCAAGATGCCTCCATAAGTGTCCTCCAGTGTCCTTGTCATGCTTTACTGGAACAGACGTAGTGCACTTAACCCTTTCCAGGAGCAATTATTCAATGTAGAGGTGCTAATGCATTTAAAACTGGTTTTTAGCTGATGGTTTGCAGAAAAAAATATACCTCCCAATAAAATGTTTTTGCTTTTAATTATGTTCAAATGAAAGGATTCCGCATACGCTTCAGCAGAACATTTGCATAATTATGTATATTGTTTATTTCATACAATGATTTCTGCTTATTTTCGTGAAGGGTGCCAATAATTCTCGAGCCGACTGAAATGTTAACAGCCACATTTCTCAAACTGTGGCCAACCCCCACAGCCAGGTGACAGTGATTCTCCAATCAGGCGTGATAGATGTGACAGGGGAAAAAAAAATGCTTTTGTTACCTTTGCCACATATAATGCAAATAAAGTATCATTTATAACTTGATACATTTAAAAAATGTAGAAAATGTCAAAATAAAGCCAGACTTGGAATACAAAGAGGTGTACCGTAATCAGAATGGAATGAAAATAAGGTTCACTCTGGGAATAAAATAAAGAATGTGAACTTTGTTAGTCAGATGTGTCCTTGAAATATTGTCTCAAAATCTGAAGGTTAACCTGGCTTTATCTGCTACCCCAAAGGACATCATTCACCTGTTCATTGCGCACTTTCATTCAGTTTGACAGTTTACATTTTTAGACTTTATTCATTGACACACTAGGGCACTTCAGGTTAAGTAGCTTATAGCTGCAACCCGCGGCTCACAAGCGAGGCTAATAAAATGCAATATTGCCACATAATTTCCAAATTTAGCAATTAAATTTAAGCACAGATTACATGAGAATGCAATCATTTTGAGGGCACACTCAAATACAAAACGAGTTCTGAGAAGGATAAAGGTTCTTAAGAAAATCTTTTATGAGCAGCTGTTTATGTCGGCACGCCCAATTTGAGACTTTGCCGAAACTTACTTTATATGCCAAACGCTTTTCCTCAAATTGGTTTCAGAATCATCCAATTTGGTGTGTGATATTCCCGAGGTCTCGGGGTGCAACAGCCTACTGTTTCTGCCCTCTGGGTGCTCATTATGCATTGTTGCTTTAGAAAGGAGCTGGCGGGAGCCAATCCTGGCTCGCGTCCAGAAGTTTGGGCGCAGGCGCCTTGATGGGCAGCCCTCTGCTGGGGCCTGCTGCACAAAAGCTCATGCTGACTGCTGTGGAGGCATAAAGCCCCATCCCTACCCTTAGCCGTACTCTAAGGCTTCCATAAAAGGGCCAGTTAGAAGCACTAAATAAATGAATAACTTCAGTGTTAAATTAAGGCAGCGATAAGGGGAAACTTGTAGAGAGCATGAAATCCTAAGAAGCGTAGATAAAAACTACTCTCCTCTTGGTATCAAATGAATATTAGTGGCAGGCTAGTATTTAGATCAGAAAAAGGGTAACGTCTACTGCCTCAAATGGCCTTGGCTTGGTGGGTTTGCCCTCGGTGCTTGCGATTGGAAGGTTGCTGGTTTGAATTTTCTCCTCGACAGGGTACTTACATCTCTGTGAGGCCTTAGCTCTCCCCCACAAAATGCTCCAGGTGCACTGGATAAATGACTGGCCATTTATTATTATTATTTACAATATGTCTGGATGGAATTATAATCAAGAACTACAAAGAATGTAGCTATGAACTATGCAGCACGTGAACGATGTTAATCGGCATCTCAGAAGCCATTTAACTACTGCTGAACGTACCGAACCTTTCAAACATATCTACAATGCGAACTGTAGAAAGAGTTTACCAATAAAGACAAGATCAGATTGAAAGATTACAAATTCTGTGCAATTTAATTTATTTTAGCAAATTCAACTATATCCACGACTTCTTTATTCCTCTGTATTTAATCTTGTGTTGAATTGTTTCATGGCCGGTAGTGCTTACCAACAGAGGGTCAGTGTAACTCTGGATCGTGACTCTGTGGCATGGAGCTCTCTGGATGGGATACCAGCCCTTCACAGGCCACACCCACCATGTCAGCCACTTAAAGAGGCTGGTATACATGACCTCATGTTTTTACACTATAAGAGAAAATGTATGTCAATGTACTGGAAACCAAAATGGAGATGAGGAGAGGTGCAAACTCCACATAGAGCTGGGGGCACGATTCACACCTGTGTCCCTGGAGCTGTGGAACTACAATACTTACCACAGGACCATCATTCCACCCAACATGCTATGCATTTCATAATTTTATTATGTGAATGAAAGATCAATAAATCTGGCAGATGCTTCCACTCTGTCTTTCCTAGTGTAGGATTAGGGCACAGAAAGAAACAAAAAAAATGTAAAAAATCACTAAATCAGATGTGCAGGGTTGCCAGCTTTGTTCAGCTGGCCGGTGTGAGATTTTCAGTTCAAGACAAGTCTGCGCATACATGTACATGTATGTAACAGTTTTATTACCTGAAAAATAACCTGTAGGGTTTGCAAACTATCACAACACTTTAAATATAGCTAATTTTAGGTTTATAATGGAATAATATTGATTTGCCGTTAGATTTCTTGCGTCAGCGTGAGAGTCTGAAAGCGTGAGCGTCACGCCAGATGTGTGAGATCTGGCAACCCGGGACGTGAAGGTCGTAGAGGGTCGCTCTCTGGGTGACAAGTCAGCCCAGCTAAGTCTGGCTCAAACCAAATGGCAAAAATGGCGCCGTGCCCGTGCTCCAGCAGTGGGCCTGCGTCCGGCGGTAACAGAACGCTCTCATTGACATGGAGAGGCTGGAAACGTGACACCGTGGGAATGCTCTCTGCGGCTCTCCTCTCCTCTGCCTTCCGAGGCACGTCAGCATCCTATGATAGCATTAGCCGTTGCGCATCGATCCAGTGTTTTGGGAACATTACCGTTAAGTGTGTGTGGCCGCCTCTAGGCCGGGGAAAATGAACCCGACAGGGGAGCCCCTGGAAAAGGACAGTGGGCGGTTTATAGCTACAAAAGACCCTTCGAGTTAAAGGTCATCGTTAAAATTATTATATAAGGAGAAACCTACCTGGATCTTCAACTTTATGCATGCAGCTGTGTCACTATGAGCACTTTCAACACACAGCTGCCTCTTTAAAATGGTCAATAAAATTTCATAGTATGGGATGTAATTTCATAGTATAATGCTTTTGGGGTCAGGTGTATCTGCCAGTGTGTGTGTGTGTGTGTGTGTGTGTGTGTGTGAGAGAGAGAGAGAGAGAGAGAGAGAGAGAGAGGGCTTAATAGGTTACTGTCCAATAGGTTACTGTCCATCAGCCATAACACACATTGAAAGCAGTACCCTTTCTCGTGTTGCCTGGATTAAACACTTCCTGTGCTAAATCCAGGCAGCACAGGAAGTGGTTAATCCAGGCATCATAGAAAGTGCTTAATCCAGGCAGCAGAGGAAGTGATTAATTTAGGCAGCATAGGAAGGGGTTAATCCAAGCAGCACCTGGTTAACCACGTCCTGTGCTGACTCACTGTACTCAATAGAGTGAAGTTATGTCAGCAAACTGTGAAATACTGAATGAAGTATGTAGTATGTTCAGTATGTTTCTCATTACCGCTTCTGGCATCTTTGTTAGCAGATCCCACAAAATCAAAATAAGCATACTTTCTTATAACTTCAATTAATATGTTGAATTAAATAATAAATAATGTTAATTAAGCCATTAATCACCCCCTGGCCTTTTTGTAGGTCACTATATGAGCAGGGGACCCGTGTGACTGAAGTTAGCTCCAAACACACCTTCTGAACTATGGGGGTCGCTGTGATTCCATGCTTTTCCCGTCTGGTCCATGGGGGTCTCAGCAGCCCCATCAGGTGGAGCCTTGGATTCGGGTAACTCCCTCAGTCGTATTGGAAGTCCTATCTTGCAGACCGGCTTCAAAGGGGTTGGGGGCGGGGGCTGAGGGAAGATTGGGGGCAGGGAGGTAAGGCTGTGTGTGTGGGTGTCATTGGTATTTCGAGGCTACTCAGCCCTCACTGACACCTGGCACAGCGCCCCCTAATGTCTGCTGCAGGGAACCGCACCCTTTCTGTATTTCTGTAACGTGGGATAGACCACTGTGGTACAGTTGGATTTCCCATAAAACATAAAAAGCAAAGGGTGACAGAGCTCGACTCCCATAAAATAACTGGGGACCCCTAAATATTTGTTTACAACTTGCTTCATGGTTCTGAGGCCTACAGATTAATTACACTGCAGCACCAGCCAGGAATCAGGCAATAATTCATCGATGGGCTATGCTTTAGTAAAGCCTTTCCATGCATGTGTTATTTAAGGCTCAAAATCAACAAAAACATCGGATTCGTGCGTTAGAGCTGAGTCACAAGACAGTGTCTGGTGACACATTTTTAAGACGGAGGGGAAAAAGAAGCATGTGGCGTTTGTTCCCAGAGGATTTTGCATGCCACACGCCTAAAACGAATTTAAATTGCATCAAAGCCATAGCAGGGCTTGCATGTGGTGGACGATTTACAGGCCCGTTTGACACTTGGCCGTGGTTTGGTCACACTGCCCTGTAACGCCGTTTCCATGGCGTCTGTGGCCACAGGTTCCTCACAGATGAGACAGGTTTTGTGATTTCTGTTGTTGGATACCTTATATGTTTATTCCGTTGTTATTTGAATGTTTTGTATAACGACAGGAAAAATATGGGGCCATTAAATAGTATTTCCTGAAAAAGCACCCGATGCCAAAAAAAAAAAAAAGCTTGAAGCTGAGTGTGCTTCTGTAGTCGCTCATAGCTATACTCTCACTGAAACTATTTAAACTGTAGAAACGCAGTAAATCTCACATGGCACTGGAAGCACAGTGCTCATAAATGCAGTGAGGAGAAGGTTTCACACCATTTCCCTTAGTTCCTCTTCAGTAGATTGTTACACCCAAGTGGAGGTTTATCCCTGGATTACTGCTTTCTGCCCAAATGGGGGGGGCAGGG
>JAODJU010000039.1:7711629-7723638 GCA_026776725.1 Gnathonemus echidnorhynchus
AATAATAATAATAATAATAATAATAATAATAATAATAATAATAATAATGATGATGATGATGATGATGATGATGATGAAGAACACAGAAAACAAAGGTTTAGCATCCAAATGTTTGACGCGTGATAATACAAAAGGATTCATTTCCTGGCCATACCTGGTGCCAGAAAACCAAAAATCTATCATTGGTATTATTAGTGTTATTAGATCACATTATAGGCTCCGGACCCCCCGCGACCCAGTAGGATAAGCGGGTTGGAAAATGGATGGATGGATGGATGGATCACATTATCTTATATGTTCTTTGAATATTTTCCACAATAAAATCTGACGTGTGGCTGTAAACTGAAACATCTGACTGACTATATTAACTGACTGACTATACAGTGAAAGAAAATTAACAAAAAACTAAAAAGCAGACTGCCACTCTGCTGAAGCAATTGACTCGGAAAGAAAGAAAGAAAGAAAGAAAGAAAGAAAGGCAGAGTTTTTCATTTAGTCAGCTGTTGTTATTCTGCAGGAGGACAGCTCTCAAACACCTCTAATGAAATTAGTTAAAAGGAGGTTTAGTAACAGCGTTAATCTTATTTGCTTGCTCAAAAATGTAATAAATGCCCATATCCAAAAATGTGAACTATATTATGCATGCATTCCATATATCATGGATTCTGTTATTTAAAATATATTAAATTAGTACAATAGGGTAAGTACCGGGCCTGACAAAAAAAATAGTGGTTAGCTGTTTGTCTTGTAGATTAATGAGTGTGTTGAATATGATGGAGAAGTTTCAGAGGTTCTCAGCATAGTGATTCTACAGAAACTGTATGAAACACGGCAGAGAAAACCAGAGAGCCCATCAATACCATGTGAATATATCCAGGTATTGGAAAACTGTCAATTAAACGTGAAAGCAGATCCAATTAGCTGCGGTGAATCCAGCCAGGATTGGACAAAAGACTCACAAGAGGCTGCATGCAAAATGCATGAAGGATCAGGAAACAGAAGCAATAGAAGAAGACGAAGAATCAGGGCTGGAGAGACCTGTCCCATGGGCTCTGGGTCCTGCGTGATGTTTCTTTATGGTCCAATTGGTTTGGTGCTACTTTCGGTAGCCTTTAAGGTTCTGAACCTGAGACACGTTGACATGATGGACCATACATCCTCAGCGTAAGCGGTGTTTGTGATGGGAGGTGATAACTAATGCTGGCTTTCTCTAATGACATCATAGGGACAACATCAGAGAAGCACATCAAAGCACATCAGGACAGAGGCAGCGTCTCAAAGCAGGAGACTCCCCTCTGCTAGTGTCCCCCAGCGACCCAGTAGCCATTCCCTCAAATTAAACGGGAAGTGAAGGGCCCCTGAGGGCCGGGCCAGACATTTGCTATTTGATGCATTTCTGTGTCTGATGCTGACCTTTACGCTTATCAGTGCAGATCTGCTCATCTCTGTGAATGATAAGCAGGATGCAGCAAGCAGGCAGCTCCTCCTACTCTCTGTGCCCCGAGCTGGTGGCTCCTCTTGCTCTCCATGTCCTGAGCAGGCAGCTCGTCCTGCTCTCCGTGTCCGGAGCCAGCGGTTCCTCCCACTCTTGATGTCCCTCACAGGTGGCTCTTCCCATTTTCCGTGCCTCGAACAGGTGGCTCCTCCTACTTTCTTTGCCCCGAGTGGGTGGCTCCTCCCACTCTCCGTGTCCCAAGCTGCTGGCTCCTCCCACTCTCCATGTCCTGGTTAAGCTGGTCCTCCTGCTCTCCATGTCCCAAGCTGCTGGCTCCTCCCACTCTCCGTGCCTCGAACAGGTGGCTCCTCCTACTTTCTTTGCCCCGAGTGGGTGGCTCCTCCCACTCTCCGTGTCCTGGCTAAGCAGCTCCTCCCACTCTCCATGCCCCAAGCTGCTGGCTCCTCCCACTCTCCGTGCCTCGAACAGGTGGCTCCTCCTACTTTCTTTGCCATGAATGGGTGGCTCCTCCCACTCTCTGTGTCCTGAGCAGGCAGCTGGGGGACACAGCCTGGTCATGGTGAAGGCCTAGCTACCATTCAGAGCATATGCTAAAGTTGCACCAACTGAGTGGGCTGTACTTCTTCACGTTCGTTTGCTATGGAGTTTTCTTGTATCACAGCTCAATATATTGGTTTATTTCTTCATTACTAAATGGCACTGTTGGGTGATAATTGTGACAAAAGTAAAAACTAATATTTTTACCCTGGAAAAACATGCTGAATCAGCTAAGCACAGGGGCTTTGACAGAGATAAATTTTCTCTCAGTACACAGAGAACCTGAAAAAAAGTTCAGATCTTTGAGAACATGCTGAATTTTGACATGGTTCTCTCATCAGATATTTAATAGAGTCCTTAATAATCATGGAAACAAAACAGTCAAACTCTAGATATGTACATACGTATGTATGTGTGTAGGTATGTATGTATGAATGACATTGTTGTAGTTCATTACTCCTAAAGTTCTACTAAGAGAAACAGACAAATAGGCTTCTGAGTCCCAGTAAGCCAACTTTTGATATGAATGAATGAATGAATGAATGGTATTGTTGTACTTTATTTTTTCTAAGAGAAAAAAAAACAAATTGGGCTCTTTGAACCAAACTTTTGATATGGATCAATGAATGGATAAATAAATGAATGACATTGTCATGCTGAATGACTTACACCTCGTGTTTGTCTTCGCGTCGTTGATTCAGACAGTGAATGATCACCCTCTGAGGCCCATCTGAGCGCCGACCCAGTGTCACGGCCCCAGAACAGATGGGAGGGGCACCGCCAGGCCCATGCAGCCCATGCGGGGGCCTGCCTTGTGCCTGCTTTAGCCACATCCCTCCCACGTTCGGGCTCGGCCAGCTGGCTGTGATGAAACAGCCCCCCGGCTGGCTGCCAGAGGTGGTGTCCTGAGGAGGTGGACAGGAAGGTGGGGGCATGGGGGGCCACTCTCAAGGTGCTGGCGGTTCTTAAAGCTGCAGCGCACCATTATACGGCCTAAAGAGGACGGAGAGCTGATTCTCCCACACAGATACACAGACAGACATGGGACTGGAGAGAAAATAATGACTGACAATCAGAGGACATTCAGTTAGCAGATATTAGCAAAACAAAGCATGCAACCATGCATCCTTAGGGGCCGACTGCTGTTTGTGAAGCTACAGAAGGGAATCTTTATGAATCTGCTGGAGCCTTGTGCAATTGACAGGAAGGTGATGACTATGCTTAGCATGCTACATGTGTGTTATAACACACTATGATGTGTGTAATTATTAGGAATAACAGGGTCAACAAAAACAGGAAATATAAGGTGAAAAAGGAATCCTACATATATTTGACCTTAATTGCAAAGTCATTAATATTAGTTTGGCCTAATGATCATTCAGGTTACCTGTCCCATTTAAGGCCCTGGATGAAATGAAATACATGGGTTTCTCTTGCAGATGACGGTCAGGGTCTCTGTCGTCAGGTCTAGGAAAAGAAGAGGCCGTTCTGATATTAACAGAAGAATCTCCTCAGGGGAGAATATCACGGCCAGAGATAGTGACGCACCGTCTGCAGGGGCCAGCCAAGGGAGCAGAACGGAGATTATATTCAACAGCAACAAACAAGAGAAGGATAATCACACTATCGCTGCGTCCGGCCAAACGGCTCCGCTTTCAGGAAATGGAAATCGCAGGGACGCCGCTCAAGTGCAGACGTGCAGCTTGCAGTCATCGCATCCTGGAAGCACAGTGTGAATGGCACTTTACAGAAAGCAAAATAAAGTGGACCCCATTTTAACAAGACAACTTGAAGATATGGCTAAGGGCAGGTCTGCATGGCCCAGGCGACGCAGAGGACAAACTGCTGTGTATCTGAGTCACCCTCCTCAGACTCACCTGTGAGCTCATCTGTCACTAGGAAGCATCGCTGATTCTGCTGGGAACGCAAGGCCACGCACGACAAACCGGGGCTAATTAGCCGGTGCTGTGGTCACTCGGGCCCCCGGCAAGGCTCTTGCTGACAGGACAGGCCATCCTTACATCATGGACAGAGGCCCGGGGTCAAAGGTCGTGAACGCTGAAAGGTGAGTCCCTTCAGGGAGAAGCTTGGAGTGTGGTTTGGGGTACAGAGGAAGCTGCAGATGAAGCCATAAAGCCATTCTCTGTTTAAATAACAACATGAAATGAAAATCACTAATTGTTGGAAATGCCAGTCAAACGATATGATGCAGCTGCTCTAGGGCATCATTCATAGGACTTTAGTTTTTTTTTTTTTTTTTTACCAAAGACAAGGTTAGCGAAAAAAGAGATCGAATGGGCAAGATACAGAGAAAGAGGGAGAGAGAGAGTCATCTATCAACATGACAGCTGTGCTTAAAACTACAGGGGGAGGGACTCTGTAATCAGTACAGCTGGTGCTCATTGGTCAATATGTGCACCAATCGGCGCCCTGAGTTTGACCGGCTGTAACAAATTAATCATTTAATGTTGCATTGCGCCCCAATGCCAGTGCCCATTAGTCCCCTGACGGATAGAGGGTGATGATCATAAACCGACGGCTGTGGAGAGACTCAGACCACAGCCAAGAAAAGCCTGCAGTTATTCAGACGTCCAACGGGATGCTGAAGACAGAGTGGCCAGACTTATCTTCATTAAGGAGAGAATTGACACCATGGGGATGCTAGCCACAGAGATAGTGGCCACAGGTCTGGCTCTGAGAAGCGGACGAGGCTCTCACACTCAGCTGGGTCAGTGCCTCCCCAGCCATAGCCAGCGGTGTTGACCTGCGAATGACTCATGCCTAATGCCCCTGAGGTCCTCACCGCCCATCTTGGGGGTGCTCTGCTCCGTCCGATCCAGTCAGTCTGGGTCCCCGACGCTCCGAGGAGAACATCACTCCTGTGTTTAATTTCTCTCCTGACAGCTGTTGGAGGCAGGTGAGTGGCTTTACATGGTGGCCCCCCAGGAAAGGAAAACATGCCCCAGACTAAACTGGAGTCTCCTTGCCTACAGGAAATCAGCTGCCTTTCTCCCATTAAGCATGAGACTTTGATTGGTTCGGCCAACCAGAACTAGCCTGCCTCCCAAATAGATAAATCATAGCTAGACCTGGTAAAAACATGGTAAAAAACACTGCCCGAAGCTCTGCTCCCACCGCGTCGACACCTGCGAATGCGCCCAGCGATGATTGTGCTCCGGGGAGGGCTGGTGGGGGGGCTGCACTTGGTTTCCTCACAGACCCAAACTCTTCAGTTCATATTCAGATACGGGTTGTTTTATTCTTACAGGATGCGGGAAGGAGGCAATGGAGGCAAAGTGAGAATTTCGGAGCAGCCTTGCGTTCAGTCTCCGGGAAGGCGGACCGTGACTGGGACCTGCCGCTGTAATCTCAGCGGTCCGTGTGCAGTCTGAAAGGAGAGACTCGTAGTTTCAACACAAGCACTACACCATTATGGAAGGGAACTATGTAAACAATGCGAGGTGTAGACTGCTCCATGTAATTGAGACGCATGACGATAGATGGGGGGGGGGGGTTACGGAAGGTCTAGGCACACCACCCTATGGGTCACTGTTCTGAGAAACGTGATCGCCGCACCACTCGGCCACTCCTGACTCTCACGGCCGGACAGATTTGGCTTTTGGGGGGGGGGGGGCAGGAGAAAAAGCGTGCTAAGCACGGGCAGATTTATGACCTGCAGAGGGAAGATTTATGGAATTGTGAGTCGCCACTAATGACCAGGCCCTGGGTCGGGCACTCGTGGTACAGTAATTGGAGGGGCGGGCCGTCAAAATCAGAGGGAAAAATAAATAGCAAAATTCACAGAGAGCAAAAATAAAAGAAAAATCAGGGGCTGGTCAAATGTAATCCTTCATTCAGGAGCAGGGTGACTCACGTGGGGCCCCCTGGCTGGCAGTGCACACACTCATGTTACATGGCTGAATGTGTACTGCTGACGGCCCTCGTCCACACAGCTGCCTGCTCTTATATTTTTACCAGAATATTTTCCCCAGAAAGATTCATGAAATGGGCATAATATGATTTTACTATTAACGCTAAGTTCATTCACATTATTTTCAGGGTTAAAAAAAGAAAACAAAACCTCAGTTGGTCTGAATGCTTCTTACTTATCATTGGACGAGCTGGATCACCTGATGGTGACCTAAGAGCCGATCGCAAGGAGATTCACCCAAAATTAGGTACCTATAGCAGCAGTGCATTTTTAAGGGATATTTTAAAATATTGCCATGAAATAAATTGCAGAGTATAGGGCATAATGAATGTTAAGCCACTGCTCAGATAGAGGGATTCATTTCTGCAAGGTAGTACAAGACCATAATTTTAAAATATAGGCCAACAGCAGCTCATTTCTATGGCTAGAGGTCACTTACCCGGGAGTCCCTGCTGGGCTCTGGCTATTTAGCTTCTATTCCCCGTGTGGAAGCACACTGTTAAAGGCACCATGGCGAATATCTAGCCAGCGTGTTAATCAGCAAGCGAACGCCGCATGCAGCTGGAAAATATTTTAATGCCTCGTTATGCAAGAACGACGTGCTATTCCAGGACGCGCATGAGAAAGATCTGTAACAGTCAGGGAGCCACGCGCCAGGACACCAGCGCTGATACAGGGCTGGGAAAGAGAGCACTGGAGGCCGTCTGTTAGGGATCAGGATGCAGCGGGTGTTGTGGGAGGGGTCCGTGAAGTAGACAGATGGCCTCGCCTGACCTGCCCGCAGTCTGCTTTGTGTTTCTTGTCAAGACCCCTCCGCCAGGCAGGGACGTGGCAGCCTGCTGTGCTGCACACTCTCTCAGCTGGTCAGGGGTTCGAAGACATGCACATGTCCAATGTAATCATCAGGGGCATTTTGTGACCTTTGGAGAAGCTCCGTTCAAGGTGACCAAACGTAATGCAGGGTCATAAAAAAGCAACTGAAGGATTACTAGTGTCCTGCAGAGTCATGAGAAACACAGCTGTACACCTGCAAAGAGAGCTCTACATCAGGATCACGCCCGTCTCACAGACAGAAACGTGAGCGTACACCTGCAAAGAGAGCTCTACATCAGGATCACACCCATATTACAGTGTGAAACATAGCCATACACCTGGAAAACAAATATCATATGTTTCATTTTCTCATTTCCCTGAGACTAATTGTGACATCACCAAATGGACCACAGCTCTGTGGGCTGAGATGTGACAGCGTTGGGTTGACATTTATTTGGCCCGCCAGAGCTGATCCCTGGTGACAGTGGAGCCATTCCCAGAAGACCAGGTTCACAGTGACACAGTGCTACCAGGATCTTACAGACACCTCAGACTGTGACGAATGAAGAAGGGCCTTAATCCTAAGGCTCTGTCCACACGGCAAGTGGAGAAATTTTTGAGCCATTGTATGTCAATGGGGAGAGTGGAGCTGCTTACTTTGGAATATTTTAGGGCACAACACTGCGCCTTGGATGACCGGCTCGAGTAAGTTCTCTCGATTGCAAAGATATGCGATTCATGTCTGTATGTAATACTTATCCAGAGATACAAGCCTGATGTTAATGGGAACAAAAATCGGGGGTTCTTGGGGTTAACAAACATGTGAATATTAAGCTGCTGTGATAAATATTGAAGTGTTTTGATGAGTGGTCTTGACATAAAGCCTTGAGCACAGGGATTTTTAATGACCTCATTCGAAGGACAGCACCATTTCTACAGCCCAACATCCCAGGCACCAGAGCAGTGGGATCCACACAGACCACAGGATGAGCAAACCGGTTGGCCACACCAACACATCGTCCGGCAGCAACCCAGCTTTCCTTATTGGTCTCCCATCCAAGTACTGACCAGGCCCAAACCTGCTTAGCTTCAGTTGAATTATCTAGTCTGAATTAAAGGTGACATAGCTGTTGGCAATAAGAGTTGTTGGTTGTGACTATAAAATTGCATGCCCTGTTGCCAACAGTGGGTGGCGCTCTACCCCGGAGAGAGAGGTAAAGTGTATGAGCTGATTGCCCAACACATGACAAACCACCTCAGGGATGAGAACCTGCGTGCAGCCATGTGGCAGGTGATACCTCAGCATCACACTAGTCCAAATGGAATAGTGCGAGATTTTCCAGTAGCAATCCCCAAATTTTCCATGCAACTTGGAGGACCTCCTTGCAGGGCTAGATGTAGATTGACGTCACAACCAGGACAAAGCAATTGCGGGTTAATGGTTTTACTCAAGGAATCACTCTTGGCAGGATTTGAACCAGCAACCTTCCAGTTGTTGCCACAGATCCATGGCCTCAGAGCCTCAATCCACCCACCAAAGAGGCATAACAGAGGCCAATACCCAGGCACAATAATTTCATAACTTACAAAATTGCACCTTTGTAGCAAATAACTTCCATTAGACGTAGAGATATACAGCAATACCCAGGCAACTCAGAGGGTAGCGGTGTGACCTCACAGCACAGGGTCAACCTTTCAATAGGAGGAGGTCACATCACTCCTGGCCTATGTGTCTTCCCAAGATTCCCCTGCCAATGTGTGGGAGCAGCCTGGAGTTCAGCTAGAGTCTGACCCTGCCATACTCACCACACATCCTGGGATAAACAGCTATTGAAAACAAACGGTGCATGTTTCACCACCTGGCAACCAGAATGACATCATAACATAATAAAAGCCATAATATACAGCATGTATACCTTATAATTTGCTCTGCTGTATGTTAGAAGCTGGGCTCCTATCCAGCGTGAGCCCTGCCCGGAGCTTCCCAGGATCATTGGCTCATCGTGACCTTGAGCCAGACAAGGGGTAGACAGAAGTCAAGTGGGTGGACGGGGGCCTTGTTTAACAGCGAGCAGAGGTGCTGGCGAGAAAACGTCGCAACCACAAGGGAGCACATGGCGCTATTAACCACTCCGTCACCGTGCAGATGGGAGTCACATAGGAATACATACGGCAGAGTCATTTGTGTCCATCATTAACATGCTTGAATATGTAAGCAGAGCAAAGCAAGCCGTCCTGTGACAGCAGCAGTGTCCTGGCTGGGGCGCATTTACATCAGAGTCTCATTAAAGGACGGGGACAAGGCACCACTCACAGCAACATCACTCTCAGATAATACAGTTTATATATTTGTATGTCACATGATTTCCTTTCTGCACTAGGACTAATGATTTATTAACACATGAGTCTCGTTAAAAGTAAAATTCAGATAATGTCAGATTAAGGGTTCATGAGTATAGTGAATTTTTTTAAGCAGGAGAAGTCAAAAAGGAAGATAACAGAGAATATCAAATCACAGTCGAATCTGTTTTGCTGTTAATTTGCATATAGAGGGTTTTCGCGATTATTTTCCTGCTGCTGATGGAGCTGATGAGTTCAGAGTTTCCTGGCAGCGTCCAGATTCGGTAGGTAGCTACAACACACTAGTCTTTGTGCTTCCTGGGTTCTCATCACCGATCTTTCTTGTCTGTCAGTGTTTTCCAGGTGTAGGGGAAATGTGATGGGCTGAATCTGCCACTGCTTTTCATTCCTGGTTTCAGACCCATGTGTGACCCCTCTCAGAGGTCAGAGGTCACCGGCCGGCCCACGTGTGCATATCAGCCTGTTGGTGCTGTGCTTTAGGTGGCCTTATCAGTGCCAGTGGGAAAATGAATCTGGTGGCTGCTTCCAAGGTTTTCATAGGCAGTCGGGTGTAGGACACAGGGTGTAGAACACAGGGTGTAGATTACAGGCTGTTATGTGATACTGACACTGGCCCTTATATAGGGTCCTGCTCTCATTCGCCACGCTCTTATCTCCAGCGTTTAATACCACATGACCAGCTGGTTCCCAGTTCCCAAACCCTGCCGAAAAGCACATGGCAGTCCTTCATCTGGCGTGCATATCGATGATATTCATAGATAAAGTTAAAAGGATGCACTCTTACGTTATATGAGTTCCCCTGGAGAATTTTGTAATTATTTTTTGTTTTTGTGGTGTTTTCCATCCATCCGCTCTTCATTGACGATGATTTCTATGCCGACACCCCTTTTTTCCATTGGATTTTTTGGGCTGCTCTCAGCTTCTGTAAATCTACATTCCAATCATGATTTTTCTGCTGTGCTGCAGACATTTTGAATAGCTTCTACTCTTATCACAAAACTTAGTGGAGACTAAAAAAAAAATGAAAATTACTTTTCAAACAACTAACTATATATGGGCAAGGAAACTTTAGTGGGAGAGGGTTGTGAATGAAGTGTGTAATAAAGCATTGAAAGACTGATTCTTCAGTTTGGGGTGGGGGGGGGGCACGTCAAGCCCCTTGTGCCTGCTTAGAGGCCTGGTCTAAACACCACAGGCCTTTGCTAACGTCGGCTAGATCCCCGTGAACTGCGCTGTCCTCTTAAAAGTGTGATTGATCGGAGAAATTGATCCCGCCGCAGCTGCCAGACATGGATCCATAAGGACTTCACGTAAATCTCTACAGTCGGGCACAAAATGTCAGAAAGATTTTGTTTTGCGCTATTGAAGGCTTCTCTCTGCCTGCGTTTAACGACAAGGCGACGGGTAGCGCCTTCATGGTGGAGAGGCGGCATTCTCTGAATTTTAACAGCCCACATCTGAGCTTCTAAATGTTTAAAATGACTGTGCACATACTTTTAAGGTCAAGCTGTCATTGAGTCTGGAGAGAGGGGGATGAATTATACAGCAGGCAGAAGGCTGGGGCCTGCTCCCAGTGTTTCCCTGCAGGAGAGGAGGCGGCTTCAGGCCACTCAATGTCAGGAGGCGCGATCCTCTCATTTTAAAAGCTGCACTCCAGCACAGTTAATGATCTGCAGCACATTCGGTGAGTTTACAAGGTTCTAGAAATGATGCAGCCGTGTACATAAATGCACAGCATCAGCGAAACAGGAGCAAGGCACTGAGCTTCCCAAAGATCGACCATGGCGCCTTGGGGTAAGTACCCGCCTCCTCTCAATAAGAAGCCTGGGTCTGTCGGGAGCTGTGCATGCTACTTTTTGGTGTGGACCAATCACATCACGATATTGACAGTCAGGAACCAATCAGCACTAATACTTGAAAAAGTTTTGAGACGATGCTGCTGATTCGCTAAGCAGTAGCACATACGATTACCAATGACAGGACGCCTTTTATGTTTAGCAAAACTAAACACTCATCTGGAACCAACTAACCAACTCTTTCATTAACAGCAGGTGATTCCTATGTGTGATTCCCAAAATATGAAGATTGAGTGTAAGACCCTAATATTAACAGATATTTACGTGAGACTATATATCATCTATACAGTGTTCTTAGTTAAATATAGATGTGGAGGTTTTAGGGTCCTAGGACTTGCAGGATTATAAGCACACAATTCAGTCAGAGTAAGCGCTTTAACTCTGTATTCAAGCTCAAAATGCAACATACAGTACAGTCTCAAAAGCTCAAATATAAACAGATAAAAAGCTCAGATAAAATGCACATAAAAGATGCAATAAAATCAGGACAATACTAACAATGCCAAACTATGCATGAAATATTAGTAACATTCTTTTTCTTATCATTTTAGTGCATTAAGTGAAATATATTACTTTGGGTGTTTTTCTCATCCCCAAGTTGCCTCTTGGACTGGGGTGGGTAGCACTCATTTGAAAAAGTCACAGGGGATCAAGTGGACAGATCCATCCCTGATGATGCCTAAAGCCTGTGGAGACAGCAGCCCCTGATATATCGATCGGGGGGAAAAGGGGCCCCCTGTTTGTTGGGAAGGCTATATGGCAGAGTTTCCCAACCCGGTCCTTGAACATCTGCAGACAGTGTGCGTTTTTGCTCCCTCCCAGCTCTCTGCCTAACCTCCCTGGTGGGGAAGAAACTTCACCTGGGAGGGAGCAAAAATGTAGCCAGTCTGAGGGTCTCTGAATACCGGATTGGGTGGGTCAGCCCCGACTGCGGCATGGCAAAGTGGTGGGGCGTCCCTGACCATGACGCACCAAAGGGGCTGGGCGTCCCCGACCGTGACGTGCTGGAGTGGCTGGGCGTCCCCGACCGTGACGTGCTGGAGTGGCTGGGCGTC
>JAODJU010000039.1:7726873-7753255 GCA_026776725.1 Gnathonemus echidnorhynchus
GCGCTGCCCCGCCCCCGTTCCCTAACCCTCACCTGCTGATCCCACTATGGCTGCAGTGCCCCACCCCAGTTCCCTAACCCTCAGCTGCTGATCCCACTATGACTGCAGTGCCCCACCCCTGTTCCCTAACCCTCACCTGCTGATCCCACTATGACTGCAGTGCCCCACCCCAGTTCCCTAACCCTCAGCTGCTGATCCCACTATGACTGCAGTGCCCCGCCCCTGTTCCCTAACCCTCAGCTGCTGATCCCACTATGACTGCAGTGCCCCGCCCCTGTTCCCTAACCCTCACCTGCTGATCCCACTATGGCTGCAGTGCCCCGCCCCTGTTCCCTAACCCTCACCTGCTGATCCCACTATGGCTACAGTGCCTCCCCCTGTTCTAGTGCTGATCACACCACAGCTGCAGTGCCCTGCCTCTGCACCCTGTCACATGACCCTGATCTGCTGATCCCAATAGTATTGATCCCACCCAGGCTGCAGTGCCCCGCCACTATACCCTGTCACATGACCCTGAGCTGCTGAACCCACCATGGCTGCCCCCAGCATGTCTCCTGCTTCAGCCAAACCCCATCACTACCATGACAGAGAAAAAGCTCCCTTACAATAACCTGACAGAATGCTAATGGCTTACTTGTCGTGCTAAATGGACGAATGGGTGAATGGAGAACAATACCTGGCACAGAGGACATGTGCAAGCGATGTATTTGCAGTGTTAATTAACTGAATTAATTTATGGGGCCTGTTCTGACACCTCTACTGCATCACTCTTCACCCCAGCAGATCAGGAGCATCTCAGTGCAGTAAGCAAGACACCTTCATTTGGCATGTGAAGAAGAAGACTCTGTCTCTCTCTCTCTCTCTATTTATATATATATATATATATATATATATATATGTTTGTAGGATAGAAGGAAAAATAAAACATACATTTTCATTTCGCTTTTCAATAAAATCCAGCATGCTCTTTCCAAATATGCCCTCATTTGCTCGACGACAACCTTTTCCAAGGCCTGGCCCGCCGCCTCATTTCAGTTGGATAACAAGACAATATTCTTTCCAGAAAGGTCAGGATGGGTCAGCTGGGTCACGATGGGTTCAGCTCCAGCCAGACAAGAAATTTCAGCAGCAGCGTGGAGAGGTATAATAACCCTCCGTCTGGCCCCATAACTTCAGAGCACCATAGAGAATCATAGCCTGTAATCTCTGAGCAGGACTGCTAGGAACTGCAGTAATTCTGATGTCACCAGGTGGTAACGAAGCCAGTGTTGGAAGCTCACCTCTGCCAGGACGGTAGAGGAGGGGAACACGATGACATCATTGTTCGTGGTTGGCATTCCTTCAGAGGGCCGAACAGGGTTCGGATTTGCAGTCCAGTGAATCTCCTCCTGTGAAGATCGCTTCCAGCCCCAAGTGGGTCCTGGCCAGCACTCAGACAGAGTACTTCCCAAGAATTCACTCCTGGAATGGATTTGTTGAGTGTCCCTGTCATTCTGCTGAATGGATGTTTTCAGAGGTAACACAGAGCGTTTCCACAGACCTAGGCTAGCTTTAGCAGAAGATCTTCATTGCTCACCCTCCTTGACATACTTTTCATTGCCTGATTGCAAATTTTATCTTATGCTTTCAGTTTTTAATTACCAAAACCACTCACTTTAAAAAAAAAACTTGCCATTTACCTATTGTGCTATATTTCTGATTGCAATTCATTTAAAAGTCAGATGGCATATTTTGTTTGCTGTTTCTTATACAGATACAAAGTGATGGATTCCAAGAAAACTGCCAAGATTTCTCTGTCTCCCGAAAAAAAAGTTTATTTGGTGAAAAATTTGGATGTCAGAAACAGTTGGAAACATATTCACAGATTTTGGCCTTGACCCCCTTTTTAGATATTGCTGTTCAAACTCGAACACACTTAAACTTTTTCCCCATCATAAGCTATTTGCAATCTTGGCATTTGACTAAATTATTACATATATTGCCCAAGAACATTTTCTCCTGTGGGAAACGTTTCCCTGTGAATGTTTTGCACTGAAGCCTGCTAAGGGACACATAGATCTGTCACTGCTACCTTCTGTCTTTAGCCTTCCAACCTGCCCTGTCGTACAACCTATAATATAGTTTAAAAATGCTTGGAAATCATGTCTGAAATTTCCCTCACTGGGCCCTTTTCAAAACTTGAATTACCTGTTTTGCGTTGCTTTTGGCAACACATTTCTCGAAACCATTTTCCTCGACAACACTGCGATGCCATTTCAGATTGTTAATGCATCTGGAAAGCCAGACACATAGAGCTGTTCTGCATATCCGTGTTTTAACCGGACAAGCTAACGTTTTCATTAGCGGATTAGCATTCCCGCTAACTTTGAAAACCATTAGCAGAACACTAAATTTTGTTCCGCTAACTGTAAAATTTTTTTTTACAGGTGATGTGAATAAAATTTAATGGTCAAAAACATTAGCAAACCCAAAATCATACATATTTGCCCCTGGCTTTTGTGAGCTTGATTTTAACAGACCCCTGGTTGTATTTTCTGCGTTCTGATTGACAAAGCTATAGACCAATAAAGAGTTGAGACACAACTTCCTAGTTCCTGGTAAACGGCGCCATGTTTGTAGCCCAAGTGGATTCACTGAGGACAACAACTAGTCTGATGACTGTCATGACCATGTTAATGCTCTCAACTCCTTTCAACCATCAATTAATCCTTACCACACAGACTGCTATGACAATAACTACTGGGATACTGACCCTAACTGGCCCACAGGTTTATAAACATGACTTGCAAATTTTTGTAATGCTCCTGATCTTTCCAAAATTCTTTGCTACTTCAGACCTCCTAGCTGCCTTAATGCAATATCAGATGAAGTATGCTAACATATCAACTGAGTTATCAGCCTTTCTAGATGATGCATTCTCCTTGGCAGATTTCCTGATACATCTCTTCACACCTCCATGCATATAAATCTTAACCATAAGGCTTCCTATTCCCTCTGTAGCAGCCCTGGGTAACTTTCTTCTCATTAAAGCTTTGCTGTGGTGGAATAATCTGCTGGTAGGAGCTGCCAGCGCTCTTTTGGAGGCTAACCAAGAGCTCCATATTTTTGTGGTCATGGGTATCTGGTACTGCTTCTAAAAAGTAACACGGACATGGAAAGTTTTCTGTGTCATTTGTTGACCTCAATGTAGCTGTCATGGAGAGAAGAAACTAGCAGGTTCAGATTCAGCTTTTTTTCGAGTTTTCTGGATTCGAGTTTTATTATGCAAATCAGAAATCAAAGCCCGGTGAAGGTAAATCAGGAGATAGATGATGTTTGAGAAAATGCAGAGTTGTAGAATGAGAAGTCAAGAACGGAGGGAGCCACAAGAGAATCTGAAATCAAGACAAACCACTAAGACCACGTCACGAAAGGAAACGTGGTAATTTGGTTGAGGTCACAAGGGTGTAAGTAACCTAGCTAAGATTACGGCACAGGTGAAAAAACGAGGCAGCTGGAAGAGCTGGGGAGAGGGACTGCTGGCAGCCCTTGTCGGAGCCACTGAAGTACTTTGTATACCGTTGCGAATACGTCCTTGTAGCAGTTTACAGTGACCCTGAGAAAGTGCATCTCAAAAGGTAACATAATCATTACAGCAGCACTCTTTTGCATTTTGTACATAACAAATAATACTAAATGGCTTCGCTCCCTGTATTTCCTTTTGGTGCCTGGTAACCATATTAATATTGCCATTTTGCAGGGACAGTCGGCTCTTATAAACAAAATGCACATCTTACAATTAAATTACACATACGGCAAATGCACAGAAAATCTCAGATGATTTTTTTATGGCAGTTTTTACATTATTGATCGTGTCATTCAGTGAACACAGAAAAGGCCAGGCAATGAAATGACTTTAACCTGTGTATGCTAACCTACCCTAAGTGCCCTAATTGGAAACAAATGAGCCTGGGAATAGGAGGAGGCGCGTGTGTGCGGGGCTGGGTTCTGCGCCTGGACCTGGGAGACCAGGGCTTACTGCTCCGCGGGCGCTTCTCCTCTTCAAAGTCTCTGGAAGGGCAGAGAACAGAGGGAAGGTACACAGAAGAAGTACTGCGGAGGAGCCCCAGCAATACAGAGTCTATGGATACATGAGAGTGGACTTCCTATTAGCCATGCGCTGCTCGTTTCTGGCGTGTACCAGATAATGGTTGACATGGGTATCCTAATCCACTCAGACAACACAGCGCCTGAGACTGGCACTCCATGGGACATGGGGGTGGTTAACTGGGACACCTTAGGTCAAGCCAGACGTAATGTTCATGTCAAGTGTATATATCAAATGTATACAGCTCTAAAAAATGAAGGGACCACTATTTTTTTTTAGATCTGCTTTTTAAAATTTTGATCCTGGTTCTGCTGGCAGAAGGCTACACTATGAGGCAGGCTGCTTCCAGGTTCGAAGTTTGAAAGACAGCAGTACATTAGAACAAGGTGAAGCAGGGGACACTGGCAATGACCAAAATCCAGCCAGGTGGAGGGCAGAAGCGACTTTCTAATGTCAGAGATGACCAGCGACTTATCTAGTAGTGCCTCATAAATCGGAAGATGACACCAGGTGACCTTCAAAAAGAATGGGAAACATTATGTGATGTGAAGTGCACTGATAGAACTGTTCATAATAGGCTCCTAGAAGCAGACCTGAAGACCCATAAAGCAAGGAAGAAGCCCTTCATTAATAAGAAAGAGGGAAGAGCCAGGCTGGAGTTTGCAAAAAAAAAATGTTTTTTTTTATCCTGTTGCATACCCCTAAATTGAGATATGAGTGAAACTGAAAATTTTGCCGAGGTCTATTTTTTTCCAGAGCTGTACATCAAATACTATCCATCTATCCATTTTCCAAACTGCTCATCCTACAGGGTCATGGGGGTTCTGGAGCCTATCCTGGAAGCTATGGGCCCAAGGTAGGGAACAACCCAGGATGGGGGGGGGGACCAATTACAGAGCACACTTATACATGCATACCTATGGGCAATTCAGTAACTCTAATTATGCCTTTGGACGGAAAACCCACAATGACATGGTGAGAACATGCAGACTCCACACACATGCAAGCCAGGCAGAGACTTGAACCCTGGTCCCAGAGGTGTGAGGCAACAGTGCTAACCACTGCACCACCCAGCCTCCCACAGCGAATGCTCTAAAAATACTCTAAAAGTTCTATTATTACATGTTATTGTTTATGGATGTGAAAGAACATAATATACACATCACTATAAAGGTGCAGTATTAGAAACAAAAAGGGTGAAACGTTGATCAAGTCAGGATTTTTAAAAAGTCTGTTTTATGAATCTTTTTTGTTCTTGGAATTAAAGAAATAATTTTGAAGTTATTGGACTGGAAGTGCATTAAAACTCCTACACCACTGATTTTCCCAGCCAGGACTTTAACAATGGATGGAAAGTCGATACATAAACAGCATTACAAAGGACAGAACTAAATTAAACCCATCCTGCTTGTCTGGACATTAAATAACTAAATATCATTCATAGTGGACTGAATCTGAGTTCTACAAAAAACATTTAGGAAGTTAAGTAACTCTGGATTTTATATACCTAGTTTACATCGGCTCTCAGCTGCTTTTACTCGAGACTAAAGGGATTTAGTACCTCCATGCCTTACATGTATAGTAACCCTGTGGAGTAGAAATCATTTACTGAGGGGTCACCATAACAGTTACTTGGATTCCTCATTACATTGGTTCACTCCTGCTAATAAGGCAATTTCTTTTTTTATGAACCTAATATTTTCTAATCCCAGGGCTCTGCATTAGAACCATACGTGTCGCACAAGGACAGAAAATGTTCTCATTCCTTCCGCTCTGGTTCTAGAGTTCCAAGGGTGGTACGGTGGTCAAGGTTTAAGTCATCAATCACGAAACAGGCTGTTCTCCTTGGAAACCAAAGTGATGGAACAGCTCTTATTGAGGGGTGTTATGCCTTTGCTGAATGGGTATCCAGGACAGTTAGCATGCATCCATACCTGTGTAAACACAGTCAAGCCTCATAAACTAAACTCTTATTAGGCAATTTTTTATGTTTATCTAAAAAACAATGTTAATATAGGTGCTCATTACAGAGCATGGGATGAGCAGGAATGTCCTTCCCACCAGATACAGGTAATAATGGCTCTCTGTCATATTCAGCCGTATCCCATTGGGCATGTGCTGACAGGCTGGATTATCAGTCGCTCCTTTTGCTACTGGGGTAGTAATCGTTCAGCGTGGTCCTTACTTAGGAGGCCATCCTCATGGAATTCACTTTACCACAGCAGAGCCCCTCTGAGGATCGAGCTTTTCGTGTGGTGGAGGGATTTACTTTAATGATCCACAGAGCTCTGTTGTCTGGAGCCTGAGCTCTTGATAAGGCCTCCCTTGGAGAACAGGTCTGTCGGGAGAAGCCAGACTGTCTTTGACTCAAGACTAAAGACCCAGAGTAAAAGGTACCAGGAAGAACCTGTGTACTCTGCTGGGGATAGGGCTACCTGGGAGCAACCCTGAAGCCAGACCTGGCTCCAGCAACCCTCATACCCCCGCCAGGTTCAATCTAAAATGGCTACCTGAAGCCATCTTGTGGACTCATTATCCAAAATGTGAAAAGTGAGGTCAGGTTTAATTTTGAATTCAGTGATTAATTGTCATTGTTGACATACCACAGCACACAGTGCACAACAATGAAATGTGTTCTCTGCATATAACCCATATGTGACAATGTGACATATTGTAGCAGGGGGCAGCTAATTCAGCGCCTGGGGAACAGTACCTTGCTCAGGGTACCTCAGTAGTGCCTTGCTGGTCGGGGATTCCAACCTGCAATCTTTCAATTACGAGTGCGCTACCCTAACCATTGAGTCACCACTGCCCACAAAAAAATGGGCTCGTCCGGGATTTGAACCCGGGACCTCTCGCACCCGAAGCGAGAATCATACCCCTAGACCAACGAGCCAAAGACACCCGTAAATTAACAGGAGTACCGCCGTTTGGGTGGAAGGCCTGAACATGAAGGACCCAGGTTGATTTGACCGTGGAAATGGACACTCGCTTTGAGAATGTGGAAAGTCACTGCTCTGACAAGCATGGAGCCTGAGCTGGTGTGGAACATGGAAATGAATCAGCTAGCTACAGTCCATCTCACATACATGCTTAGTATGGGCTCTGGAACCAAACCTTGTAATCAGGGATGGACTTTCTCCAACTCTGGAGTTCCCCATGGTGAAAGACCTCAAGCAGGTGCGGGCATGCTCACAAAAGCCAGGATGAGGCTGTGCAGCTGGAGTTTTTCCCAGTAGACAAGAGATTTGCTTCTTTGTGGCTGTGAGTTACAAAGAGAAAAGTGCTGATTGGTAAACTCTTATTGGACTTCTTTGTTAGCCATGGATTGTCCATAAAAAACACCCTGTAAGGACATATGGATGAGTATAAATGCACAAGGTCCCAGAGCAAAGGTCAATGATTGACTTGACAGTTGACTCAAGGTTGCGTGTTTTGGACACTCGGTTGAATACGATGGGCAAGAACTGTCAAACAATCATCAGTTTGTGGGGAAATGGATTAGGTACGTGGGAAGGGGGGCAGATGGACCGGGATAATCCAGACGAGAAGTCAGAGAACATCTGGCTGATGCTTCAGTGTGAAGTGAATAACTTCTCCCTGGAAAGAGCAGAAGGCAGTCATGCCATGGCAGTAACCCTAAGATAAGCTAGTGGACACATGTGGTGCAAAAATCTGTCAAGCTAAGGAGGGAAGCCTTGAGGAGAATGCTTGCATCAGGGTCTCCGGAAACAGCTGAAAGGTACCAACAGACCAGAAAGGCCACAACAAAGGCAGCCATGGAAACGAGAAGTCATGCCTGGGAGGAGCTGGGACAGAATATGGAGACAGACTAGTGAATGGCCCACAAAACGTTTTGGAAGATGGTTCAATGCCTCAAAAGGGGGAGGTGGGACCTTGCTCAAGGTGTATTCAGCTAGAGAGGGGAAGTGCTGATTTTCTGGAGGTGGACACTTTGAAGGACTCCTTAACTCGATGGATATGCCCTCTCAGCAGGAGGTACTGTCAGAAAATTCTTGTGGATCAGAGTCCATCATTGCAGCTAAAGTTGTGCTGGTGGTGAGAAAATTCAGAGGAAAGGCTACAGGAGTAGATGACATTCACTCAAAGATGTTGAAAGCACTGGGTGAAATGCTTAATGTGTCTTCAATCTTGCACAGAAGGCAGGTAAAGTAACTGATGATTAGCTAACATTGGTGGAGAGCCCTATTTTCAAAAAGAGGGCCAAAAGGTGTCTTCTAACTATAGAAGGATCACATTTCTCAGCCTCCTGAGGAAGGCTTACTCCAGGGTACCAGAGATGAGACTGGATCTGGGGCCTCATTTATAAAAAAAAAAGTTGCATAGAAATTATCCTACATTTGACCAAAGATCATTTCTGAAAAGTGTGTAAGTGTGATTTAGAGAAAATGAACGTACGCACAAAAAATGTGTGTACAGAACTTGTGTGCAGCTTAATGGTTTTAGAGCTCCACTTTGGGAACACCCCCCAGCAATACCATTAGCATATAAATGAGCCTGAATCAAAGTCCAAATCGTCTACTTGGTAATGGCGAGAGAATGTTAAAGAAGAATGTTAGTAGGGCTGAAATTGAGGTCCTGTTGGTGGAGGTGCACATGCGTGCAGGGCTGCTGTTTGGGTGCCTTTACAGTGGTGTTACTACTAGGGATGTCACAATACCAGAAATTTAGTCAATACCAATACCAGTGAAATTCCACGATTCTCGAAATCCAATTCAATACCATGATTAAAAAACACCTCAATAAATCCCATGTATATCAACATACACCCCGTTATTTGAACAATGCAAAAACAACAGTGGCAGGTAGATTTCAAGTAAAAAATAAAAAGAAATGTCGAGTAAAATTATAAAAAAGAACAGTGGTATATAGCCTTCAAGTATTTCAAACAAACAATACTGTGCTTAAAATACAAACAAAAAGACAATTTCCCCACGGGGATAAGTGAAGTATCATCATTTCATTTCAATCGACTTTTGAAGACAGTTGTAACAAAATTCATGGTTCCGTACGAAGCTTGGTTTTGGTTCACAGTTCGGTGCAATTTCAGTACAGCAGGGAAAACTGAATTTGTCTTAAAATGTATTATTAAACATGCAAAAAACACAATTAAGAACAGTTAACCAGTAATGAAATAATTCCCCCCTGAATCCAGTGTTCTCTTCTATCATGTATGATCGCATATTTGTCCAGATAAACACCTCTATATGTAATTATGTTTTTTAGCCCAATCTGAATTTCTTGCCAGAAGCCCCCTAAATGCCACAGAGAGACGAACTTGCAGAGGCTGTTCCTGGCTTGCTCCGGCTGCACACACACACACTAATGATGATCTCAAGCTAGTTAGCACCTTGGATGGGTTTCCAGCAACATATCCAAGTTCGGTATAACAGAGCCGACAGCCAGTCTTGCTCTTATGAACTACACTGCTGGTGTTACTTTCTTAGGAAACCAAAATTTTCCAAAACCAGTGATTATTACTGACTGTAACCAGCATTAGCGCAACCAACTCACAGCGGCAATTAGCATAATGTTTTCCATGTTAAACATCTATTTCTAATATAATTTAATTTATATATAATTTATGGTAGTTTGTTCCCATGTACTACATGTCCGTATGTCAGACATTCTTAATCTGGGTACTGCCTGCATTTTTAAAAGTGATGCTATACTAGTGTCTTGGTGATGAAATTCACCAAGGGGGGACTTTACCATATCATGGGTTACCCAAAATACCACCACATTCCCTAAATAATGCTGCATACCGCAATACCGTAATACCATCCAAGCCAATTTCATGGTGTGTCTGAAAGGATGGCTCGCTGTGGGGGGCCGCAAATGCCATCCATGCTATTTGCACATTATATTGATGCTTTTGGCTAAACTCTTAAGGAGGTACTTGAAGAATTTGATGCTTCAAGTCTGAAGAGGCGGGCACGAGAACTGGCACCTCCAAATCCGAGGCTATGACGCTCGCATAGAACAGTGGATTGCCCTTAATGAAGAAATGGAAGTACCTTGGGAAGTTGTACATGAGTGATGGTATGAGGGGGTTCGAGATTGATAGGCAGATTTGTTTGGCACCTGCAGTTTTTGAGGACACCCACAGTGGTGAAGAGGGACTTGCAGTTTGCTGGTCAATATCATGTCCCTGTCCTCACCTACGGTAATGAGCTGGGGGTAATGACCAAAAAAAAAAAAATCAAGGTCACGAGTAGCATGGACCAAAATGAGATTTCTCTGTAGAGTTGTTGGGCTAATTATGACAGGGTGAAGAGTTCAGAGATCCAGAGGGACCTTGAAATAGAGTCACTGATCCATCTGATGGAGAGGAGTCAGCTGAGGTGCTTCAGGCTTCTTATAAGGATGCCAGCTGGTTAGCTTCTATGGGAGCCCTTTGGGCGTGTCCCACTGGGGCGGAGGTCCCGGGGAGACCCCCGGATATGCTGGGGGGAGTGTATCTCCCAGTTGGCTAGGGAATGTCTGGGGGATCCTCCAACATGAGCTAGAGTCTGGGCCATGGAAAAGAGGTGCGATGTGAGATGCTCAGCATGCTGCCTCCATAGGCCTCACCAGAAAAGCGGCGGGAAGATGAAAAGAGATGATGAGACTCTTAGTGGAGGCAAACTGCTGTGAGGGGTCTCCTGGGCTTGTTAACTAGAAGTGCAACCACTACATAATTCCCCTTTTAAGGTGCCCATACATGTGGCTTGCATAATCCTTGGATGCTGGGTATAAGCGATCATTAAATGGAGGCCATGAGCAATTATACCCAAACAAGCCTGGCCTTTCTCACTTCACACCTCATATAAAATCAAAATATATTTTTATGGCATTCCATCTGACACTGGGATCTTTAATGCGGACCAGAATGTCTGCTTGCAACTGAAATACCAGCAAATATGCCTGGAATGTAGGGTACTGCATGGCGCTGGACCCAGCTTACATGACCCTTGCCACAGACAATGTGTATAGCAGCTTGACACAGACATACAAAAGATGTACTGAGTTCACCTCCATCCTGTTCAATGCAACACAGGCCTTCTGGCTTCAGGCATCCAGTTAACCATTTCATTCAGAAGTGTTTCAGCCAGGAAAATAGGCTCTACTTTGTTTGATTGTTTGTGCTTAAATTTTATAGTTTAAGATTATTTATGCAAAAGTTCTTCAAGCCTAGGATTTCTTTTATAACTCTATGAAAGATAGAAGCTTCTTAGAGGTTATCTGGCTCCTGAACCACGTTGGTGGATGTTAGCATTGCTGTTTAGTTGAAGGCGAGATGGGGTCACCTGGGGTGAAGCCACAGGATCCATTAGTAACGGTGCAGGGAAGGGCGGTATTGGGCATGCGGGGGCAACGTGATTCACACCAATTCCTCTGCTATACATCCTGACTCAGCTGCAAATTATTTTTGGTTCAGAAGCACCTGGAAATATGCATTTTTTATTTTGCACATTTGAGTCTCAGGTAAATCTGTGATTGAAATAAATTCTATTATGCGGTCGCCCAACTGGAGCGGGGTATGAGGCGTGAGCCTGCGAGGGCGTTTATCACCGAGGAATCCCAACGCGTTACCTGCAGGTTCAGTACCTCCGGCTGCCAGCGCGTAGTCCAGGAAAGCATGAGTAATGCGCGTTTAACTCAGCTCAACATAAACAGTTTACGCTTTTTTGTCAGCTTGCCTAAAATGCTTCTATAGCTGTGCTTCACCTCTGCTGCACTCCCCTGAGGGCCCACGTATCTCCCCCGAAACAGGGGATTCTGGGATGGCACTGCTTTTCATCAGCCTTGATATGCTGGGAACGAACAATTAAGTGCTAATGTGGACCTGTGGAGCCAAAGATTTCATCACTTTACTTCACATTACTTTTGTAGAGACAAACCTTGGTACTGCACTATCTTGGGTATTACCTATGGAAAAGGAGCATCTTACGATTAGCGCAGCGTTACTGAAATATCACATGCTAATAATGCAAAAGAAGGACTTCAATCAGACTGCATATCTGTATAAATCTGAGGCTTTTTAAACTAAATGTTATTTTTATTAGAATCAGAATCTTGCACAATTGGCACAGCTTGCTATTGCTGGAGAGAGTGGCAATTAGACAGCTAACAATTAGGACAGGGGTAGGCAATTCTAATCCGGGAGTCTCGCTATCCAGCAGGTTCTCCATCCTACCTGATGAGTTACTGTCTGCCTGAGATCAGGTGTGGTTCATCAGAGACCAGGTAGGATGGAAAAGCTGCTAGACACCAGCACTCCAGGACTGCCTACCCCTGAATCAGGGCATAAACAGACAATAAAAACAGGATACGAGATACACAACAGAGAGGAACAAATGCAAGATGATCAATACAATAGTTTGTGCAGATTCAAGCAATGCAATGTAGAAGGTTGACGCAGGCACAATACAGATAACATACATCAGTACATATAGTACATGACATACAACATGTGCAATGTTTTATGTACTACATACATTTTCGGACTCTACATAAATGTAGAGTAACACGCAGAGTACATAAAATGACCTGCCTTGGATTCTCTTCTGCGGAACTCAGGCTAGATTGGCGAGACAAAGCAGCATTTCCTTTCCTGTGGTGTCTCTGTGGCCTGGGCTTGTCTCTCCCCTTGATATTACTTGTGATAATATCGTAACACAGGGGTTCCTGTAAACAGCCAGATAACTGAGGCCTACATGTAAGAAACCTTCACCACAGCACGTATTTATGACTGCAATCACATGCTTTGTGATCTGCGTCTTGCTATTCCTCGTGGTTTATTCTTTAAGCACCGCTAGATGCCAGGGCAGGGAGAGGGAGTTGCAGTGAAGGGACACTGAAAACACAGTCAGGGTTAAAACGTTTGCACATCATTTGCAAGTGACGTCAATATGACGCACGCCCGCACACACACACACACACACACACATTCACCTATCTCATTCATTTCAGTCAGTTTGCGTTTCATGGAATACAGCTGCCATTAAAATCCTAATTGTCTGCTGATTATGGACGGATGGAAGTTATTTTAACAAACTTAATAATCTTTTAACTGCTTAACAGCTATTAATTAAAAACACCTTCCTCTTAACGCAAATCCGTATGAAGTAAATTAATAAAGCGTTAATTTGAACCACATACAAGATGAGTGTATAACAAAATCAGCAAGAGGTCGTTTTCACTGTGCCGCGGACCATGTGTGAGTTTCCTTTGAAGTCCTCTACACGGTACATACATGTGAAAGACGTGTAGACAGCCCATAACCTTCGTTTACTGTGCCTTTGTGCACGTCCATGTCACCTGATGTATGTGCTGTTATTATTATTAAAGCAAAGAATGTTTATGTGACCAAATTCATTTTGCTGATGCACCAAAAGTATTTTAAACCACTTTATCAACCCTGCTAGGGAAAAACATTGAGTCTATGGCCCCTTTCGGTGACTCCAGAGCAGGGAAAGCACAGCACGGCCCGTCCTCCCTATTGAAGGGTCCTTTATGGGCGACATACACAGCAGCTAAACTGTCATTTGGCAAAGTGACACCCATGAGCTTGATTCGTTAAGCTATGCGGGCGGACGAGAGAAGGCGCCGTGGCAGCGACATGCTGAAAGAGAGCGGGGGGCGAGTTAAGCAGGAAGGGGGAGAGATGGGGGTGCCACCTGTATGGGGGAGGAGAGGCAAGGGGGCAGGCAGCTTCAGTGACGAGGAAGGGGAGTCATACTCTGTGTTCCAGACACAGCTACGTAAGGAGGGTTTTTTTTTTACTTGTACTATACTGCTGCCCTTATTAAGGGGTACACCCATATACATGACAGCAAAGCTTAATAGAGAGCACTGGGTCAGACCATCTATTCAACATTTCATGGGGTGGGGATTGAGGGTCTAGATCAAGGACTCGGATGTGACAGTTCAGATGTGGCTTGAACCAACAACCTACTGATCACCGGCACAGATGTAAATCACATAGGGGATGTCAAAAGTACAAAAACACAGGGCGTGTCGCACACCCACATCATCTTCTGTGGCACCATAAGCACTTTGTGCAGACCAGCCTCACAATTCCAGCAGCCCCTCCCCAGTGGTGCTCCCAGAAAGCCATCCTGGGCCGGATACGGGGGTATGATGGGTGGCCAGATCCATAGCCCTGCCCCCTCCCCTGTTACTGCTAAAAATGTACCATCTTGGGAACAATTGGCTGCAAGAAGCACATTCAAATTTTTTGGATTTTTTAAATCAGCGTCAAGGTATATATGGACAGTGGCGAAAAAGGAGCATTTAGACATGCAGACAGATCCTTTCGTTAAAAGGAAACTGCCCCCCAAACATGCCAATTAGCTGCGTCTCCCGCATAAAAACAGGCTGTGGGGAGAATGTGGCACAGGGTGTGCATTAATTTGAGAAACAAACAGGGATCTAGCAGGGATAGAGCCCCCCCCACCCCCCGGTGCCCCTGTATGCTTTAATTGCTGTGGAGCCTGACAGCACCGGAGGTTTGGGGATATGCCAGCTTCAGCATCCTCGCTGCTGGGACCCAGTCAGGCTCCGGGGCAAGGGGACGTTTGCGGAGCAGATGATAGCGCACTAACAGTGCGTAAACACCCCCCCCCCCCCCAAATATGTCACATGGCCCCCGCACGTCACATTTCTGCCCATACATGACAGTCATGACATTTGACTTCATGACATTGCATTATTATATAACAGACAGACAGACACACACACACACACACACACAGACACACATAAACACACACATAGACACACACACACACAGACACACATAAACACACACATAGACACACACACACGCAGACACACATAAACACACACAGACACACATAGACACACACACACATGCATAGAGACACACAGACACACACACACACGCATAGACATAGACACACACACACACATGCATAGACACACATAGACACACAGACACACACACACATAGACACGCACAAGGCAACAGAACTAATCTAGAAGGGGGATCAGTGCAGTAGAAGGTGGCTGATTATATCATATTTACCAGCCACAAGATTAGCAAAGTTCTCCATGTGGAATGACTATGTCAATGTTTTCTGACACTAGTGATCTGTCCGAGGAGTCATCAGATTCAATATGATAGCTGACACACACCTGAAGAGCAGGCTGGGGGGCGGCACGCCTTTGGGGAGGGAAATGAAACAGAGAAAGAGAAGCACCTGTGTGCAGATGGAGGGTTTACATGGACAGCCAGCAGGACCTCGGCCTTCAGCCCAAGAGACACTGGACAGGCTTAAGGGAACAAGAGGTTTTGAAATGCACCCTGGGAAGCCAGCAGGACCATGTTTAGGAACTCCTAGTGCACATGAACAAAGCAGAAAAGATCCAAAAGCAGCTTTTATACAGGAAGTTCATTCCAAGTCCTAAATCAAAACCTGGCCAGTATTGTGGCATATGTCCAAGCGCATGCTGACCTTGACTTTTCCCTAAGTGACATACAGATGTACAGGCAAGAAAACCACAGGTAGCTCTGTGGTGTCTTGAAGAAAGAGGAGATGATCAGAACCTGAGAGATAACAAGATCTGCGCTTAAGCAGTCAGCCTGCGTTTAGCCGTAGAGCACAGGTTGCGCTGAGAGCCGGGCTAATTGGATCCACCTTGCAGGGAGCTCTGTACAGCCCCTACAAACAGGAGAAGTACTGTGCCAGCTAATATCTCCAATATGAGCATCTGAGAGGGCGGCAAACAGCAGAATAATCAACTGTTTCAATTAAGTTGTCAGGCTGTGGCCTGAGGAAAGGCAAACGCAGTACAGTGAGCTCGATATGAGGCGCTCTTTATGTCGATGACAGTTATGCTCAGTGGGTGAATGCGGGGCAATGTAAACAAAAGCATAAACACGTCAAATTCATCAAGTGAGCGCAAACAGATCCTGGCCTGGAAGACGACCGTAAGCTGGGGTGGCAGCGTCTACAGGGAAAATTTAAGAGCCTTCAAAATCACCCCAAAGATGTCTGCCTTCGTTAAACTAAATAAAAGCACGATTTCTGACAGATTATTCAAATAGTTTTTCTTTCCACATATTTGAGTTTCCAGCTCAGCATACCAAAGCCTCATAAACACAAACATAAGAAAGACACACATTTTCACAGAAACGAGTTTCCCATCATGCTGTTCGTCAGGCAGCGAGACGGAGACTCAAAGACAGGCCAAAGCTAAATGTCTATGACACCCCAGAATCCAACACAGTCTCCTTTAAAGGGATGTTGGTGCATTCAACATCATTCTTATCATAATATTTTTGTTTTGGACTCGTGGGAATACAGCCTTTAACAATCAAGCTGACAGTGTCAGAGATGATAATCTGGATCCAGCAATCCAGCTCTGACTGTGACGACTGCCACCATCACCCGCAATTTCATTTCAGCCTATAGGGGCAGCGTGCAGCTCTGCAGGTTAGGACCCGGTGCCTGTGGTCAGATGGTTGCCGGTTTGAGTCCCACGGCTGGCAGAATGATCATATCACTGTTGGGCCCTTGATAAAGGCCCAGAAATGTGCTCTAAAAAAAGCCTGGATAAATGGCTGAACATAGGCTTTGCTTCATACGTGTGTCTCATAGAAGCGAAAGATGGTATGTGTGAAAACTGAAGAATTCTGATGTACTTATGTGGGATTAACAACAAAAAAACATTCAAATCTTACATAGGAGATTTGTAAGTCCCCTTAGAGGGTTTTGAAGACCTAAGATCTTATAATAATGCCATTGCAATGTTTTGGAAGATGTGGGGAATTTGCCGAGACGCCTGGGCATGTATACTTGCCTGCATCAAGTGCAGTAGTTTAGTCTTTTGCATTTAAAGTGAAAACCACAGGGTTAGTCCCAAGCAGGTAGAACAGCACTCTGAATCTTTGCTACACATCTCTACTTACTCTGGGGGGGGGGTGAAGGTAACAGGAACAGGGTCTTATCTTTGTTCACGGCCCTGAGCCTGGCAGCGCTGCTGCGATGCTGGGAAGTGTGGCTGAGCTCATCAGGATCCTGACGGATGAGAACGCCAAGCGGGCCGCGTGATTGGCAGGATGGCACGGAGCGTGCAGTGTGAGCGCGCCTGCATCGCTCCGGATATGACAGAAGCTGCCTTTACGCCCAGGATGCACAGACATCTATTCAGCAGCATTTTCCCAGCAGCAATCAGCAGATACATAATTTTTCATTGCAAAAAACAGGTCTGCTGACACATAATAGGGAACAAAATCTGACTATTTTGCTCATGTTAGCATCAGGCTCTATAAAAGAAAACAAAGATAACGTGCATGTTTCTAGGCTAACAAAAAATGAAGCATCCAGGGAACAGAGCTAAATATCCGTAGCGGGAACGGACACAGACTGCCTGATGTAACAGCTTTTCCCAGCATACACTGCAGGAAAGGGGCTCACATGCCCATTCACACTGTGGGGCCTGATGTTGTGCAAAGAAGACAGGAAAGTGTTTAAACGCCCCTATGAAACACATGCCCTTCGGCAGAAATCCAACTTCACGGCCTCCCAACCGTCAGAGGGATGATTTTGCCCTAAATCCTGTTTCAGCCAGGAGAAACAAACATTTCTGTTTGCTGACCTTCTCTCTGTTCGAATGCAGTCAGCATACACTACTCCAAATTGCCAAACCACACCAGATACAATGGTAACACCATATATTAAGTCATTGTGCAATAGGTAGGATATTATTAACCCATGTTTCATAACCAGCCCAGGAAGCGTGCGCAGGGCGGGGGACGTGATGGGTGGGAGGGCCGCTTGTTACTGGGTACACACACATACCTGGACACACATTCACCCTCCATGGGCAAGGCAGAAATGGCAGCTCCCATAACTGCATGCTTTTTGGACTGTGGGAGGAAACTGGAGAACCTGGAGGAAAGCTGGGCAAACGTGCAAACCCCACAGACGTGGATCGAACCCGCCGCCTTGGAGGTGTGAGGTGACAGAGACACTGCAGCCCCCCCGCCATGAACATTACATACCTTCCTCTCTCAATGTTAAGTCCTCAATAATGTCATGGTTTAGGATGCAGTGCCAAACCCAGGGGATGCCAATGGGCGGTGAGAGGACCAGCAGGTCCCCAGCCTCTTCAAAGAGGTCGGCGTTGAGAACAGGTGACCCCCTCACCGCTAACGGGATAACACCCAGCGAGCTGTCGGTTAAGCCAACTGAGGGGGGGGTACAGGAAGCTCCTCGCCATTCCTGAACAGGTCCCGCTGCCTGCCTCAGAGCGGGTCTGTGCTCCCGTATGCCGCCCAGGTAATGCGCCCAAATTAGCATCAGAAGCTGGAGGCAGAACAGTCAGCACAGAAGCGGGCGAAGATGCCATTTCTCACCAGGAAGCGACACACCAGGTCACATGTCAGGGTCCCCCTCCCGGGGCAGGAAATGACACATGGAGAGAACAGAGAGAGTCATTTCTCAATAAACTCAATCCTGAAAAAAGCACTTTCAATTAAAACAAAAAGCCTCTATATGCCTCAGCATTGGTATATACCACACATAGTCTCGTACCAATTTACCATATACCAAAATGTTATACCTTGTTGAAATTGTTGTGCATAATATTTTAGGGACACAGCAAATACACTGACAGACAAAAAAAAATCAGATGTTATTAGATAATATATAGCAAATAGGATTCTGTAAATGCAGTAGATAAATAAACATGTCACCTAACCTAGTTTTCCATAAAAATCAATCCATTCCCCACCCTTTTCTTCCTCGACCAGCCCTCTCACTGCAGACACCGAGGTATCGATTCCTCCAAAGACTGCTGAAGGAAATGTCAAGCCACTTTAAGACCATAACGTGTAATATCGGCATGCTGCTGAATCACAGAAAGACTCGGGGCAACGTGATTCGCCAGGCCCGGGGATGGCTTGCTGTGCTCGTCCATTCAGAGTGTTTCCCGATTCGTTTGTTGGCAAGCTCATTGGTCACCCAGTGTGAGAGCTCTGCACTTAAGTCCAGCCTTTCCCCCATACTTGGACAACAGACTAATCTGAAATGTGGTTCCCAATGGAAGGCTGCGACGGTGCATATGGCGTTCTTATGAAAGAGCTTAGCCTAGCGCCACATTTAGGGAAAGTTGTGCAGCATTAGCGCATACGATGCAACTCAGAAGAGCCCCTTCCCTGTGTGCGAAATCTGCAAAAAGCGAATAGTGCATAAGCTCATTTTCAGCTCTCATTAGCATCCCATGTCTCTGCTGCAACATTCCCAATTGCTTTGAATTCACAGCAATTAGCAGCTAGGTCAATACTTATAGGATGAGGAAAGTATATTGTCTGTTTTAACACCCTTGTAAAGGGATTAATAGTGTGAAGAGTCTTATAAATCTATTCCTTTTAGCCAGGAAAGGCTTACATTCCGTACCTAGCCGACAGAGTCCGACGTTAATTAGCAGATTACCATATCTAATTAGGAAACGTGATTTACTGGCTTAATACTGTAGGTCTATGATGGTATCTGCTTCTTAATGTGTCTTTAAAATAAATAAATACCCCTCCATACCAAGTGCATATGAGTTGAGGGTCTGGAATACATTTATTTGCTGAGTTTTTTTTCCATGCTGTAGTGTCAAGTAAAGTGTGTTGACATCCTTTGGTTATATAAATGAGGAACACAGCGATGGAATTCAAATGCCAGTGAGCTGGTCACATTTGGGGTAAAAGGTAGTGTCTCATGTCAAGGTAGATCAGTGTGCTTTTGTACTTAGAGACTGGTCAGACTTCTACTGAAAGCCCAGGAAGAATAAGCAAGATGTTGGCACTGAGCACTGATACAGCTCAGTAGTGTATCTTGCGGCAAAAGTATAGTAGACAAGTAAAGCAAGTATTGCAGAGAAATAGAGCATGTAAAACACAGAGTTGGCAGCTGGCCATAAATGATGAAAGACAGAAAAAAAGCAAAACGCAAACAGCTGACTTCCCAGGTCTTAGTGACAGAAGATATGCATGCCTATCCACTAATACTGCTAATCCCAAAAAGACGTCCTTTGTTCTATGAAAACCTTGAAGTATAAACCATGAACTGAAAGATACAGAGCTTGTTGATCTAAATCTGCACCCCATTGCCAGAAGGTTGCTGGTTCAAATTCCAGGAGGCACAGACCTTTTAGATGAATTCCTCCAGTACAGTAGGGATGTACTTCTGCATTGCAAATATGGGGCAAACAACTGCACATTAAAAACACAAAATAGCATAGACTAACACGTAGGAAAATAACAAGAATCACAAGCAATTGATGGGAAAAATACAAGGATGAGAACATCACTGTTATGTTTCGACAAGTTCAAGGTCTCAAGTAAAATGCTTGTATACCATGATGGAGGTAAGTTATTAAAAGGTGATATGAATTTTGGCTGATTTGTGTGTGTGTGTGTTTTTCCCCTGAGCTGAAACAAAGGTGACCTAGCAGCAAACAGTCACTGGATGTGTAACTAGCAAAGCCCCTGTGAACGGGCAGATACCCTATGTTTTTGTGACAGACCGCTTGGTCCGAAGCTTGCCAGAGAGCGTGAGGCCAATCCTCTACTCTGAACAACGTCAAGTTCTCTTGCATTTCCAGTTTCCCTTGACCTGTGATCAGCTGATGCTCATGTGCTCTAAAGAGACATTCACACAGGTGGGGAACAATGGAGAGTGGGACATGTCTGGAGTGAACGAGGAGTCACCTCGACTGTGAAAGACTGAGCCGTCACAACCCAAACGGCAGCGCACTGATTTCCCTAAATTAGCATAAAGCCTCCTTCTGCAGTGGTCCATACACAATTCATTTCCTCTATCATGTCACTCAAGGGAGTTTAACTTGCAAAAAAAATGATCTGAGGGCAGAACGATAAACTATTGATTCGGAGAGATAACCAATCAGATTGTAGAGGAGGCGGGACCAACTAATCAGACGTCTTGTTCACGCCTCCTCTAGTTGCTTGGTGCCACCTCCTATACAATCTGATTGGTTATCTCTCCGAATCAATAGTTTATCATTCTGCCCCCAGATCATTTTTTTGTAAGTTAAACTCCCTTGAGCATTCTGTCTTTTTAAGATGGTAAAAAACACATATTTGGGGGAGGGGAAAAAAACCGGTGAAAGACAATTAACAGTGACATGGTTATCTTTTGCCTTAATATTTCCTTAATTACTCACAATGATATAACAGAATCACATAAATGGCACAGTGCAAAAAAAAAAAAAAGAAATGCCATTCTCCATGTTTGTCTTTCTTATTTCTCCTGGCAACATTTTCAAAAGCTATATATTTTTATATATTCATGCATTTCGTTTAGCACTGTAAAATAGCAGACACTACTCTCACAAACATGAGCATGAGATCAAAGTGGCCTAAAATGCTTGTTCTCTTCATGGACTCCTGACCATCGCTCTGGAGCACTCGCCATTTGATGAATTGCCTTGCGAAAAACAGTGAATTATCTGTTTTACATTTTCCCATTTCTAAACCTGAACACAACATGCAAACTGAATGGTGCACTGGAGTGGCTGAACCGCGCTCTCTAGCCCAAAACAGACAAAACCTTTAACCCACATTCATCATAATTAACTTCTTCAGTCCCCAAGTTCCACAGGCTAATTATTTACAGAAGCACACAGCAGATTGGCTATAAAATTAGATCCAGTACTGCAGTAGATAGGGAGGGACTTGTTGTCTTTGTTGAGGTAACCTGAGAACCAGTTGGGCTGCTATTAGGCTAAGCAGCTTTCAAGATTGTCATAGTGTGAAGCTAGTATAGTATTTACTGCCATGAAGATGCCGATGGGTTTGCTAAGCTGAAATTTGTTGGACAGCACAAGTACCCTAAACAAAGTGTTTAAGAACAATAAACATTACCCAAAGCCTGTTGGTCATAAACCGCATATCTCTAAGGTGAATATTATCTCTAAATCAATCTATCAATCCATTTTCAAACCCTCTAACACAGATGAGTTAGTGTAATTACAATATCATATCTTATAAGCTATCTAGACACTCGTGGAGCGAGTGATGGTATACTTTTATTGTGTAATTCCTGCCATTTCTCCCCCTAGAAGTATGATATCAAAGCCGTTTAATTACCTCTACAGCTATTGGCTAGATAACAACTTCCCTCTCTCAGATAAACAAACAAGGAGACAGAACAAGTCTGTATGCTACTTTCACCTCTACCCATATATTTTAGGTATCACTTTTTCCCCACGTCTCCACAGGTCAGCCAAAAATGCTAGGATATTTAATAAATAAAACCAAGAGCAATGATACAGCATACCTCACAAAGAACCAAAGGTAACAAATGCCAGATGATAAACACTGCCATTTTCCAAACAATATACCTGGATGAGGTGTATGTGTATGTTAATCTGCTATACCACACATATAATTCCTGTGCTATACAGACAAACCTTAAACCAGAAAATATTGCTTACATTTGCTACAACTTGCGTGCTTCCTGTAAATACAAACATGTGAAGAAACTCTACATTAAAAATGACTTAAGGAAACACATGGGAACAAAAAATCAAATAAAAGAAACTCCAGAAATGTAAATTACACCGAAGAGCATTCCCTTGTGTGATAAAAGTTCTCAATTCACAGCCTCCGCACCAGTGATTGGTTGCTTACCAAGACAGAGTGTATGCAAACCTCTGACCAGTCTTTACACATATTTAAATGACCGCGAATTGCCCTCCACAATAAAACACATTGTTTGCGGTGCAGTTGCTTAAGGCTATCTGCACAGCTTTTTATGTGTTAAGAGATGTCTTAGCTGCAGAGCCTCATGAATGACAAAACAACTGTGAGGCCCTAACAATGCCCCACTTTTATCTCTCTCACTCAAAGCCTCAGATTCTGAAAGCTCATCCACCGGCATCTCAACTTTAAAAGTACAGCATCTCACAGCTGCACCGAGCTGGCTGACAAATCAAAGACAAACATGGCTACTTTTAGCTACGTCTCTCTGTCCGTCAGGTCAAATTGCCTTTAACCCCCGTTTAGGCCAAATCTGGCTCACTGAGGCGTAGTGCTACACGGATAATCAAGACTTCCTGCTTCCATTCCACAAACGCAGGAGGACACAGCCTGCACCCTGTAACCCACGAGACCGGGGCCTCACTTTAGCCTCCTGTTTCCTGAGAGCAACAAATGGACAGTCATCAACTGGCACAAATTGCCTGAGGCCTGGCAAATCCAGGGCACATCTCTTCTCCTTATATTACAGACCATATAAGCCAAGTAGACGTGCTACATCTTGTTCAACACAAACAGCTTGGCTGTTTTTTGTATATCACCCATGTGGACAACCAAAGGAACCAAATTCTACAATTTAGACTATGTTGGAACAAGCAGCCAGGTTTACCCACCCAAAATTTGCACCTAAATAAAACAGAAGGAGCTGTGGATGTTCGGAAGCTTTGATGACAGATTCTGAAGAACCTTCCAGATCAGGCATGAAAGTGTGTGTGCTCTGGCTTACTCTGAAGGGGGGCTCCACCAGGAAACATTTTGGTAAATGTTGTTTCGAGGCCTAGCCTGGTAACTGTAATCCTTTTCAGGATCCTCACAAGCAAGCTAAATATAGCAAATTAAAAGAATGAAACTGATGAAAGCATGTGACATAATGGTGAAAATGTCCCTAATGTGTTATAATGTCTGGCAGATGTGTACCAGATATACTTTTTTTGATTTTGAGGTTTACTTAAAAATGCATTTCAGAGCATATCTACATGAATTTTTCCAATATGTTATTTCTGGATTAAAGTAATCCGTATAAAGTGATGTATCAGAACATATGCATTTAACAAGTCAATTTAGATTTTAGTTTTCAGAAATAATGACGAATTTGTATGAAAATGTAAATATACATATGTGACTGATTGAGAGAGATGGGACTTCATATAAGAAAAGACAGAGAAATATACAAAAAGTGCATCATAAGAATGAAGACTGCACTCATTTTCACCTTGGGAAGTTCGTTTCCATCCAGGGGTCTGTTGCTGTTTCAGGAGAGCGAGGCAGTCGTATTCTCTGCAGGCTTGTCAGAAACGGCTCAGAGGCAGAGGTACGGTCAGCTCCAAATGGCTTTTAGGCACCGAGGCATTCTATTCCAAGTCACATAATTACTGTCCCTGTGGGAAACTTCCTGCCATTTCTCTAATGAAAGTACACAAATCATACAGCGTGTATACATGCGCTGAGCCTGCAGTGTGGCTGAGAAAATGGAATGAGTGTTTCAGAATCAGACCCCAGAACGGTATGGGGGCTGTCAAGCAATGTTATAGCCATGTAAGCAGACCCAGGCTGTTAAATGAATGTAATATTTTTAGGTGCCTAGAAGTTAATATCTACTCCTGGTGACCATACAGACAGCCCAAATAACTGAGCTCCATTCATAACGGCTTGGACACCAGGTTCTAAAAGTCTTTCAGCAAAACACGAAAACCATTATTAATTATGCAGTAACCTAAATCGTCCAAGCATCTGACCAAATTTTCTTTAGCGAGGAAGTTATCACATCCTGTACTGACTACATACCAATAAATCAATTGGCTGCCTCACCTCCTTCCCTCTTCCTGTCATTTCAACTAACCAGCTGAGAAAAGAGCTGAGGAAGACCAGGGTGAGGAAGGCAGCTGGACCAGATGGCATCAACTCCAGTCATCAAGGCCTGTGCAGACCAACTGTGCGCTCTGTTCACTTTATATACTGTTAGATTTTGCACACAAGACAGACAATTTTCACATCCAAAAATTCTCAGGTGAAACAGCGATTGTAAGCTGAATCACTGGTTTTGATCAGAGCGAATACAGAGGACTCACCAATGACACTGCAGAGTGGTGCCAGTGACACTGGCTCCAGCTCAAGATATGTTCGTTATGCTTAAAAGACCAGGGAGCTGGTGGTGGACTTTCACAGGGCAGAGCTGCCATCAGTCAGTCTAATGAGTATCCAGGGGATGGACATTGGGCTGTCCAGTCCTATAGATACCTGAGTGTTCATCTCAACAATAAGCTGGACTGGACAGACAACAGGAAGAGTCAGAGTTGACTCCACCTAAGGTCCTTTGACATAAAGGGACCACATCTGAAGTCACTCCATGATGCAGTGGAGCCATCAGTCATCTCCTACGTGGTCATCTACTGGGGCGGGAGCATTGCTGGATTGGAAAGGAAGAGGCTGAACAAACTTATCAGCAGGACTGTATCCGTGCTGGTGGGGGGGCGGGCTGGACACCTTGGAGGTGGTGAGTGAGAGGAGGATGGTGGCCAAATTCCAGAACAACTTGGTCAAATTCTCCCTGTGTGCCCTAGGCAGCTCCTTTAGCTACAGGCTGCTCCACCCGCACTGCTCTACAGAGAGGTTCCGTACGTCTTTGGTCCTGCAGCAGACTTTACAAGAGAAATCAGCAGCGGACACTTACACACACACTGAGACTGTAGGGGCAGCCCCAGCTTCCCTGTGTCATGGCACTATCTGCATTACTACTACTACTAATTATTATTTTTGTTATTGTCATTGCTACATGCCCTGTCTCCTCACACTGAACCACCTAACCTCATGGCCTGTGTTTACATATTCCGGCACTCGTCACTTTGTACAGTACAATCCCAGGTGTTAGAGTTTGGCTGCTATGTTGTTGTCTGTATACAATACATTTTTATATACATGTCCCTTCTTCTTGTGTACATTGTCTGATCCTGTCTAATTGCTGCTGCTCATCATTTGCTCCACAGTTATTCTCTACATCACCAGCTTGTCTTCTGTGTGCATTCCTCTCTAGAGTTGCATTTTGACATGACCCAGTTGAAGAAAAGATTAGAAGAAATTGTTAATAATAATAATAATATTAGAAGAAATTGTTTCAGCGGGTGAAACTCCCTAAGTGGCACAGTTGGCCCCATGCCCTATTGTAGCCACAATGTATCACTAAATTGTGCTTCTAGCCAGTGTGGTCCAGATGAATAGGGAGTGACTGTGTTATTTGCATCACTACGTGCAGTCATCGCTGAAACGCAATGGCCCGGAATTTGTAAATTGTCTCACAAAGAGGGGAGATCATATGACCAAATAACCATGAAAGGGTAACGGAATCTGAAGATTCCTTTTGCGTACTGCCGCTCTAAATGTAAGTGATCGAAGGGAAAAAAACGACCTTATAAGAGAACAAAGTTTAACCCTTTCAGGCTCAAATTAAGTTTTAGTAACAGGAAAAATCTGATATTTGGGGAAAATTATCATGAGTAAA
>JAODJU010000039.1:7753355-7775508 GCA_026776725.1 Gnathonemus echidnorhynchus
TATGTATGTGGGGTAATAAGGTAGTTAGTTTTTAACTGTTGCAAATCAGCAACGCCTGCCTTGAGAGGGTTAAAAGCGCAGGAATTCATTTAATAACTGTTAAATCACACACACACACTTTGTTAACGGTAAACATTAATAAACGACCGGATGATGCTGGCGTTTTGCTCTTACATCTTCACCAATCACATTGCATCATTTAGATGGGCGCGAGATTCGATTTCTTAAAGGCGCAGCGTCTCTCGGGCCAGTAGATTGAAGGAGAACGGAGTGAGGGTGTATGCATGATTTTTGTGCAATCTTTCTGGTTTTCCGAGTTAATAAATAAACAAATAAATAATTAAAATTGGCAAGGAATAAACACCGCTAAAACTCGTCAGTGATATGCCATTATATATTTTTTAAATGCGCACGAAAATTACTTACCGTTGACATACATGCATACAAATAAACGATCCATTAAAAAATGCTGGGGATGGGTTTAAGTTGCGGCTGGAAAAAAAACGCAGTTACATGCAAAGTTCCGTGTTAGTCCTAAAAGCGCAACAAAAGAAATGTAACTTTGTATCAGTTCCAGCTGATTTATTCATTTTTGTCAAGATACAGACTTCAGCATCACGACATTTAAGGTTTGTCTTTTGCTACAAAATGCAGATGGTGTGTTGAATATATTGCACAAAATAGGAAACAAATCAGTATGTGCCATTAAAAAATTAAGGACAAAGAAAATCCAGTTTTACACCTGCTATTTGGGACCCATCCACATTAATATACATAGACTGCTAACTTTACTATATTACAGTACATACAATCTTAACTAGTACCAGCGGAGGAATCTATCACATCCTCAATTCCATTTACGCCTTCCTACAGATACGCACCAAATGTGATCTACAACTGTACAAACCCTATCTTAAAAACACAAGGCATTTAGATGCAAGTTTTAATTTAACGTTCAATCGTTACAAAATAAAATAAAAAAAAAAAAAAAACTGAGAATCTTGCATGCTAAAAGAAAAAAGTAACCCAGAGGGTAGAAGAAGTGCCTGAAAACTCACTGAAAGCACGATAAGAACATTCCCTTTTAGACTGTACAAAAATATGCCTGAAAATATTTCACTTTTCTTTTAAAAAGATGAGGTATGTCATGTATCAAAATGTTCCCCCCATAGCTGTACAACATAGCGGCTTAGCCTCTATTCTCAGACAAGGAGGTAAACTGAACCGGGTACAAAAACAAAACGGTTTGCGGCATATAGAAATTACATAAAACCCTTATAAAGTTCATTATATCCTGAAACGCGTTAGTCCACAGATCACTCCAGTCTCACGTCCTCCAACTCCCTGCAGTTAGGAAAAAAAAGGAGTTTAGGATGCATAGAGGTTCAGATTTGTTTTCCCGTTGTGGTCCAGTGCAGCTGAACAGTTTTGACTGCAGACCCGCAGAAAAAAAAAATCCACAAAACCCTGTTAAAGCGGACGGCTAAAACAAATCAGCAGACTTGCCACAAAACCTTCTTTTGCATCTGGAGTTCTCAGTCGTCACACCTCCTTTTCCTACCCAAAAATAAACCACAGGCAAGCAGAGCTTGGAACAATCTGGATAGGTCATATTCTTATTCCTCTTATAGTTATTACTAGTTTTTCCATTTCTTCTTTCCCCACAAACTAGTATGTGAACACCAGGTCAGAAAAGTTCGCCTCTAGCCAGTCCCCTGCAATCATTTCACTAAGCTCGGGGGTGCAATAGTCGGGAAATTCAAAGTGAGAGCCCAAGCTGCCCTCGCTGAAGGAGTCCAGATCCTTATCCACAAAGGAAAGCGAGAGATTGCCCGCATTTGTGTTCCCTAGCTCCGATCCTTGGGCACTAGATGCGAAATTTAAACTAAAGTCCACAAGCAGGTCGTCCACGTCTTCACTGGCACTGGACGAGGTAGACACAGACCTAGACGATGAAGCTGGTGAGACGGAAGCCGTGTACGTGCTGCCCTGCTTTGTAATGTTCTTGAAATTGTAGAAAAGTCTGGTTGATGATGCGTTTCTCACTTCATCATACATGCTCGCACCCTCCGACTCAGCAGAACTCAAGGTTGGACTAGCGGGGACTTTGGCCACATTATATAGCCTTATTTGTTCCTCATCTTCCTCCTGTTTAATCCGGATGGGGAGATCATCTTCGTATTCCTCATCATCTTCATCGTCACTCAGTTCGCGTTTAATAGTCTTCTCAGTCTTTTCAGGGTAACTGTAGACCGCAGATGGTCGCGAAACCGCCTTACCGGTCTTTAACTTAGAACATTTTTTACCGGGAGTCTTGGCAGTTTTGCTACCCGATTTCTCTGGCGATGGCAATGTTGATTTTGACGAACTATCGAGCTTTGGTTTTTTCTTAGGTCTATACTTGTAGTCCGGATAATCAGCCATGTGTTTAAGCCGGAGCCTTTCGGCTTCCCTGATGAAAGGGATCTTTTCGCTATCCTTCAACATTTTCCAGCGCTTTCCCAGTCTTTTGGAGATTTCTGCATTATGCATGTCTGGGGACTGTTCCATAATTTTTCTCCTCTCAATTTTAGACCAAACCATAAATGCATTCATCGGTCGCTTGATGTGACCGGTTGCAGTTTTGCACCAGTCGGCTTTCACCGACACAGAGCTGCAAGCCATCAGGTCGTTTTCTTCGTTGTCAGTAGTTTCCCTGGACGTGGTACCTTCCGTCTCGCAATGTTCTGTTTGTTGCACCATGGTCCCACTTGTAGGCTCCACGGAAGCTTATGCGGTTTTAACAGTCCACAAAACAACACTTTCCACTACCAGGACTATCTGTAGCTGAAGCTCAGTCTGCACTCTTTCCGAAGTTGCAGACTACCTCCTTAACAAGTTATTAGCGTTTTCATATTGATTGCGTCATTTATAATTACCCAATCAAATCTTCTCACTCCGCCCACCCGGCGCCCTTACCCCTTCGGTCCGCCTTCTGCCAGCTGTTTTATTGGCCATAAAATTTGTGGGCGGAGCATGCTTCAAAATCGTCTGCACTGCTTCTGCGAGACAGGCGTGTTGACTATTCACATTTTTCTGTGCGTGGACTGAGAGCTTTCTTCGTGAAAAAAGAGACAGCTAGACATTTCACGCAAGAAACACAAGCTTTTCAATTTCGTTTTATTTTCAATTCGGGTAAAAACAACATCGGCATGTCTTGGCGGAGTAGCGAAATTTCTTGTAAGAATAGCCGCAGCGTTTGCAAACCGGGACTGTAATCACCGGACTGAAGGTGGCGCTTGGACACTGAAAGCAATACGACCATCGTCTGGGGGCTCTCCTGCATGAAGTCGTTCTAAATAAAATACTGCTGAATTATTGCACATTTTCATTGCATACTGTTGAACTTTGAATTTCTGGCATTTCATAAGCATGCAGCGTATAACCCGATATAAACATATAAATACTCCTACTAGAAGGTCTGGAATTATGGTAGGGAGTACATACATTTTGGAATTTCACACCTAAAGTGTGTTAAACGGATCAGAGCCTACAATCGCATGTGCTTCATGTATCATTGCCCTTACCGTTTCAGAAGACATACACCCTAATGATCATTCGCTGGACGTACTTGTATAGTATAGTTTGGTAGTCCAGCTACCGAAATGCTTTTTCGATATTTGTTTTTCACACACACACACACACACACACACACACACAAATTTTATATATATATATATATATATATATATATATATATATAATTTCCATAATTGAACATCCCACTTGGTGACATAATCTGTGATATTAGGTGATTAGGTGACAAGAACCAGAAGTAATCTGAAGCCTTTTGGTAGGGTGTGATCTTCCTCATGTGGCACAGATGGAGCTCCAGAGACTGCTGTGTCAAGCACAGCAGACCTCCTCCATGACCGGTCTCTATGCCGGCCCTGGCCCACTGCCAGCTCTGCGCAGACGTCTGATAAGGCTTCCTGTTGTTTCACCCATAGAGGGCAATCCATGAGCCTGCGGAATCCACCCTCCCCCCGCAGGTTACCACCCCTGCTTTTCCCATACAGTTCTGTTAAGTGATACTGGTAACAGACCGACTGGCTTTCTGGTCTTCGGCACGGGAGGCAGAAAGTGGGGGAAAGGCAGGCCCCCATTCGGCTGAGATGTGAATAAAAGTCATTATCACACCCAACCCTAAGCCAAAACTCTCTAATCAGATCTGGCATGCTCTAGTGTCTGTCATTCCCAAAAAAATACAATCTGGCTTTGCTGCAGACATGTCTGTTTAATGAATATGCAGTGTAAGCTTGTTGTTATGCATGTAGTTTTGCCTTAAATCCCTGTTCTCTGTGTGATATAAGTTCTAGGTGCCTACTCTGTGACAAACTGAAGAGTAACATTAAAAAAATAAAAAAGAATAATTTTTCTGTGAATATTCCCTATAAATGTATGTGTGGGTTGGCACCCCATCCTGGGTTGTTCTCTGCCTTGTGCCTGTATCTTCCAGGATAGGCTCTGGACCCCCCACAACCTTGCATAGGACAAGCAGGTATAGACAATGTATGTCTGGATATTCCCAATACCCAAAGGACTGCTTACTAAACTCAAGGCTCCTATCATATTTCATAAGTTGGCTTTTCCCTCCAATATCAACACTATAGCGTGAACATTTTCTGTGATTTGCATGAACTTCCTTATGAAATACGGCACAGTCTCAAGAATAGCCGTCGGAAGAGAGTGCAAGTGTGCGCACGGCACATGCTGCCTGAAAGCCTCCCCAGGACGGGGGGACACACAGGAGGAGGCGTCTTTGACCTCCTGGATCCCTGTAAGCTCCACCCCTCTGTATGACACAATATGAGCATGTAGCGGGCAAGACCAAAACAAGAAAGCATGCCTGAATTAATCTTTACAAAAGAAAAGTATAACAAAATGTCAGAGAAAGATGCCATTTCTCCTTCGTCTGTCTGACATTTCTTTGCGGCTCTGATTTACTTTTATCAACAAGCAGCGTACTGGATAAGTGCTCAGGAAATGCTGTGCTGCAACTGAACTTTGAAACAAAATGTTTAACCTTCAACTTTTGAGTAGGATATCTGGATGCTCAGTATATAAGCTGTGAGTGGCTTTGGTGACTTTGGCTAGATAAATATGAAGATGAGTATAAAGCAGAGTGACATGTGAATGCATGCCTGAAATGGGCCGGCAAGGGCTCGTGTGTTAAACGAGGTTAACGGCCCAGCAGGTGTGCGGCTCCGGAGCACGCGAGTGGGTGTGGGTCAGGGGCCGGGCAGCGTAACGGACTCCCCGAGCCGCAGACGTGAACTCCACGCTCCCACGTATGGCTATCTAATCAAGGGCAGCTGTGATTGCTTTATCACACTGCCGGGAGAGCAGAGGATGCACGGGTGGGCAGTCTCTGCAGGATCTCGCTGAGCAAAGCGCGTGTCACGTGACTGGCTGCTTTCGGGGCGTGCCAGAGGGTGACATGCATGGAGTAGACACACTGCCTCATATTTTCTTAGTTATTTTTACTGTCTGCTAATGTATAAACGTCCTTTTACAGTCATAATGTATATTTTCAGCTACTGTAAACCTGCAACTTGCTTTGGGTTTAATAAAGTATCTATCTATCTATCTATCTATCTATCTATCTATCTATCTATCTATCTATCTATCATCACTTTATGGGGTATATTATGAAGTGCAATATGCAAATATGAAGGAAACCTCAACATCAGCAAGTAGGAGCTACATTTTGCAATAGTGACCCATTCCATCCATCCATCCATTATCAATACCGCTTATTCCATCTGGGTAGTGACCCATTATTGTGTTATAATGTTGCTGCTGCTTTCCTGTTGTGAAATGAGAAGATTAAGAAGTGTCAGTTCAGCATCGGTTAATATGAAGCTTGTATGCATTCTGACAAACTGATGGACACCAGTTCAAACAAAGCCTATACTTTGGTACAGAGAGAAAACAAGCAAATAATCCACAGAGGTCCACATCACTGCATTTAAATTGCAAACAGGGTTTGAAATACTGGGGAATCACAGCAGGAATTCTAGCGACTAATTATTTTCCAGAAATAGGTAAACATTTTCATAACAAAAGCAAATTCCATTATATGTACCAAACACTTCATGTTTCTTTTGTACAATGTAAAAGAATGTGGCTTCTTTACCCCTTTCACATTACCGTGGTTGACAGCCTATACTCTGCAGAGCTTTGTATTATTTGGAATAAATAACTATTTTCTTTCATTAGCGTGAATGATGACTTTTCACGCTACTGCCTTTTATCAGCTGTGTTTTTTTACCCTTCAAAATAGGTTCTATGTTTTGCCTGAAGAGAGAATAATTTCATCGATATATTGTGCGGTTTGTGGAAGGTCGGGGTGGCATGGTGAGTAGAGCGGCCCTGAGTGTTTCCCTTCCCCAGCCCTTTGGGGAGGTTTGTGTCATAATGCTCTTTGATACGAGGTGTCATTGAGCTTTTGCATTGAGAGTTGCGGTGGATGATTTAAGGACTTGGCTGTCACGGTGATGTGACCGGATGTGACCGCTGACGGTGTAAACAGGCCCTGACACGGCTGGGGCCCCTTTCCCGTCGGGGGCCTGACACTTAGCGGACACTCGAAGCCCGAGAGCCCCGCTGTCAGTGTAAACAGTTGACACTTCACACTCGCTGGTATGTTTACCACATGTCATGTGCACACAGCAGAGGCTGTAAATCTCTCTGCCATCCCCCCACCCTCCCCAAGTGACCCTCTTTATCCTATGTGTGTGTGTTTGGGGGGGGGTGTTTGGTAATGTGCAGTGAAGGCCAGCCCTGCTAGCTTAGCTCAGGCCTATGCAGATGATGACAATGCCATAATCTCGGTCGAAATTCAACTTGTGAACAATGGCAGTACCTTTCAAATGGGTTTCTGGACATATGAACTGCAGGGTTGCCAACACTCACGCATCTGGCATGACACTCACGCTTTCAAACTCTCACGTTCACGCAAGAAATCTTACAGCAAATCTATATTATTCTATTATAAACCAAAATTTAGTGACATCAAAAGCGTTGGGTAGTTTGCAAACCCTACAGACTATTTATAAGGTAATAAAACTGTTACATACATAGATTGGCATGCAAACTTGTCTCATTTTGAAAATCTCACGCCAGCCAGCTGACTGCAGTAGGTAGCCCTGGAACTGGTTTGCAATTCTGGGCTGCTACACCCACTGCTATGTAAAGAAATCGGCCATCTTGCCTGTCCTTTAGAAGCTGCTTAAAAGCAACTGTGAACCGGAATTCTGCTGGAAGTGGAGGGAATCCGTGTGTCATGGAGATGGGGCCCCTGAGGTTTGCCGCTGTGGGCCTGAGATGTAACCACGGCGATAGGCTCCCCAGGTGCTGAATGGCACGGCCACGAGGCAGGTGGCGGTTAAAAGATGAGGTCACCGTCCGGCACAGCGGCGTGATAGAGGATGTCCGTCACGGGAGCCGGGGAGAACAGGCTGACCTGCAGGTACGTCTATAGCGTTGCCTGTGCAGAGATCTTAAGGTGCATAGCCAGACTTTGGTAACAAGGTTTACTGTGTTTACCTCCCTGTCTGAGTACAGAACAGATGCAGAAAGGAGAGCTCTGGGGCCTCTGACCCTGTCTGATGAAAGGGAGCTTAGTCAAAAGGCCTAGCTTTGATTGACAGCGCCGCCCCAGAGGCTGCTCTCGGCCTGGCGGTTTGTGGGAGTCCAGAAGGTACTGTTCGTGTCCATACAGGATCTCTATCAGTATTGATTTCTCATGCTGATACTACGTCATGGCTGCATGTTTTATGCATATAGGCTTTCAGAGGCAGTCTGCTGCGATCTATCATCACCAGCAACCATGCTATTTCTGTTACCTGCTCATTGTTACCAGTAGAAAATAGAAAAAATGCCAGGATTCTTGAAAAAAGATCGATTTTATTTAACTAATTCATAAAGTGAGACCAAATCATGCTTTAATTTAGACAAACTTTATTGTTTATGAGGTGTGGGCTAGTTTTGTTGAAATTCTGCTTAAAATTTTGGACAAAAAATACTTGACACATAAAATTAGTTCACAAATAGGAGTAAAATAGTTGGTTCTCCCAACAGACACTGTAGTAAAACTGTTATTCTTAAAATTGATTCAACATTTCAAGATTTTTGAGATGATATCATTAACAGCAGCAGTGCATCTCCATGTGGCACCGTGAATCAGTGGGTAGCTTTGTGGCCTCACACCTCTGCCGCTGGCAGTTTGAATCTTTCCCCTACCATTTGTGTGTGGTTTGAATCCTTCCCACTGCATGTTTGCAGTTTGCATGTTCTCTCCCTGCTGTGTGTGCAGTTTTCATTTTATCCCCCTGTGATTGTGTGTGGTTTGCATGTTCTCCAACTGCATGTTTGCATTTTCTCCCTCTGCTGTGTGTGCAGTTTGCATGTTCTCCCCCTGCTGGATATGTATAGTTTGCATGTTCTCCTCCTGCTGTGTGTGTGCGGTTTGCATGTTATCACCCTGCTGCGTGTGTGTGATTTGCATGTTCTCCCACTGCATGTTTGCAGTTTGCATGTTCTCCCCCTGCTATGTGTGCAGTTTGCATGTTCTCCCCCTGCTGCATGTATGCGGTTTGCATGTTCTCCCCCTGCTATACTCTCCCTGTTGTTGGTCTGGGGTTTGCATGTTCTCCCCCTGCCGTGTGTGTGCGGTTTGCATGTTCTCCCCCTGCTGCATCTGTGCAGTTTGCATGTTCCCCCCCTGCTGTGTGTGTGCGGTTTGCATGTTCTGCCCCTGCTGCATGTGTGTGCAGTTTGTATATTCCCCCTCTGCTGTGTGTGTGTGGTTTGCATGTTCTTTTTCTGTCATTGGTCTGTGGTTTGCATGTTCCCCCCTGTCATGCATGTTCTCCGCCTGCTGTGTGCATTTCCTCCAGGCACCCTGGTTTCCTCTTGCAATCCAAAAACATGCACTTAGGTGAACTTGTGTCACTAAATTGCCTATAACGTGTGTGTGCCCTGCAGTGATCTGGCATGCCCCCCCCCCCCCCCCAGTACCCTGTACTGCATAAAAATCTGGATGGACTGTGTATTTATTCTTTTTATTTTGCTTCAGCTGTGTTGTGTGAATTACATATCTGGAGGTGCTTTGCAATGAACAAAAGACTGATCGGTGTTATTTTTAAGCACAGGTTAAAGGAGCCTCCTGTGTGTTTCATCACTTTCAAATGTTTTTTCTCTAAAGTCCCGATGTTTGGCTGGTTCCAGGTCTTAGCACACAAGATCTCGTTCAGTGTTTGCTAAAACGTACAACCTGAAGTTTAAGGGCTTGAAACAATTGATCTACCCGCATTAATTAGCACTTCTAAACATCTCAATAAGAGCTGATTTCTGGTAGCATTTTGCATCATCCTCTGTGCTGTCAATGATGCCAATAAATACATGTTTTCTTTAAGGTATTACAAGAGTTAATACTTTATAGCTTAGAGAGAACCGACCCTCATATCAAGAGAACTGAAAAATGCAAAACGATAAACGAACGAATGAATGAATAAATTAATGAAAATAAAATCATTTCAGATTCGCCAGCTGAGAAATGACTTTTGACTTGATAATGATTAAAATTATCGCATCTCTGTCTCATCATATATTATCTTGCTGTGAGCCACTGTTGAGTTCCCCTACGAATGTCGCTGTAGGTAAAGCCAAGACAAGTCACTGGTTCTTGGTCACAAATTGCTTGCAGCTACTCGAAACTGAAGTTCTCCTGCAAGTCTCCTTGGAGCCCTCCATCCTGGGGGCAGACTAATTTAAAGGTAAGTAGAGGATATAATCAATTATGAACAAAGAAGACAATGGCAGAGAGAGAGAGAAAAGGAGGGAGCGACCGACAGAGGGGAAGGAAAAAACCCAGAGATAATGATCATGACTTGAAGATAAAAGACGCTATTATTTAAACCCAGTCTATCTTATGTTGACATTCCAGTTAATTACCTGGAGCCTGGAGAGTACCCAACTAAAGCATGACAAACACAGCATGTCAGAACTGTGGGGACTGCAGTCTTGTTTGGAGGGCCTGCAGGTAACATTTTTGCATGTCTGGGAGCTGCCCGCAGACCAATAGAATCACCCTCACTTAGCCTACGCGCTAGTAGGAATAATCGCTTCATTATCTGAGCTAAAGGCACAGAAAGTACGCCATACAGCCGCTGTTGTTTTGAAACTGCCCACCACATATTCAGACCTGTTGACGTGACATTTCATTAATGTTCTGTCAGATCTTTTCCAGAAATAAACACGTTCCTCTGAAGGGATAAAGCACACGGGAGTTAAAAGGCTTGGTTCACCCCCAAAACATGTAAAGCAGAAACCCTCAGCTCCGTGCCTCTTTCATTACCTATGAAAACACACCCATCTGGCCTTTGTCTGTCAGTTTAGTTCACTGAGAGTTGAGTGCATTTATGCAAGAAGGTCTTCAAGAAAAAGCAGGATCACTTCACTTTGCAGAGAAACAGGATTAGCGATGTATGCTGGGGGAGGAGGGATGTGTCGACACTCATTAGTATGATGTCTTAGCACTTATTGGTATAATTCCTAAGGTATTCTGTATAACACGTATTTCATACAGGTCAAGATTAACTAAGACTATGTCTTGCCCAGTTGGATGCCCCATCAGTAATAGATAAATTCTTTCAAAAATGCCTTACATGTTCAGTTCTTTTTATTTTATTTATGTCTTAATTTTACAAGCAAATTGTTGCTGACACCTTACAGTAGCCCCCTCATGTCCAATGGTGGTACCTTCCAAAATTCACCATTGGTAGCCAAAACCGTGGATAACAGCGAACCATCCGTGGACCCCAAGTATAATGTGATTTTTGTGTACTCACAAATGGTAACTGATAAAGTACGCACAGTAAGACATTACCAACATTAAATACAGTAATAATTAGGTACCTCATTCATAGTATACAGTACTGTACTCTTTTGAGTGAAAGGGATTCTGACGTTTTAGCCTAATTTTTAAGAGACAATACAGCAACGAATATATATCATTTATCAAGGGATGACGGAGCATTCTGCTACAGCATATTTACTATACAGCCAAAATAAATACTTCTGTTTGAAGGCAAGAAAAACATGAAGGGTGTGAGTCACTTGCTTTTTATACCCCTCAAAGGACGAAGGAACAATGAAAAAACATACTGTTGCACATTTTACAGTTTTTTTTTTCGTACCACAGTAAACCAAGGATAACTGAAACCGTAGTTACTGATACTGTGGATGAAGGGGGACTACTGTACTTAAAATTTCATCGTAAAGCAGCTTGTACTGTGATAATTTGATATTACATGTGAGCTGCTGACACGCTGTAATATTTACTCCAGGAGGAGCAATTGCATTTGGGCTAATGTCAGAGTTTCTCCACTCATTCACCATCCCTAAGCCTTTGTAGGGAGAGCTGAGATACGGCATTTGTCTCCAGAGAGATCAGCGCTCAGGCTTTTCCTGGGCTTATTTTGCAGGGTGGCATCTCACGGCAACATAGCTGCCTGACTTCGTCTTGAGGAGAACCACCAAAGTTTAGCCATTTTCAACCTCATGGCTCTCAGACGTCCATGGGAATTGGGAATTGAAGGTCACTGAGTTCTCGCCGTTATTAGTTGTTGCTGAGTTGGCTGCTCGTTTATTCTTTCTGCGTCAGTCAAAAGCAGTTGTACATTTGTGCATTTTTCTGCTAAAAGGCTAATACGACACTGTTAGCCATGTAGTAATAAAACACAACATGTATATCTATTCACTTAGGATGTGAAATGAGTTTAACCGTCACTAGTCGAGCGCCATATTTCAAGACTGGTTATTTTATTCAAATGCTGAATATGCCTTAGCAGTTGACTGACTGTCAACAGAAAGAATAGGGGTCTCAAGATATACTCAAAAATTCAGTGTCAACAGAACCTAAGTCTACACCACTATTTGTGTTCAAGACCCTCTCCACTATGGAAAGTATGTGTAGACAGTAATAGACTATATAGAGAAATTAGACCATCTCTACTTAAAAATCTTGAAATTCAATGTAGCTTTGAGAATTTATTTTATACTGAATATTAAATATGCACATGTAGACTGGTACTTTCCACCCTCCCATATGAAAGGTCCTTTTGTGATCTTTACCACTTCTTTACCCTCGGCTGTAGTCATTATTTCGCAGTTTTTGGGGTGCCCAGCAATCCGACTCGGCCACAATCCACCCCCACTCCTAAATGCCGCTCCGCTCTCTTTATCTTACAAATCTATTCATAAACCTCCCGCTCTAAGAAAGAAACCTGTTAAGATCCAACTTGATCATTGACTTGCAAATACAATATTAGTTTGATATCATCTCAGTCAGGTGACTCTAGGTGGCAATCCAGAACGTTGCACCGATTTCCGAGTTTGCAGGCAATCTCACGGCAACATCAGCTATTTGATTTATGAAATTTTAAATTTAATGAACATGGTCGCAGCATATGTTTATAAGCTTATAAGACTGATCTCATCTTTGCTAGAATTTCAGCAGCTGAGCAATTAAAATGTTGTATGATAAATGAAGATTATTTTAGCCGGTTGTCAGGAGCACACACACCGTGATGAATGACTGCATGTTTGCCTGTCATACCTCAGAGCTGGGCACTTATACCCAGCGGTAAGAGAAAGAAAACAGTCAAATTGTAATGATATGTGAGTGATGTTGAGTTAAAGCTTACTTAAAGAAGCGAATACTGTAGTGACATCGATATCCCTGTGTATCCCCATGCACGGTGCAGCCTATCAACCATATGGAACAATTTATTTGAACAAGCCTGAGTTTCCCAATAGCTGTTCGCCTGTTTCCTGTCGTTCGTAACTCAAAACATGTGAGAGCTTTTCTGGCTGAGCAGATGTTCTAACAGCAGTTTTTTTTTGCACTTCCAATCATCTTAAACACCGAGAGCAGAGGCTGTTTACGTGTTTGCGTAACAAGTCCGTTTGACGCGAGTACGGCAGCGTTTAACAGCCTAATGACCCAGAGGATTTTTATCACTGAGGGTTACGGGGCTTGAAAACTGGATCGGGGCATATACACATCTGCTTTCAATAGATAAATATTCACGTTAGGTTGGTTGCAAACCGTACCCTTAAGAGCTCTTTGAGTGTTAATAAATTTAGGGGTACAAAAAATGTCGATAAAGAAAAGAGTCAGAAAACCAATTAGACCAATTACTACCACTGAGGAAGACAACAGCTGATCGCAGTAAGTCACCTGAGACTGGAAACATATTTTTTTCAACTTTTTTTCAGAATACGGTACCACGAGATTCACTGCAATGTTGGAAATAATACGCAATGGAATATTCAAATTTTAACATTTATATTGTGCTTGTGATTATTGGCACAACATTCTAAATTGTAAAACATTGCTTTGAAACAACAAAGCTTCTATCAGTTGTATGAGTGTCAGTGATGAACAGCTGGGTGGGATGAACCTTCAGACGGTTCCCACCTCCTATCTCTCTCCACAGCGTGCTTTGTGCTCTGCAGTAATCAAGCATTACTGCACTTTTCCACACTGGTTTCCACCACATCGTATAGAAAACATGGCTAGAGGAAAAACCATATCCAAAAACGGGGGTTTCCATTCCAACATGGCCTCAGTCACACCTGACCCAGTCCCCAGCCCCTATGTAGGGGCAGTGGGCTTGTAATAACCACTCTGACATATTTCTTTGAAGGCAGAGTCTGGAACAATGCAATGAAAAATACTTCAGTCAGTGGTCCCCCCCCACTCCAGAAGGACTTGAAAGTGATCCATGATCCCCCCCCAATCCGCTACCCTCCAGTTAGTCCTGCCCAGGAATTCTGCTATTTGTTGTAAGATCCCAAATTACATGCCACAACCTCGATCCTGTCTTTCTGCTAAGGTATTTTGATAAATATAGCTTCCACACATCCTTCTCACATGGAAAAGAAGTGTTCTGATAATGGTTTTCTGGGTAATATATCATTTTATATAGAATTATTATGCCCGCTTTATAATGTATGATTGTGGTCACTCATACACATGTCAAGTATACTTCAGTAATTTGTGGTTGGTAATACTGGAATTTTATATAATACCAGGAGTATGTGTTTCATGTATTTTTCATAGTAGTCATATAAAGAGATTTTACACAGATTTTCTTTTTAGATGTGACCAGAAGAGTTATATATTGCCAGTGGTATTGGCTTATTATATAGTCATTAGTTGTATACTTTGCATTCCAGTCCTGTGCCATTTTGTATTCTGCTAACCACTGGGAGCCAACAGACATTGCTCACAATGACACGTCGGTCACTGATAAACGTGTACAATCATCAAAACGTAGCATTTCCAAATGTCTCATTCTGCCACACCGTATCGACTATACAGCCAAAATAAATGCTTCTGTTTGAAGGCAAGAAAAACGTGAAGGGTGTGAGTCACTTGCAGGCTACGGCCATAATCGCAATCGTTTGCAGGTGTGCAACAATTAACAGGGACACTGTAATATATCGTCGCATTAGCTAATGTAACGGTAATAACGAATTCACACTGGGAGCAAAGGCTCATGAATTATATGAGGCTTCCGAAGCTTTGATCAGATGTTTTGTTATATATAGCCATATATTAGTCTTCGGTACAATTAGAAAACTGCATACAAATCATCTGTTTATTGTCCTGAAGTGGCACATTTGAGACCAATTATACAGTTGCAGTAGCAGTTTTATGCACTCAGCAGCGAGTCAGTCCAATTACATGAAAGCGCTCTGCGCCTCGACAGATCACTGGAAGCGAGCCGTGGCCGGCCTCTCCCGCCCTGACCTCCTGGCCCTTCGCTTCGTCAGAGACAGATGGAGCAAATACCTGACACACCTCTCTTCCTGGCAGACAATAAGCCGTGTGTTTGTGGGAACAAATGCGGCCGCCCCGGGCACCGACATGGACAGGTAGCGAGGAGCGTTCCCAGACAGCGGCCTCTGGGTCCAACGCGCCACAGCGGGGCATTTGCATGCGAGGCGGCTGGAGCAGTAATGCAGAGTGCAGGCCAGCTTAAAGGAAACAACAAACAAAACAGAAGTCAATGGCAGAAACAAGCACCTCAAGAAAATCCACATGATAGGATGCTATTAGCCAGGTGGAGGCAGATCTCAGTGACCAAATTTGTATGTGCTAAGTACTGGAAGATATGAAAGAAAAAAAATCAGGACATCAATAAGCACTGAACAAGCCCTGAAGCAGCAATATAATCCTGCCTGAATAAAACACCGCAGATAATGTTCAGAGGCACAATCTATGTGTATGTGTGTGGGTTACTCAGTGTATGTGTGTGTGTGTGTGGGTTACCCAGTCTGCATGTGTGTATGTGCATGGGTTACTCAGTCAGCGTGTGTGTGTCTCTTTATATATATATATATATGATGGGCATGCTAAAGCTAAAACAAAAACAGAAACATACAAAAATAGGTATACTGAATTATAAACGATTTATATACATATTAATTAATGGCTAAAGCTTTAGCATGTGTATCCTGATTGTACTGTTTTACTTCAGAAAAATAAAAGGAAAGTAAAGTCTGCTCTCTCTGGAGTTTCAAGATTCTACCTAAATGACAAAAAAAGGTTACATTGAATGTAATTACATCATTTTAAACTGGCCTTAAAAATCCACAATTACAGCATCTGTAAGGGAAAGTGTCTCTAAAGAAAAACAGCAACAGGTACTTTAATTTAGATCTCAGTGTGAATTTCAGTCTATATTTTTATTACATTTCTACACAGAAAAAAATAGAAGTCAAAGCTTAGGGAATATCTCTGCTTAAATCTACCACTTCATTTTTTCAGACCTGTTATTACTTATTGCGTTCCTCTGAGAGTGTCTTTGAAACTGGGCCCTTACTGGTGGCGATTTTATCACGGGTAGATGGTGATTGGTGGCATCTTTCTGGCCCATTTCAAAGAAAATAACAATCGGAACTATTCTTCCTTTGCTCATCTTTTCACGGCTCTGCTCCTGAATGTGATGGGATCTGCATGACGGAGGCCGGGGGGAGAGGCGACCCCCTTATCGGCCCTCTTATTGTGAGAAGCTGGCGAGTCAGTGGCAGCGACAATGAGCGGCGAGTGACTGACACTGACGCCTCACACATCTCGGGTTGGGGGTTTGAGGGAGCACCTTCTCCCCATGAGGCATTGTTTTCCACTGGAGCTTCAAGTTTCTTCCTGTTATGCAAAGACATGCAGTTAGGTGAACTGCCATCCTTACTGTGTGTGTGTGTGTGTGTGTATTTATTATGTTTCTATTACATTATGGGGACCAAATGACCCCCACAATGTGATAAAAACCTGTTATTTTGACATTGTGGGAACCATTTTTCAGGACCCTACAAAGATCTGTGACTGCAATCTAAAAATGCCAAAAAAAAGTCTCGTATTTTGTTTGGTTATTTGTGGTTAAGGTTAGGGCTGGGTAGGGGTTAAGGTTGTCATGTTGGGATTAGAGTTTTCCTCATTAAAATGAATGAATAGTCCCCACAAAGATATACTTACAAACCTGTGTGTGTGTGTGTGTGTGTGTCCTGGGATGTGCACCCCTGCATTGCACCCTATGCTGCAGGCCCCCGTGACCCTGTACTAGATAAGTGATTGGAAGATGGATGGATGGATCTGCGGAAACGTGCAGCAGAATGAGGAGGTTTTCCAAGCATGGTACCAAAAGCTTGATTAGGTTTGATACTTATTTTCGTAACAGTACTGAGGAGGTGCCAGTGGGGACATTCCTACACCATGTGCCCTAACTACTGCATCCATTACATCACATTTATTTAATTACATTGCATATTATTCATTTATTTCATCCAAAGTGACTTACAGTTGACTTACAGGGTTAGCCATTTGCTCAAGTGACTCGGGGTTAAGGGCCTCGATCAAAGGCCCCACTCTGCCTGCCATGGGATATGAACCAATAACCTTCCGATAAAGGGGATGGAGTCCTAACCCACAGTACTGCCCACAGCCCCAGCTACAAAGCTGTCTTCAAGGAGAGCATCCTGGTGAGGGATGGGAGGGAGCCCTACTCTGGATGCTAGGAATCTCACTTCTGGGACTCTTAGCTTTCAGGCTTCCACGGCATGAAACACATTAGGAAGTGAACTTCCCCCCTTCTTGCCACCAGCAGGGAAAAGGTGACGAGGGGGTCACATGCATAAATATGGAACCACTCTCACGTGTTGCTTGTAAATGCTTGTAAATTGCAGTATGATAAGACTTCAGCGCAATTGTAACATAATAAGACACTACAATGTGGGACATTTGGCGCACATCCCTTAACTAGGAGAGCTGTTTGGCTGCTCTGATTTTCTTTGTGGTCGATGCCACAATGCTTGTGTTCCATATGAATCACACTGAATATTACTGTGCATGAATTTGCACAAGCCACGGTTTTGCTGTCAAATGTCACTTTTTCAAATAAGTTTAATTTGTGTTTAATTTCTCAGACAAACTATAGGGAAAAGAAATGGAAAAAAGTATAATTATTTCATATTGCATGTGGATTAATATTACATGTTTTTTTTTTCTCTGAGATTCACACACACAAAAAAAAAACAATTATATTCAACCAAGCACATCAAACATTGGAACAGCCTGGAAAGCAGCTAATGTGCACCTAGTCTGGGGAATTGGCTCTTGTTGGTCCCTCTGCACCACAGCAGAATGCTAATAGACAGGATGGATGATCAGGAATCACTCACAGTTTGTAATGTTGGGCGGAGTTACAGAGAGTCGTCTGTTTCCCTTCCTTTGTGCCTCAGGGTTCAGTTCAGACCCCCCCTGTGTTTTACCTTCCATTCGAATGACCCGTTATTTAGGACAGCAGAAAGAAAAGAATCAACTAATCAAGATCCGTCCGATACCCACCCCGACGTTCTATTGGGAAAAGCGGCGGTGGACATGAGGTCAAAGGTCTCGATAGTGCTGGTAAAGCGTATTCCCAGATGGGGCTGCACTATAATTTGAGAAGCAGTGGGGGCTCATGGGGGGATATTGAAGATCAGCACTCCTTCGTGTTGTGAGCCTTATGGGAGTACAGACGCTCCCTGGGTTACGATTTTGACTTTACCATGGCCATTCCAATTCCATTCTGTTTTTCACTTTCAGTACATTATTCAATAAATTCCATGAGATATTCAACATTTTATTATAAAATAGGCCTTGTGTTAATGACTTTGCCCAACTGTAGGCTAATGTTAGTGTTTTTAAAGTAGGCTAGGCTAGGCTATGATGCTAGCTAGGATAGGTGTACTGTATTAAAATGCCTTTTCTCCTTACGATATTTTCGCCTTATGATAGGTTTACCGGAACGTAACCCCGTCGTAACCCGGGAAGTGTTTGTACTCCCTGCTTTGACTTTCCCCAGAAGGTATACTAACGCGGGTTTCCTGTTGCTTTTTCATTTCTCTGAACGATCACATTTTTACATCTGTCCGTTTTACACGTTCGGCTGTTCAGATTATTTTATAAATTTATTTGTATTTTTTTTTTTTTTTCATGGAGCTGCCAGTTTTGGCTGAAGGGACTCATTAGCCGATCCAAATGCCATTTCATCTCCGGCAACAAAACCCAAGTTGACGGGATCCCGCCCTCTCACACCGCGATCGGCACGCGTGCGGCCGCTTACGACAAATGAAACTGCAGCAAGTAGTGCAGTAATTATAGGTAGAGCAAAGCTAACCTCTTTCATAAGACGGGAAGATCTTCCTTCCGCGTGTTGGGGCCTGTCTGGAGGAGCTCGGCTCCCAACAAACTATAATGTAGCCTCTGGGCTGGAGGCCGTGAGCAGGCAGTGTGTGAGGAAACCTGAGATATCAGACATCAGCTCTCATTCTCATCCTGACCAGCATGGATGTCAGTGGCTGGGTACCATCCTCCATTTAATCAAGCTTAGCTCACACCCAACAGCCTTTAAATGAATCTCTAACAGCCCAGGCAGCTACTTAGCTTAAGGAAAATATTTACTGTATGTCAATGCAGAATATATGACATGTGATTTATAGCTGTGCTCATTTGTCACTTACACATATAATGAAGGCCCAGTGCTGTTGGTTTGGGTTGAGGGAAAAACAGGACTAAACATTCCTCTCCACACTGATTGTACGCCTGCCTAGAAAAATACAGAAGACAGTGATATTATTACATTATTGAGTTACTGCATACCTTACTGGGTTTGGTTTTTAAACTACAGGTTAATTTATAGATTTTATAAAATGGGAGATGGGCCTTGTAAGTGCTTTGCTGTTCAAAAATTTCAGTTTGTTTATGTAGTAGTAAATAACCGATGCAGGACTTCTAAACCTGTTTCATCTTTATTTACAATATAAACAAAGGAAAATCATGATGACAACAATCATCAAAGACTGTATTGCTCTCTGCCTTCAGCTTATTCTCCTTTTTCCCAAAAGACAACAACAATAGTGGAATATACCAATGGCGAATCAGCATGGGGGAGTTCCAATGGTCACACAATCACAGCGTTAAAATAACAATATAGGCAGAATAAGAAAAATTACACAAACATTAAATCAATTCACCACATAATTGTAATTATTTCACAATACTCCTAATTATGGCTCATACAAGTACAATTATAGAAGCTGCAATATTCTTTAACGAGATGCTTGTAAAAGATGGTTAGATCCATTTGTAAAGGTCTCTGTGATATAAAGGTCTCTTGATGAAATAACAAATAGCATTTTAATTACGGTCTTTTAAGCAGAATTGTAAAAAAACACTTTTTTTTTAAAGTAAGAAAGGGCATATATGCATATAATTTGTAAAATAATCGCTTACTTTAGAAATGTTTGGAAGTTTTAGTTTTAAGCATTAAAAATACTACATGCACAATTAATTTGGGTATAATGCAAACCCTGACAGCCTTCTGCTGATGATTCTTCACTGCTGCTAGGGAATACTAGGAGGCTGGTCAGAGGTCTCGACAAACTTCAGAGCTTAACCTAAACAGAGACACTCCTCTCTGGATATGCGCCTTTCTCCCTGTGCCACTGAAGCAGAAGTCAATTCTGATCATCCATGCCTTCATTATAACCTCTCTGAGGCTACACAGCCGTCAGGTGTCATTACACGCCAACCTGGTTAGCGGAATACTGCCCCACTTACATCACCGGCAAGTGGGGACAGGAAGAGAGAGGAAGATATTCCTACGTTCATGATGTGCAAGTGGCACCTGGTAGCACAGCTGTGGCGATGCCTGCTCCCGTAACTCGGTCATAAGCGTTACGGCCGCCATGACGGCGCACAGAGACGGAGAGCACCGCCGTTCCCGACACGTGGATGCAAAGCGTTTCGGCTTTAATTTTTCAAATCTGACTGTCGCACGGAAGGAAAGCCTTCATAACGTCAGCCGTGCCAAGACTCAGTTGAGAGAGAGCGGCGGAGTCGACGCCGCGTATCCTCGTCGTGGGACTGACGTCCGCCGCTCTGCCTGCCAAGAGGACGAGAGCTTCAGGGCTCCAGCGCCCCTCAGGCCTCGGGGTTTCTGCTGGAGGCGCCGTGCCAACAGGAAAAATTAAACTGCTGCTCCTGAAAGTGTTCCAAGCAGAATCAAAGTGGCGAGGCAGCTTCTTAGCACTGCTATGGATTCGGGGGACAACTCAAAGGGAAGCAGGAAAAAAGCATCTACAATCAATCATCTTAAACGGGATCTGCATATTATAATACATGCGCATTAAATCAAAGCCTTGGCTTCTCTTGTGGGCCCTTTTCTGTGTTCGGTATTAATGACAGAGCTGATTTAGGCTAAATGTGGAGTTCCTATCTGTACCAGATGCCTTAAAAGAAACAGAGGTTTTCCCTTTAATGTTTTCCAAAAGAACAAAAAGAACAGCACCCCCCCCACACCCCATCATCGGCGTTTTTCGCATGCCATGTAATGGTCAGATGGCCCGGGCGCCTTGTGTGTGTGTGTGTGGGGGGGGGGTTAGTAAGACTGGTAATGCTGCGAAACTTGCCCAGTGCCGCCTGCAGTCGAGCCGGCCCTCTGCGCTCAGTGGGGGCCACTGGACTTGGCACCCCCACCACCAGGCTCAGGCCCCCCAGCCAGACTCAGGCCCCCCCGCCAGGCCGCTCCCTCAGCCTGCGCTTCTTGGCCACTCTTATCAGTCCCTCCTGCCAAGTCTCAGATCACAACATTTAGCTTGTTCTTCTAATGTCATTTTCCAGTCCCCCCCCAAAAAAAAAACTCACGGTGCAGACGGCCAGCCTGGCTGAGAAGCGGTAATGCTAGAGACACCCACCCTGGCTCTTTATGGCTGTGGCTCAGTGGAAGCCATGTTTGCCTCTGAGCTCCATGGGGCTGCGCACTGCACACATCCTCAGGGCGTCAGGCCACTGCACTGTAGAAAGTTTAGCTCCCGTATATAGAATTGCATCTAAAAGGAGCGTATAACACAAGACACATGGTAACCCTGCAGTACTTCATATTCATAACTGTGGGCAATACCTGCAATGCTCAGTTGCACAGTCAAGTTGTATTTATTTCTTATACCTGAAATAATTACTTCCCCCAGTGGAGTTGGAGCCATTAGCTTCAAGCCTGTGCAGATGTTTGCTGCCCCATTTGTCACGTAAGTGGCTAGTACCTGTGGCTTCGAAATGCCGACCTCAGGGCATTGTGGGATACGTACTCATCGTAGGCCCTGGAATAGCTTAATAAGGAAGCCAGACACCATCATGTGAATAATAATGCAGTTTGATGCAAAATTAAAGTAAATCTATGGCCAATATTACGGTATATATGAAGCTGAGCAGCACTAATAATCAGGCAGTATAAAAGATATGAATAATTACATGAGCAGGTACGTGATCGTCCTCCTTCTCTCAGTTTTATTTTGCTTCTGGAATGGTGATGAGTGCTTCCAGCTGCTGACACTGGGTAACTCTCCAGTTTCCCTCACTAGAATACTGGAATATCAGCCAGTTGTTCCTTTTCTTTCCAACTCCTACCCTCTCTTTCCAGCTGTCAGGAAGGCACGGCGTTTGGAGCAGTGGGGTGCAGCCCTTTTGATCCTCTCTCCTGGTGTAGCTTTTTCTTGGTTG
>JAODJU010000039.1:7775608-7795008 GCA_026776725.1 Gnathonemus echidnorhynchus
CCGCCTTCCGTCCGTGGCTTGGGGGACATGGGTGATGATTTATAGAGTGTGACCAATTGATTGTGTTTGCTGGTGCCAGGCTGCTTCTTACAGGCTCTAGTGACCATGGCTGTGTTGGTTAAATATGTTAAAAGGAGGCAAGAAGGAAGCGTGCAGGAAGAGCCGGAGCAGTAAAGAGGGAACAGGATGGTCCATTTTTCAGATTTCTTGGACTCCCGTAGCCTGATGACGCTGCGTCAGGGCGCTAAACATCTGAAATGTCAGCGGCATTGTGCCCGTGTGAATACATCAGCCAGGAGGAGCCTCTACTGGCGAGACGGCCAGAGGAGGCTGCAAAGAGAGTGAGCATGACCTAAAGGAACGGGCCGTGTGACCGTAGCTGCCAATCCGGCATTCATCACCCAGAGAATGCACATTGCGGGGCGCGCTGGCCAACTACCCAGAGACCTAGATTTAGAAAGGACTCTAAGCCTCTTTGTCATGCTTCTCGCAGGGCGGTTCACAAGGGTCGGGGCGGGCAGGGTGCTTGGGGAGGGGCGCACAGCTGTCTAGCAACAAGAGAACCTGATAGCATGCTGGTGGAGATATATCCAGAAAAACCTACAGGAGGAGAACCTGATAGCTGACCGGGGGAGACATATGCGGAATACCTCCAGGAGAATCTGACAGCAAGCTGGGGGAGACAAATGTGGAACACCTACACGAGAACCTGATAGTATGCCAGGGAAGACATTCGCGGAACACCTACAGGAGGAGAACCTGATAGCAGGCTGGGGGACACATATTTGGAACTCCTACAGGAGAATCTGATAGCATGCTGGGAGAGATATATGTGGAACACCTACAGGAGGAGAACCTGATATCAGGCCGGGGAGACATATGCAAAACACCTACAGGAGGGGAACCTGATAGCATGCCGGGGGAGACATATGCAGAACACCTACAGGAGAACCTGAGAGCATGCCAGGGGAGATATATGCGGGACACCTATCGGAGGAGAACCTGATATCAGGCCGGGAAAACATATGCAAAACACCTACAGGAGAACTTGATAGCATGCCGGGAGACATATGCAGAACACCTACCAGAGAACCTCATAGCATGCCGGGGAAGATATATGCGGAACACCTACTGGAGGAGAACCTGATAGCATGCCAAGGGAGACATATGCAGAACACCTACAGGAGAATCTGATAGCATGCTGGGGGTAAATTTATGCAGAACACCTACCGGAGGAGAACCTGATAGCATGCCAGGGGAGACATATGCGGAATGCCTACAGGAGAACCTGATAGCAGGCCGGGGGAGACATATGCAGAACACCTACAGGAGGAGAACCTGATATCAGGCTGGGGAGACATATGCAAAACACCTACAGGAGGAGAACCTGATAGCAGGCTGGGGGAGACTTGCGGAAAGCCTACATGAGAACCTGATAGCAGGCCGGGGGAGACATATGCAGAATACTTGCAGGAGAACATGATAGTATGCCAGGGGAGATATATGCAGAACACCTACAGGAGGAGAACCTGATAGCATGCCGGGGGAGATATATGCGGAATACCTACTGGAGGAGAACTTGATAGCATGCCGGGGGAGACATATGCAGAGCACCTACCGGAGAACCTCATAGCATGCCAGGGGAGACATATGCAGAACACCTACAGGAGAACCTGAGAGCATGCCGGGGGAGATATATGTGGAACACCTACCGGAGGAGAACTTGATAGCATGCCGGGGGAGACATATGCAGAACACCTACCGGAGAACCTCATAGTATGCTGGGGAAGATATATGCAGAACAATTACTGAAGGAGAACCTGATAGCATGCCAAGGGAGACATATGCAGAACACCCACAGGAGAACCTGATAGCATGCTGGGGGAGATATATGCGGAAGACCTACAGGAAGACCTGCTAGCATGCTGGGGGAGACATATGCGGAACACCTATGGAAGAACCTGATAGTGAAGCCATTTGTGAGCGCGGGAGCAGAGGGCACAACAATGTGTCCATCAGAGATGTATAGGCACCCTGCCTAATGTTAGCGCTGATAATGTTCCCTTTGAAATGCGTACACAGCACCAGGGTGGCTCGAGTGGCTGGGGAGAACATGCCAGACCTGTGAGAGGGGAGTCCATGCTTTCTCATGAATCTCATAGGCTTAAGGGTTGTTGCATGACAAGCTGAGGCGAAGAGCTATGTGCCACAATTTCTACGCATTTGGCTTATACATTTGTGCATAAAGACGTCATTTTCACATTTACAACCCAAAAATGCATTTATCAATTGAACTAATTCCTTCCACCACTGAGTTTCTGCTAATTTCAAATTGTGTTTAGAAATAAAGATTATAATCACACATTATAATCAAGTTAGTACAGGCTGGCACTACTTCTGACCAATCAGATTCGACGATAGAAAATGTGCCATTTTATAAGAAGATGTAAGTGGTGGCGTTCAGCATGAATGAGTGTCGCTGAGTGTAATCTGGACAAGGTCGTGGAAAAGCGGGTGACGGCTTACAAACAAAAAGCAGATGATTTAGTGCCATTTGAATTTCCTCAAAACCGGCAGCGTTGTCTGTTTACATGTGGTTTGTGATGCTTGGGCACGCCCACTTTTCAGGGACTGTACCGTGGTGTGCGGTGCGGGCTTCCCGTACGAAACCATGCCTCAGGTGGAGTGTCTTCAGGCGCTCTGCTTGCATCGCCCCCTCTGGAGTGGCCCATGTGCATTCCTGGGGAGGCGGACGGGTGCCGAGTTACGTTCCCAAAAAGCAGCTGTCGACAGGGTCGGGGGAGAGCCAGCAGATACCGCTATCCTCAGATGTTGCAAGTTACCCAGGGCACAACTGTGCTTCATGTGAAAAGGTTAAACTACACTTAAGTTTTAGACTGTTAAAAAACTTACTCTGGAGGGAAAAAAGAACATCAAATGGAATCCAGTTGCCGCCAGTTAAGACTTTAAATCATGTTTCCATTCCCTTCTGCCGGGGTTGAGTAAGGTATCTGTGTGCAGAGGATGGAGCTGTTTATGGGAAGGTGAAAAAAAAGTTCACCCTGGCCCATTAAATGACATTCAGATGGAGCTGTGAAGCTTTCGCAGAACCTGGGCCGTCTGCTGTGCTGCCTATGAGGGAGCAGGTCTGCGGGGCCATTCTACTGCCTTTTTGGACTTGACGGTCGTGTGGGCAGGGCAGCGTGTCTGGGAAGATCTTTGATGCATGGTACTGCTATTCTAAGACTACACAGAAAGCAGGGCTTCGTCCATAAAATACCCAAACGAATTGAATTCATCAATGTAACACTGTAAATTCATTTTATTTGTGATTAAAAGTGTAATCTATCTTAGTAATTGAACCACAGCATTTATCATTTCATAGGAGTTGCTTTCAACAACATATAATTTTCCCTTTGAAACCACGACAACAGCCCATAGATACCCATTGACGCCATTCTTCACTGGAAGTCTATGGTAAATTCATGTACACTTTGTCTAAATACAGAATCAATGAAAGCTTATTGATGAATATACTTCAATTACATGTTTTCGGAGCTTGCCCGGATGTTGTGTTTCACTGGGAGTCTTTGGCTATGTCCACATTCAGGGGTTACATCCTTTGAAGGATGTGGTCTATGAAGGCATAGCCTTTGTATGCTGCATTCTTAATAGGTTGAACAGAAAGTATTGTCAAATGGAACGGTTTGGCCTACAGATAATTTCCTATTTGTGTCACCAGCTGTTCCCGACCCTGAGTCACGAAGCGCCACTCCTATCGCCTAGCTGGGACACGCCCACTTTAGCTCTGTACAATTAATCTTGGGATATGTTGGGCTGAGAAGGACCCATCGGGTGGATCCTTCACAATTACACCAAAGAAGGAGGCATTTCCAGATCGCATTTGATGGAGCCTTTGAAATGGGACAGCCTTGTCACACCACTGTGACACATCCAGTCTTTCAATGCAGCCTTAGGAGGATGCAACCCCGTAATTCAGATACAGGCTATGAGGGGTTCATACATAGTTTTTGCTTAGGCAACATTAACTGGGCAGATAGACTTGCAGTCAGATATTTTAGTAGCCAGGCTTCTCTGCATGGTGATTGGGAGATGCCTTGACAAGACAAGATAAACTACCAGTAACATTAATGCTCACAACTGACAAGATTCACATGCTGTCTGTGCAGTTGGCTGACAACATTCATTCATTTTGTCGCATTCAGGGGCACTAAAGCATTTCAGTGCAACCCAGAGTGACAGTTCATCATTTTGTATGTCATCTTTCGCCATCGGCATTTGTAAATGTTGTAAATAAAGTCATTATCATTGAGTTCGGTTGTTTGCTTAATTTTCACTGGAAGTTCAGTGACCAAGTAATACAAGAGAAAAAAAGCCCTTTTTTGGTTACACTGCCAGCCGTCCACACTGTGCTTCCTCCATTGGAAAAAGCACCATCTGCCACAGGTCTGCATCCTTCATGATGGGCAGACGCAGGTACATCAGCCTGCCTTCATGCCTACAGGCTGCAGCAGAATCGGCCCATGCAGGTCAATAGAATGCCTGTATACCTACCTAATGTAATTATAGTGTGCTATCATTAGCATAACATGCGTTGTAGCTTAGCTATAAAGTACATTTCATCCGTTCACTGTTTAAACAAAAGGAGCTAGCAATGTAACACAACACAGAATACATGACCGGTTTTATACAGAGTTAAAACATCACAGTGAGACTGAGGCATCTTACACAGTAAGTTAATAGCTGTGGGACTGTTGTGATTTTAGGCGTAATTTTAGCAAGATTTACAGTGTGCTGTTTAGTTTAATTTGGTATTGAGTTACAGTCACTGGAATTTAGTTTATCCGTAAAGCTATGGAAGCAGTCAGCTGTGCAATGTTCAGAAAAAAATTATATTCGCTGACAAGGGTCTACGCGTGCTTACACTCATATACACACTGACACACACACACACAGTCACACACATTCTCTCTCACACACACATTCTCTTTCACACACACTCACACTCTCTCTCTCACACACACACACACTCACACACATTTTCTCTCTCTCTCTCTGTCTCTGACCTTAAAAATTGTCCCCACAATGTCAAAATAACTGGTTTTATTACATTGTGGGGATCATTTGGTCCCCATAAGGTAATGTAAACATAACCCACACACACACATATTAGCAGGCCCTGAATCTGGTGTCTGCTTTACATACACGTGTGGGGAGAGGATGGTGACTGACGCTACGTAATATGCTATTTGCAGGCTTTTTGTCTTTTGATTACCAGAAGGAGGGCCAAAGTTCCAATCTAGTCTCGCCCTAGGTTACGCCACTACGCCGTGCACTATAATAATTCAAATAAACATGTCAGAGATATTTCCTGGCAAGAGAAAAGGGAGGAAGCCGGACATTTCCTTCAAAAACACATGTGCTGATGATCAAGATCAGAGGGAATGTGTGGGTCAGATATGTTTGAGCACCGGATAGAACCTCTAAGATGAATTCGGAGGTCATCCCTTAAGCTTTTTTTAAATATATACATTAGCTTTTGCTATTTTGAATAGTTTAACATTTCATTAACTTTTGCTCATTCAGATTTATTATGTTAATGTTTGAAAAAGGTGTGCGCGAGCCTTTGATTTGTAAGCTTCATGGCTATTTGGAGATTCTGATGATAATAATAATTGTCACTTTTATTTATAAAAACTATGGGAAAATATTAGGAAACAGAACATATTTAGAACAAAATGTTGTTTTTTTTCTATGGCCATAAAGGCAGTTTCGGGTAAATACATGTGCAGGATCTGCTGAATTGCAGGTGACATCACAGGATCCGGCCAACTTTTATATTCCGCATAGATGTCAAAATGCTGGACACATCCCTCACACCTTGATTTCATTATAAAATAAACCATGAAATATAGGAAAAAAAACAGAAACTTCATCCTTCTGCAGGAGGGATTACTGACCATAATAAAATACACTCAGCACCACATCAGGTGCATGATGCTTTTACTTAAAGCAGCAAGAGCTGTGGACTCTGACAGGGTCTGTAGAAAAGCCGCCCTACACTCTCCTCACATCTTCCCCAATCAATAGCGAGCCTCACGTATGACAGACAAGGCCCCTTATCGCCCCCCGCCACAGCCCCAACCCCAGCCCCAGCCCCGGCCCCTTCAGGAGATTAGCCAGGAGATGGAAACCCCAAACTTTTTACATTTTATCAACGTTGGGCTTTAGCCCCCTGGTCGATTGGCTCCGTTCCTCGATTGTTAAGTGTCTGGGCCGTCTTAATTGACTGACTTCTTCACTGGCACGGAGGCATATGAGCGGGAACTGAAAGCAGATGGCACAGGATCTGTGACCATATGATAAACTCTGGCACAGAAGGAGCCAGGCGCTAAAGCAAAGACTGTTCCCCTGTGTGGAGCCTGATACTGTGTATTTATTAGGGGGTAGATGCATTATGGCCAACCGCGATATTGGCAATCAGTCTCTGACTATTGGTGCAATTTGCATGTACTTGGTATTATTTACATAAATATCCCTTTAATCCTGAACAGATACCAACCAAGGGACCTGAAATTTTACATCTATCGGCAGTCAGCATATTTTAAGGCATAAAACTATAAAATGCTCATTAGAGGCAGTCGACTTTGTCGTCATGAGTCCAGTGGATTTATTTACCGTAGGATGGCATTGCGCTCCCCGATTTTAATGAAAACACTGAAGGCTTTGAACAGCCCTTTGAGGTTCGAGACGCTTTTCGGCGCCCTGCCCTGAGCCCCCTCCTGATTGGTGGCTTTGCTGCTTTGCTGCGATGTCGCTGTTTTGACATAACAAAATTAGCTTATACTGGAAAGTGTCATTTAACATTTTTTTGGGGGAGAGTGTGTTTCAAATCAGGAAATGTAATAAGAGGAAATTAAAATGGTTCACATTACATTAAGTAACCTTTGTAATGAGTGTTAAAAAAGCAACAAAAAGAAATCCATATGCATCGCTTGTATAAAGTGTTCCTCTGCCTGCATTTCGCTCTGGTTGGTAGTGCACGTATTGGACATTAGGACACCCCCTGCGTGCTGTAATAGGAGCGTCTCAGCTCCAGGTGAAGCGCAGGACACCGCCTGAGACATACTGACTCAGTGCCCCCACTAATCTGACAATGGCGTCTAGCGGGAATCCTGGCTTCAGTCTGAGATTAACAGCCTTCTGAACAGCAAAGTCCTGATGGCAGCGGAAAACGTGGTGGGGGAGGCTGTTACCCATTGGACTCTGCCAGCTGTCCCCCAGAGAGGGGTATGCGGCTGTCGGTGGGGCATTTAGGCACATTGTGTATTCTGCAGATTGGATGTTCAGTTCTGCTCTCAGGTAAGGGTATAGGCTAAAGAGCTGAAGGTTATCTGGAATATGCCTTACTGATGTAACTTATGGTTACTTGGGGTAAACACTTCAGGAAACTCCTGGACTGGCAAATAAATCTGTTTGTGAGAAAAACAAGAATATCCCCCTGGGTTAAATAAAGTTTATCTTATTTTATCTGAAAATATCAGGCACTGACAGGGCCTACAACTCCACACAGCCTCCGCATCACATGACCCAACATAGCCAATCCTTTGCAATAGCCTAACAGGGATTGGTGCCATTAGGAATCAAAACAGACAGGTCAACATGAGTCTGGCTCAGTCCTATCTACACTTACACAGTGCTCTTCCCATTACTTCAGCACGAGACATAAGACATAATTTAAGAAACAATTACCATTAACAGCACTGCCAGATACAGACTCAGAAGTCCTTATCCTTATGCTCTTCTGAAAAGCCGTCTCTCCACAGTCCAAGATGCTGTAACTGCTCTTGTGGGCTGATCATCCTGCCCATTTTGCATACTTACTTGTGTACTTGGGCCTGTTTTCAATCTTCTCCAATCTCCACACATTAGTGTTACTAACATGTTGCAATTAGAAGTGCTGTAAAATCAGGAGAGGCAATTAAATCCGCAGAGTGGAAATCCTTTGCTGGCTTGCCAGTTAATTCTGCTAAAAAAAAAGGCTTTTGAGGAATTAAAAGTGATTATGAGCGATGAGTAAAAATCCATGTTGCAGGAAGTGTCAACATTTACAGAATGGGCAAAAATAAATAACAAGGCTACAAATTCTACTAGTATAAATTTAATGGTGAAAAACACAGAGAAACATTTTATACAGTCGTCAGACAGGAGCATGCAATATATTTTTCATTATAGGTGAAATACCACAGACTGAAATATATTCAATGCAGCACTGTTTAATCTGATTAGAACAGAAGATTAAAAAGCAAGCGCAAACTAACACAGGGAAGTGTTTCTAATAATTTATATGTAAAATTCCAGAGAATATTACTGTCAGTTTTAGTTCTGTGAATTATTACCAAATTACTATCCAGGCATCATTAACATCTGCTGCAGCTTTGGAATAAGGTAGCCCTGTCTTGGACATTTCCTGTGGATTTGCACACTTCCTGTGGAGACATTGTCCTTTTCCTTTCCTCTCCTGCTTTGCATCGATAATATATCAGTATAATACCCAAGACAATTTACGTGAACTATAATTTTATCTGTGTACCATGCTAGCTCAGTTGATTTGGACAAAAGCATATGCCAAATAAATGCAAATGTGATGCAGTGTAGCTACCTAACCATTTTCCGATGTGTGCTGCTGGAGCAGAGATAAAATAGTGCTTTCCTGGAGCAGTCTGGCCTAAGTACCTGATTAAGGGGTGTAATAGCAGGAACTCTCAAGGGATCAGTATCAGGACACATCCAGCCCCATAACTACTACACCAGCGACTCAGAGGGGGCGGTGCCATTGAGCGAGAGCGAAAGAGAGTGGGGTGCTTAATGGCTCGCTGGATGGTCTCACTCTTGTCTGCACTTGAGGCTCTCCATCTGATTCAGGGATATATAGCAGAGTGACTGTGAAAGAGGGTGAGAGGACTTTGCTAGCTACTTAAACATCTCCCTATGTTTCTTTGAGGCTTTCTCCCAGTCAAGTTCGTTATCCTAGCCTGGAAAGGATGAGGTATAAAGAATAAATCCCAACTGCAGGATGCAGATGAAATATCAAGCACCAAACCTATAGCTGACAAAGTGGGAGGAGGTAGGCCAAATATAGAATAGGCACCTGTCAATCATCTCTCTGGTGGGAGGAACACTTATGACCTGACCAATGAGGGTAAAGTTCATCTGCTAACAGAATACACAGTGCTAACCAAGTCCCTATGTTTGTAGTCCCTAAGTCTCATGTACATTTAATCAATAAATACAAGTCACAGTGATGTCTTTGTTCATTTTAGGTCATTGCTTCTACACAAAGGAGAACAGTTACTCAGATCCACTGAATCAGTGTTTCTCAGTTTCCATCACATGTCATAAATGGCAAATATCTGGTACTGGGGCGTGGGGAGCTGGGAGAAAGCAAAAATGTGGACTATCTGTAGGTTCCTGAGGACTGGGTTATAAAACATGGTGCTACATAAATTCTTCACCACAATATTATTTTTGTGAAAAACTAGTGCTATGATGTCTCATCTAGTCTATATTCATTGTATATTCATTGTGCATTATAGCCATACTACTGCGACCATTAACATTGTATTATTTGATTGGTGTTCTTCAAATGTTCCAATATTTAAAGCATTCTTTTCTTTTTTTTTTTTCGTTTTTACATAAATAAAATAATTTATATGTGAATTAAAGAATGATGTTTTTGTATGTGCATGTTTCTTTTTAAATCATCATGCGATTAATTTCAGTTTACTTATAATACGATTGACCCACAATTATGGCTGTAATTTAAATTAATTATTGTATTGTTACCAGCTAATAGATTGCTTTCCCCCAACCTCTGTCCATGGAATAATCCAGGGATTTCTGTTCCATGCTTTGCTGAAATGGTACGGATGATAATTACCAACTCAAAGAAAGTGTGACTGTCTTCATGTGCAAATAGGGGAGGCCCTTAGGTACTATGGGGATGAAAAGCCCATAACAAAAGGCCTCAGAACGTGGCAGCATTGTAATTAACAGCGGTAATTACTAGGGGGACAGGTGACCCACTGATGGTAAAGGCCCGACATGGCCGGTACAGAGGGTCTGAGGGCGCAGCCCTTACGGAGCGTCTGAGGGCGCGGCCCTTTACGGAGGGTCTGAGGGTGCGGCTCTTTACGGAGGGTCTGAGGGTGCGGCCCGTACGGAGGGTCTGAGGGCGCGGCCCGTACGGATGGTCTGAGGGCACTGCCCTTTACAGAGGGTCTGAGGGCGCGGCCCGTACGGAGGGTCTGCGGGCGCGGCCCATACCGAGGGTCTGAGAGCACGGCCCGTACGGAGGGTCTGAGAGCACGGCCCGTACGGAGGGTCTGAGGGCACGGCCCGTACGGAGGGTCTGAGGGCGCGGCCCGTACGGAGGGTCTGAGGGCACGGCCCGTACGGAGGGTCTGAGAGCGCGGCCCGTACGGAGGGTCTGAGAGCGCGGCCCGTACGGAGGGTCTGAGAGCGCGGCCCGTACGGCGGGTCTGAGAGCGCGGCTGGCCCGCTCCACCAGAGTGCATTCATTTGCAAAACGCTGCTTAGAGGTAATCCATCGCTGCTCAGGCTCCCACTGAAAGGACAATGTTGGGTCACTTTGGTATTAGGCTCTCAGAAAAGCCTGGGTCTGGATTCCAGCTGAGCTTCTGTAAGTGAGACCAGCATCTTCTACACATAATGAAAGTCAGTGATGTGCTACCATAAACGCAAGATTCTTTGGGGACCTTAATAAAACAGAATCACACTCATCACTGGTGAACATAATTCCAGTCTTACAGCAGTAAAATCTCCCTATCCCTTTACTAAAACAAAGATGAACTTGCTTGGATTTGTATTAATTAAAAAGTAAGTAAGTACACTGTCTTTACTTTACTGGCCATCTCATTTCAGCCATTTTACTGAGTGGAATACTGATTAAGCAGTCCTGCCTGGAGGTACAAGTATAATTATGTTTGTTTGATTAGGACCTGCCACATTCAGGTCAATGGTTCAGGTTCTCGGCCATTTTCCTGCCTGCTGCCCCACTGTAAGGAAGCACCCAAAACCATGAATCACGATACTCTTGGATGCACACATTGCTAGTCAGACATATACACCCCACTGTAGTGAATGAAATTGATTTATAACAATGCATTGAATCTACCTGAGTGATTGGCTTACGGTATTTATGCCCGCTTGAAGTACAAAAAGGAATCACACAAGTTTTGTACAACAATGTTACTAAAGCAGGAATCTGAGCTTAACCAAAATGTCTTAGGCCTGGCCTGTTCAGTTTTTGCAAAAGCCTGTTTCCAAACAGGTTTGGGGGGTCTTTCCACAAGCAAATGACTATAAGGACTACCTGCAGGAAAGCAAGTTTGTTCTTATTTAGCCAAATCCATAGTTATCCTAGCTTTCTCCCATTTAGATCAGCAGATATCTGACAGGGGGCCTGTTTGTGCCTGATAAGACATACATATATTTGAAATTTGTTAAACTTGCAATAACACCATATTCATCAAAACATATCTGCCCAAACCAGATCATTACAGCAGCCCAGGGAATCGAGTGAACGACTGAACAAACACTGATTTGAGTTTTTCAAAGGACTGAAAACCGCGGAAGACATGCAGGGAGATCACGTCAATAACAGAGCTGGATCTTTGCAGGCTGACTTCATGCTCTAATGGGTGCCATGAGCACCAGTCTTTAAAAGCCCCTTAAGGACAAGTTCAAAGTAAACACAGGGTGAGGAACTGCCACTGAAGTCCACATATATGTCCTATTTTTAATGACTTCTGTTACTGTCTAATGATTAAATGCAATGCTTGGGTATGACCGTTAACAGACATCTGCACTATTAAACTACTAACCCTTATTTATTTTCAACACAGTAATAAGAAGACCCATAATATTTACTGTCAACATATCATTCCGTAACCTATGTATGGAACTATGTATTTGAAATAGCTGGGGAGACATTTTGTTGACTCCATATTTGAAAACAAAGCAGAAAATATGCAAGGCAGCATCCAACGTGAACCGCATGTGTAGGGTTCAGTCAATCGCTGAACCTCTTTCTAAGTTTCTAGATTGTTTTCTCACTGACGTAATGCCTGAGATCACAGCCAAATTATGTCATCAATGAGCCCAACATGATGCGCGGATCGCTTCCATAAATCAGCCTCCATTCGCTGTTTTTCAAGCATCCTCAAGACTCCTCTCTAAATGAGGAACACAGCCTCCAACTCCCTGAGCACGAATACAGCCGATTTGGCAGCATACTGTACAGCCAGGAGACATTCACACGGAGACATACTTGTTCTTTCAGGTTAAAAAAAGCAACAGAAAACACCAAAATCAATAGACTGAACACTTTCTCACAAATCCAGCAATAGTTTGATAGTCTTAAACTCAATTGCACACATTTAAATACAGGAAATGTTGTTAGGATTTGGTGATATATAGTTTTGATGGTAATTGTCCTAGAAAACTGATTTATATCAAGCAAGTTATAAAAAGTAAAGAACCGATTGCATCGCCTGTTTCCTCTGCAGAGACATTCTTCTCCTGGTGGGTGAACAGTGGACCTTGCAGCCGGTGCCAAGTTAGTGCCCGCATGAATGACATGGAAGCTGGCAGCTCTTATCTGAGCTTCTCGCCGGCCCCCACGCAAAGCCCCCACACATTCTCCACCCTCACGTTTCCGCTCGTGCTCCGGGGAGCTTTGTCAGGCTGCAGCCCGGCCGCAGAAGCACATCTCCCAGTGTCGTTCCCAGTCATGAGATATGAAAACGCAGCTGGAGAGGCCATTATGACGGAGGAAGAGGCAGCCGGCTGTGGTCTAGGGAGTCGTGGCCTGTGCTTTCACAGCCGACTGAACTAATGAACAGATTAATCCATCAATCACATTTTATTTACCGTCATTCGTTTTTGCAATCAAGTTGTCATAATGCACTTTACGGTCAGTTTTGAAGCTTGGGGCCAAGTGACCCCCCAGAATGGGAGGTGGAATTAACAGAGCAAGAGTAATGGTTAATTGTATACTTACAGAGGCAAGGAAGTAGGAGAGTGTGACCTGGGTGGGCGGAGTGGCTGTGCGATTAAAAACACATCATGGGACTGAACCGAGTCCATATCAGACCAGATGTTAGAATCAAAAGCCATAAAGGCTAAACAGCTCAGAACAATCCAGCTTGCTTCACAATACATAGGTACACTATATGGGCAAAAGTATTGGGACACAGATCTTAATCATTGAATTCAGGCGTTTCATTCAGACCCATTGTCACCGATGTATAAAATCAAGCACCAAGCCATGCACAAATGGGTCCTTCTAAGAGCTTCTGAATTCAAGCATGGTACTGTAATAGAATGTCACCTTTGAAATAAGTCAGTTTGTGAAATGTCTTCCCTGATAGATATTCCACAGTCAACTGTATTGTGGTATTATTACAAACCGGAAGCATTTAGGAACAATAGAAACTCAGCCATGAAGTGGAGGTTGCCGCTCAGTTGACTCAATAACTGCAGAGTTCCAAACTTCCTCTGGCATCTCCAACACTAAAACTGCACCAGGAGCTACATGGAATGGGCTTCCACGACCAAGCAGCTGCACGCCAGCACAATGCCAAGAGTCAAATGGAGTGGTATAAAGCACACTGTCCCTGGGCTCTGGAGCAGTGGAAACGTGTTCTGTGGAGGGACGAATCATGCTCCTTTGTCTGGCAGTCGGATGGACGAGTCTGTAAAGTTTGGTGGAGGAGGGATAATGGTATGGGATTGTTCTTCAGGAGTTAGGCTAGGCCCCTTAGTTCCAGTGAAGGAAACTCATAATGCTTCAGCAAACCAAGACATTTTGGACCATTCTATGGTTCCTGTGTTTTGGGAACAGTTTGGTGAGGGCTCTTGTTCCATGAGGGCTCCTGTTCCAGGATGACTGTGCCCCAGTGCACAAATTAAGGCCCATAAAAACATCGTTGGATGAGATTGGTGTGGAAGAACTTGACTGGCCCACACAGAGCCCTGACCTCAACCCCAACGAACACCTTTGGGATGAACTAGAATGAAGATTGCAAGTCAGACCTTCACGCCCAACACCAGTGCCTGACCTCAGAATAGCTCTTCTGGATAAATGGGCAAAGACACACAGACACACTTCAAAATGTCATGGAAAGCCTCCCCAGCAGAGTGGCAGCTGTGAACTCCATATTAACAGCTATGGACTTGGGATGTCATAAAAGTTCCTGCAGGTGTAATGGCCAGGTGTTCCAATAGTTTCATCTATGCAATGTAGATAGATAGATAGATAGATAGATAGATAGATAGATAGATAGATAGATAGATAGATAGATAGATTATTTGTTCCCTTTTCCCATATGAATCCAAACTTCTTGTATTTCCTGTTGTTGTTAGTACTATTATCCAAGATTTACTGTGACAGGGAAGTATGAGTTGCTACAACCTAATAGACAAATGTCTGGCGAATGACAAGCTACCCAGTAATGAACTATGTAATGGACTTTGTAATGGCGCCCCCGGTGCTGGACAGCAGCATTGCATACAACATAATTTAAATTCATGATTTACAGCATCGTACCCGAATAGCACTAGCATTATTCACTAAGGCTGTTTCTTCCGTAACACTTACATATATCACTGTGTGTTTATCTGTGTTGAATCTTGTTTACATGATTTAATTTTGAGTTGTGACAACTTGCATGCCGAAATTGTTGAAGTTATTAAAGACCACTTGAACCCACTTGTGCAAAATCAAATTTAAGGACAAATGGAATCACTCACCCCCATCCCCCAATGACACGGAGGCCATCAGAATGGATAATATATGAAGATATTTGTGAGAATTCCTTTGGGTGAGGCAGTGAACATGTGATTTGGGATCAAGTAACATAGTGGGAGGTGGGACAGGTTCAGCGATAAAAAGTACAAATGACAACATGAGAAAGGAATAAAATAAGCAAAACAAACAAAGATAAAAACAAAAAACATCAGGTGGCAGAACTGGCAATAAAGGAGACCAAATCACCCAAGCAATCATTTAGGACTGTATCAAGAAAAAAAAATCAAGATGCTCCATTTTATACATTTTACGAGAACAGGAATTAAGGATTAATGAACAGGATTGTCCCTGGTCACCTTAGCCCACTCCCCTGAGATGACTAAGGGCCACACCCCCACCACATCTTTTTATTTAAGCATCACCCAGTGTAATCCCAGGATTCAAGGGGTTTCACTTAACAACAAGAGATACTATCTCTTCTTCTTTGAGTTCCTGTAAAATTGAAAAAAAGCTGGTAAAATGTGTTGGATAACCCAGGTAAAAAAAAAGTTCATTCCAACCTGATTTAGTTTCTGTACAGTAATGTTAGCAAATAAGAGGCAGAAAATGGATGGATGGATGGATGGATGGATAGATGGATGGTGTTCTCCAGAACAGTCACCATATACTTGTGATTAGCCTGTTTGTTCAAAAGGAAGAAATTCATATGATCACAACTTGAAAGGTTTTAATACTTGAATGCACCAGCCCACCCACCGTGAAAATATTTTTTATTTGCAGTGTATTTATTTGACAGCTGATTACCAGTGCAAATCACTGGTAGTAACCACATCACACAGCAGGCCATCAACAACATGAAGAATCAGAGGCTGTAAATTCAGCGTGGCTTTGCATACATATGGAGCGCTAATATTAAAGCATCCCTCAATTCTGTTGTTTTCTTGACTTCACTAAAGGAGATTTGTGTAATGGTATGATTTCGGCTTAAGATGAAGTCTGGTCCTCAGTTTGAGTTGAGCATCTATGTAATATTTTTGCCGATTCTTATTCTGATCTGCTTCCTATTGACTACATGTTTCACCATGAACCTTTTTTATACAATGACCTTCCATAGCATTGCTAGCCTATTATTACTCGTATATTAATAATGGTCGTATTCAGTGTTGGATCTCTCATCTGTTTCACCTCAAAACCCTAGATGTTAGCTTGCTTTTTCAGTAGCTATTGGGAACGATACGACACAAAACGCCGGCACATCAGAGCCAGAGTGATCCTTTATCTAAAAGAGCATGCCGCTTTAACCAATCTTACCTCCCGACCCACAATCCCTCACCCCTCTAAACTGCACAATGGATAGACCAGCAATTTATGCATTAAATATTGAGTTCGCTCGGATGGTAGAAGGCTTATTGTGAATCGGAGGTGTTGGCCTGAATTGGGAATTTCCTCCAGTTACCGAGGTTTCATCAATCCTTCAGCAGGCTGACGACACTGCTCAAAATATTTTAAAAAAGACCATGAGCAGATCTGGTGTTTTTACGTGTAATTTCGTGAGGTATGTTTGACTCGTTTTGCGGGTGAATTAGTTTGTCTTACACAGTCCTTTTGTTTTTCTGTCACTTTTGTTTTTGCCTCATTAACGGTCTGCCACTTTGGCCGGAGAGATATTTAATAATGAGAAATAAGAGCCGGCTGGTAATTCTATGGAGCGTATGCACGTCACATGGGGGCTCGTGCGACACAGTCAGTGCGCCTGTGAATGATGAAAGTGCCCTGACACATGGCTGGTACCGGGGCCGGAATCCAGCACCGCGCCAGACAGCCAGCTGTTCTGAATAAGCGGGCCAACATCTCCCCTCCCTCACGCCGACAGCTTCTCTGGCTGGCCTCAAAGGATGACCTGCTGTCTAAGGGACAAAAGGGTGACCAAACAATGGCCCTGGGTCACAATTCAGCTAGAGGAGGATGGGGCGAGGGGGGGGGCATCTCCAGCTGTGCAGCTATGAATGGCTGCCGCATTCCTCTTCAGCAGAGGGGCCCAAAATGTTTATACATCGCCTCATCAGCTCAAGCCGTTTAGCATGCAGGAACAACTTTGTGTGCTGTCTTCCCATAATTCCCTGCTTCCTTCACAGGCCATCCTGGGCTCTCCGTGCCTTTTGTGCGCGTGTGGCGATGTAATTGAACAGACTCAGTATACCCACCATCCCTGATAGTTTTTAAGTAATTAATTAAGTGTCTGGGGGCCGGGGGTGGGAGTAGGTACCCGGAACATTAACAGCTATACAAATGTGCAACATTGTAAATGGCTTCTTAGAAACAACAGCTAAGCAACAGCAATAACAATACAATAGTACGCATTTAGTTGTCAGGCATCTAATGCGTGGGCATTTAAATTTGATAGAGAGAAAGTTCTGGGATGCTTGCTGAATTCAGCAAAAATACTGCAAATTTATTGGTTTCATTAAAAAAAAAATCATTACTTTAATCATTTTTTCACAAAAATATTATTATAGTTCTGAAAGAGCTGTTCTGAGTTAAAAACTTAATTGACAAGCAGTCTCATTGGATGCTTTAATGTAGTAACACCTTTACAATAACATAATATAACAGTTTTGTGTTCAGTATCTCTTTGGGAGCCAAAGACTACAATTGCAACTAATAGCAAAATGGCAAGAACTGAACTCAAAAAAATTGCAACACTTAAAAAGAAAATGTCTGTGCAGAAAATACGTGGAGATATGTTAAACATTGCTTTTCAATGAACATTTGTTATGAAACCAATATTTGCACCATTTTTACAGAAGTAAGAAAGCATCCCAAGACTTTGAGCCTGTATCTGACTGAAAGGTTTGCCAAAAACACAGTGATTTTGAATCCCGTGAAGCAATTGTTCACCTAAAAATGTTATATATTCAGTAACAAAAAGAAAAAAGTAAGAAACATACAGAGCCAAGCAAAGAGAAAAGGTAAGCCGGTAATTACATTAAAATCATGCTGAATCTGTTCTTAAGAGGAAGTGTCATTATCGTTTTGTTTTGAGGTTTCCCAGTAATATGTAATCATAGGCGTAAGTCACCCTGCAGGCTCCAGCGCTCTGCATCAAGGATGCTGCTGGAGATTCTATATAAAAATTAGATTTTTTTATTAAAAAACAGGAAACTCTTTTCAAAAGGCGGCCAAGTCAGCTTGTCCGTCCGCTGATGTTGAGCTTGAGTCCTAATAAAGGTGGACGTCCCACGTCTCACTGTGTCTGCAAAGTCGGCTTGGCAGCTCTTATACGTGTGACCTGCAGAAAAGCCAGGCGTCCTGCAGACCCAGGTGTCCCAGCCACTGTCTGCTATTACACGCAGGAGTAAATGACAGAAAGGGAATGGGGCAAACAGCCCCCAGGTCCGCATTCATGGCCAGCGGGCCAAGGGTTTCCTAAACGTCTCCTTGTCAAGAATCATAAATGGCATCTTAATGGTTTCTGTATCTCATTGAATTTATGATTCTTAGCTCAGTAAAGGTGCTGTCTGACCATACTCACTGACATGGAGATAGTATTCAAGGACAAGCTCGACTCTAACGGCTGGGTCACATTCTGTCCGGCCTTCATCTTTTCCTCCAATCCCTTTTATTTCACCAGCTAACTGAGTGACTTATAAGCATTTTTAATTGATTTTCCCACCCCGGTGTGACGATGGTCCCACCCCAGCTTCATTTGTATCCTCCGCACTGCAGTGGGTCGTATTTTTCTCATTAATGAGCTGCTTTGGCTGGATAATTCCACTATTTATAACTGAAATAATGTCATATTCATTTTTAGATATGTAAGTACAGAAATGTTATTGATAAAGTGTGACACATGTAAACAGTTTGAAACTAACTCGTATATACTTAACAGAACTCAAGGAATTACTTATCTTGCTGATATTGTAATTTCTTAAATAACCTTCATAGACTTAAAGTTATTTCATCATTTATCCATAAAACTTCTGAAAATATTTTGGCTATAACAAAAACACCCTAGCCCTGGGGATAATGCAGTGTGAGAGGAGCAGAGCAGATATCGCAGTAATGAAACCTTCCTTTACTTTCCATGTTTCAAACAGGAATCAGAGTCCAGAGCTGCAGTCTTTGACACTTGTCACCTGAAGAAATGATTGCTGTCTTTTTGGAAAGGATAGAGGGTAACATCCCATGCTGTCTGAACAAGATAACAGCCACATGTCATGGGCTTAGCTAACTGCAAACTGAAGACTTGAGTAACCTGGTTAAAGGTGGTATGGGTGCAGCAGTAACCGGGTCTGTGTGTGTGTCCGTGTGTGTGTGTGCGTGTGCCTTTGCATAGGTCACATTTGGGGACCAAAATGTCCCCAAACTGTGGTAAAACCTGAAACTTCCTTACTTTTGGGGACATTTTTCCAGGGCTCCATTTGGATAACCTCAGTTTGATTAAAATTTGCCCATGAATGGATGGTCCCCACAAAGATATGAGTACAGGCCTATGTCTCTGTGTGTGTGTGTGTGGGTGTGTGCATGCATGTGATGGCCAGCACCC
>JAODJU010000039.1:7795684-7815181 GCA_026776725.1 Gnathonemus echidnorhynchus
CAGAGGCCCCTGGGCTGGGGGGGGGGGGCACGCGGTTCCAACTGATAGATCGCTCCTGTGCGACGCCGGCTAGCGCGGACAGATGGCTGTCCTCGAAGCCCAGGGCAGCATATGCTGGGGGCCGACCTCAGGTTGCCCAGCACCACACCCTGTTGCAGCCGAGCAGTGAGCAGAAGTGGCAGCTTGCTCTACTTGGCTCGCTGATGAGGCTAAGGTGGCAAGCGCTGTCTCTCTCCCTCCCTCCCTCCCTCCCTCCCCATCTCTTCCTTCACCCTGCCCCAAACACGGCCATCTGATGGATGACATAATTGCAGTAAATCACCGTGCGAGACTAATGCAATCTCTTTTTCATCCCCTCCCAGCTTCTGCCCCTCTTGGCTGCACCCGGACGTCTGAAGTCGCATAAAATATTGATTGCGCCAGAGTATTTCTCTCGCTACGTGCTAGCATTTATGAGCCCAAAATGTGTTAGCATTGTAGGCAGTAAAAGTGAAATTATTGCCTCAGTAAATAGATGCAGCAAGAAAAAACAGGTAAAGGCAGATGCTAAACTAGCGGAGTAACAATAAAATGTATAGTTTTTAAAAATAAAACTCAGCGTTCATTCAAGTAATTGTCTGAGCTTTGCTATAATAGGACAGGCTATTAGCTATCACAGCTATCCCAGAAATCTCCATATTCCACAGTTTGAGTTCCATTTCTGCCTCTTACTGCTGATGGTAAAAAAGCCTCTTGAAGGGTTTTAAGGCTGTTGCCCTCCGTTACAGCCCCCCCCAGGCCTCTCCCTCAGCTTTATTTGTGCCCCCCACCCCCTCGGTGTTTCAGTTGGAGATCCTCCCGCACAGCCATCAAGCATTTATGAGGTCAGTGGGATGACTCTGATGGCTCGCCCCCCCCCCCGAAAGACACCCGTCCGCCGATCCACCCCCCTTCTCCCCCGACGAACTGCGCTGATCTCCAGCTACAAACAGTCTGATTGAAATAATAGCCCCAATCAGAGCAGAGCGGAGCAGCCCCCAGGCCGTGTCACACAGCTCGAAAGAGAAGGCGATTCGTGCCTTTCTGACAGCGAGAAATATTGGCAGACACTCGGCAAGCCTGAGTGCGTCTTTAAATAGCTAAGAGCTCTCCGCCCGTATCGGTTGGCTGCTGCGGCCTTTCCGGGTGGAGTGCAGTCTAACTTCGGAGCCCATTTCGGCAAATTGTTTCCCAGCCTGAAAAGTCCGACTCAGCTATGAGGATAAAGTCAGACTTTTACGGGCCCTCTGCATGCGGCTTAAAGACGACCCATAAAATATCATTGATCACCGATCACACGCTTCGAAAGACATTTAAAACACACACTTTAAAAAATCGACAGCACCTCTGGGCTTGTTCTCCCCGTGCCCATGTGGTTTTTTTCTGTGAGCAAACAGCCTGTTGCCCTGTAGCTCCAGAGCATGTGGTTTGGGGATATTGGTGTCTCTAAATAGCCCTTAGTGCGTGATTGTGCGCGTCCATTGCCTTGTTTAGTGCGTGATTGTGTGCGTCCATTGCCTTGTTTAGTGCGTGATTGTGTGCGTCCATTGCCTTGTGCTGCCTTTTGGGTTCAGGTTCAGGATCACTCTGGCCTTGTGCAAGATAACTTGTTATGAAAGGTGGATGGATGAACGGATGGACTGATGGACAAACAGATAGATAGATAGATAGATAGATAGATAGATAGATAGATAGATAGATAGATAGATAGATAGATAGATAGTACCACTGACATAATAGAGGGCATGAGAGGACCATCAGAATGGAAGTCAGGCCCTACATTCCCTAAACATTCTACAGCTCGACTAATTTGATTAACTGGAGAACAATGGGATTTGTCTGCTATAATTGATTTAATACAGGAGAGGCGACTCTGCTGTCTAGAATTCATTATGGGCTAAGTGGACATGTACAGTATCATTAGGCCAAGGGGAGATGTGTTAAAGGCACCAGACATACGGCTAGAGGACACGTTAATGTCCTTGCTTAATTTAGATATCGGCACGGGGGGGCGTCGCTTAATGCCGCTCGCAGTGAAAAAAACCCACATCGCTTCCTTCATAAATGAAAACAGCATTTCAGAACAGCACACTTATGCTAATTGTCACAGACATTCGCTGTTTTTGATTACATGTAGCATTCGATCCGTCGTCTTAATAAGCAAGAGTAAATCAAGGTGGCAGTTTAGTCTCTATGGAACCATAGACTGTTGGCTCCTTGTTTCGTTCTTTTGTTTTTTTGCATTTAATAAGATTTACAGGAGTCCCGGTGAGGGTGGGGGCCCTGGACTTGCTTCAACCATGAAGGTGTAGCAGAGTGAATGGGCAGTAAGCAGATGGACGGCCTCAAGCAGCATGGAGGTTGGAGGACTTTGGGAAAACAAAGAAGCTAATGGCCGACACACTAGGGTCACATTGACGCTTTCATGTTTCCGCGAGGGCCTGCACACCGATGCGAGTGTACGATATCTCATCTTATTCTTCATAAATCATCTCCGGTTTATAGGCGGAGTCATTCTCTCTCGCACATCACTCTCTGGCCCCGGGGTGCATATAAGTACAGACTGAGTAACACAAGGCCAGCTCCTGGCTTTCATCAGTGAAAATCACCTTCTTCAGAAAGGAAAGAAGGCTGCCCTTGATGGTATTTTCTGCTATCTGACTGAACTCTCCCACAACTACTGCTGCGTGTATAATGAAAATAGGCTTGTAAAGGAATCTTTCAGGTTGGGAGCATCTGAGGTCTTGAGCTTGATTGTTATACCGCTTGTACTCATTGATCCCCAAATTTATAGTCATTTACGTGTTAGTAGGAGGCCTCAAGCACTCTGTATATTGTAGATTGCCCACTGAAATATGGATTTCAGTGTACAGAACCCCTGGGGAGATGAGGTGGGGGAAGGGTAATATACATCAAAGGACAAACAGGGAACCTTGACTTTGGACATTGGCCTGGAGGTGACAATAGATGACTGTCTTGCTAACATATTCACCCGTTCAGGCATTGCTCCCCCCATGTCAGAACATCAGGGCCATGGTTCAGTCCTTTAGATTTACCGGCCAGTTTAATGGAACGTACTAACCAGGGACATGGGGTGAGCACTAGCAGCAGGTGACTTCAGGCACTTTAGTTTCTTGTCCATATTCCTGTTTAACACTAATATTTAGTTTTATCTCTGATGTGATTATTTTTGGTTGGTTGGTCTCTGTTATTCTTGTGCATTTTCTTATCCTTAAATTAGCTTTTCAAATGAATTCTGTGTGAATTTCAGGGCATTAATTTACTATTTGCAAAAATGCAGGTTCCATGTGCCTTTATGTGTTTCTGAGAGGCGATGCATGCACGCGTGTTTTTGTATGCATGTGCGTTTGTTCAGTGAGACCCCTGTCATCTCTTGGCAATTCTATACAGTCTGGGAGCGAAACTGCTGTCCGGTCCAAAGCCTTCATCTCTGTTCCTGCCAGGGGACCTGAAAATGATCCACGGACAGGGGTTCATAACGGATTGTGCTCAGGTGACTTATGTTTTTTTATGATGCCATTTAAATTGCAATTTATTTTTTTACCAGATGCTTTGATGCAGAGTGACATACAAGTGAGAAAGCAGGGTCAGCCGGTCCCTTGGGCAGCTGGGTGTTAAGCACTTAGCTCAAGGTGACACCATTTTGCCTGCCATGGGACTTAAACTAACAACCTTCTGATTACAGGCACATAGCCACACACTAACCCCATTTAACAACTGGCACTAAGGTAATCATCTACAGATGAAAATGATCTACAGGCATGTACTTACATATTGGCAGTACTGCGTTTTTGCATTGCAATGTATCTGCATAACGCAGCGTAGAAGGTTCAGGTTAGGTTCAGATGGAGATATTATGTACATGCTTGCACACTGTCTCCTAAAAGTGAATAAGGCTAAAAGAGAAGTAATTTATAGTAAAGACAGCGTATTGCAGAAGAGAGTGTATTAAAAAGCCATTTCCCCCTGTAGAGTTTATGTTATAGCCAGCCTGTCCATGGGAAAGGGGTAAATAGGTCCCCAAACAGGTATATGTCTCCCTGCACGCGCGTGAGGCCGCACTGACCCCTCTGTAAACCACACCCCTGCACCACTAATGTCTCCATGCTTCCTGCTACATGACAAGCTAATGATGTGAAATTTAACTCATTCCGGCAGTAGGTGAGCAAATATCTAAAACAAAATCCATATATAAAAAAAGGAGACCGAGAAAATCAATTAAGGCCCCTTTAAGGACAGGACGTCTATCTGCTGAGTAATTTGTAATTAGAGACAGCTTTCCCATTCACACAGGATGCATCCTGTGTAAATCAAAACTCCTGTATCGAGCAGAAAGTGTTTGAAATTAATTATAAGGATCTTTGGAAGAATGCGGCACCAGTGTAAGTTTGTCGTCAAAGATAACTTTGCACCAGGATGGAACGGGATGATCATAGAAATAAATATATACTTATGTTCTTTGGAACACTTTTATCGCTGTGGTGCAATAATATTTCAGATGGAAGGCTGGATTAATATGTATATACAGTATATAGCTCATCAATATGTCCTTATGAATAATTTAATCGTTGAGGAATTATGCTAGCTCAGAGGTAAAGTCACGGGAATAAATAAGGACCTGACTGTGACTTTCTAGCGCGAGGTGGCATCTGACCACTCCAGGCTGGTCATGGGGAAGTGAAGGGTGTCATGCTGGAGATGCATCTCCACGCCGGCAGTGCCCAGCTGGGAAAAGCCCCACCGTGGGCTCTGTTTTTCCCCATAAACTTTTGCTGAATCTCAGTAAAAAAATAAATAAATAAACAAACAGGGAAAGTGTCCTCAGCTGGATAACACTGCACTCAGCACACTGCCACACAGGCGCAATAAATGAGCTACCTGGGGCGTCATTTGTTGGATTATACTGTATATCTCAGGGGCTGCTTTGCCTTTGAGACGCTGCTGCCCGTCCTCTGTACCTCCTGTGATGTCACAGGAAATGAGGGGGCGGGTCTGGCCATGCCATTCGATTACACGGCAAGCCCTAGGCCAGCGTGAGATGTACATATGTGTATGTTAGGAAGAACGCTGGAGTTGATAAATAGGACAATCGCTTCATATTCAGCATAGATTTGACCTTATGCATTTTGAAAAAAGATCAGGTATTTCATTCCTTTTTCACATTCTCCCAGTAATGTAACAAGCTTAGCTCATTAGCAGAGTCTGTCCTTCATTATGCAATTTACATACATTGGCTGGATCTGTATTTTTAACCTGGAGCATGATTCTATTCCGAGTGCTAGCATGTGACTGATTTATTTCGTGCACAGCACACCCATCCGAGCTAATTTATTATTATCATTGTTATTATTATTTTAGTTTTTACTGAAATGACTTGCTTTTTCTGTGTGTTTTTGCTCATGCACACGGTGTGTGTTTCCATTCACACCCTTTCGGTCACAAATCAGATTCTCCCATGAAACTATACAACCTCGGCTGCCCCCCCTGTACTACACGCTTCTGCTCGCCACAACAACCAAACAGGCATTTATATACCAAGAAATGTGGAATCTCCAGGTCACGCGAGCATCATCGTGAGTGTTATTTAATAAGAATCTGAATTTCGGGAAGGGGGGGGCGGGAGCTCAATGGAGAAGATACTGTGTGATGTCACGCTGCCCCCTGGCTGCCTGGTGCCATTAATCTTATGAAATCATTTCCAATTTATGGTGGAAACTGCTATGGTTCTTATTATATTATGTTCAGAGTTTGTATTCATGATGTCATCTTTTATTACAATGCCTCCTCCGTATCCTGTTTTAAAGAGGGGAAGGACACATTGAAGCCTTTGCACTGGATAGTATTACAGTGATCCATGCAGTGCAGAGCTATAGCTTACAACAAGGCGGTGATTATGGCATTATCCTCTGGGCCTGCCGCTCCTTGAATCTGTATCAGTCTCGCTCAGATGCGACAGAGCTTAGAGCGAAGACAAACGGGAGCAAGTTATTGGGAGGAAATGAGGAGCGCCCTGGTCTGTTTGCCCTCGGTGGGGCTCTGGCGTGTCCCAGGGTATATGGGTAAGCAATAAGGTGGGCGGTACTGGGGCTCAGGCTACGAGCGCCTGCTTAAATGAGGTCGGCTCCCTGACGGAGCGCAAGCAATCAGCCCTGACACGTCCCAAACCCAATGTGTCCGGCAATTAATGCCTCTGTGCTGGAGGCATGAGCCATGGCTGAATTCAGCTGTCTGAATGCATTTCCCCACTGGGGTTTAGCAGGCCAAAGAGATGGGCAGTTTTGGATCATACAGAAAGCGGTCATTCATTCATTCATTCATTGAAAGAATATAGTCTTATAGAATATGATCTGCGACGCATGCTGTTTAAGTCCTAGATGAGTCATCCTGGATGACTAGTTAGAGTACATTAAGACAGGCGTTCCCGAGTGGGGGGTCACACAGGATGTGCTGGGACGTGCCACAAAGGCTTGTCCTCCCATCACCATCTCTTATGTCACCCACCATGAAAATGCCTAGCAATGCCCACCCCCCACCAGGAATCACCCAGAGCCTGCTGGGCGCTTTGGACAGCGTTTTGATTGGCTAAACACAGTATGGTAATGGTAAAAGCCAAGCAATACAGGCTTAACTAACTAATTAACTAAGTTCAGTCATTCGTATCTGACAAGTAGTTTATACAGTGGGACGTAAAACTGCATGCAAAAAGTAATCTGTGTTTGCAGTCTATAGAAATGTAAACTCTTCTCTGCAAGAATTCTCATTTTCCATACCACTATAGCTCAATACATCATTTGTCAAATAAAAATCCAATGCTTTGTGAATGAAGTGAACTCAGAGAATGAGCCAGGTAGGCCAATCTTAATCAAGTGGACTAAATTTAGTGGACTTTTGTGCATTTCCTCGATGGTTTTTTGATCGCTTTTGGTATTTCAGTGTTATTTGTAAGCTATGGCCTTAGATTAGCACTTCAGCAGTGACTCAGTCTCAGTCCTGCATTTTTGTCTATGTCATCGCTTTTCAGGTACATGGTTTCCTGAATGGTTCTAATGAAGCAGAGCCTTGTTCTTCCTCCCTCAAGCACGTTCTTGTTGAGCACGGCGGTGGGAACCTTCTCAGCTATCCCCATCCTACACCTGACCCCCTGGCCTCTCACTGTCTGCTTGGAATGGGGTCCCAACTGGACACAGTGCTCTTGTCTCTGGTACTCAGTCTTAGTTTTTACTGCAGTTATTTGAGTAGCTTTTCCCCCATTAGGTTCTACAATGCTTTATACGGCTCAGGTTTGTTGCTGGTCACTCTTTGAAAGCTCAGTGCTGGTGCCTAAGTCGGCTCCTTGACAGCTGTGTGCTCGTCATATAATATCAACCTCATTTCCATGTCACTTTGGACAAGATTTCCTGCTAAACAAATAAAGAAAAATGGTGAGGTAAATGTACGGGAAAATGTCATTTTTGTACTGTATACACTTGATGTAACCCTGATTCCCATAAACACCTTTATGAATATTTTTGAGAACAGTTCTATACTTATTTAAGCAATTAATTAAACAACAATGCAAGAAGGACAGCCGGAGGGATTCGTAAATATTTATTAACATTACTTTAACTTTACAAACTATACTATTTCCTTTAAAAAAAAAAGCAAACTAAGATTTTATAGCAAGGTGAATAGCTAGCCTGTATATTGTATTATATATTACATAAAAAATGTTACAGAATATGTGTAACCTGAATTCTTCTCTCCACCTTGGAAAATGAATGGTGGCCCCAGAGTACAGTCATATAATATAGACTGATATGTCCAGTGGGATGGGTCAGTCAAAGCCACGTTTTCCCAGGGGGGAATTATAACTAACACTCAGAAAGGATTATAATATTTTCAGAAACCCAAGTTTCTGAGCACGATCGGATGAATGTTTGATGAGGTGAGAAGGATTTTCTAGAAAAACAAATTCAGCTCCGGAGAAAGACGGGAGCTGCACAGAGTGACGGTCTGCAGGCGGAACTTTCTCTGGGAGATCAAATGGCCGCAGCCGCTCCAGTGCCCCTTGGTAGATGAATCCACCCTTAATGCGATGTTTAAAGACTCTCAGAAATATGGAGACGGGTTTGGCTGCCGTGCGACGCGGAAGACACCCCCTCCCCCCCGCTAATCCCTCCAACTGCGGCCAAGAGTCGTATGTCAGCCACACACCGAATGCTAATTGAATAATTAATGATGATAACTGTCACAGTCGACTCTGATTCATTCTTTTTTCCTCCTCCTTTTCTCAGGAGTTGGGCGTCAAGGTTATTTATCGCTATGCCTCACATTTGGAGATGACAGAGGCAGGGTTAGGGTCCTGCGTCTGTGATTTAGGACGCCTGGTCGGCCGCCGTTCCGCGTGATGGTGACGCAGCCTGGCACCCAGACATGGACCCTGCATACCGCCCAAAACAAAGAGGTTTGGATGCCTCACTCCCATATATCAGTGGGAATCCGTGCGAGGCGAGGCGAGGCGAGGCACACTCCACAGGAAGCCAGAGGTGCAGGCATGAATAATTAATTAATTTTCAAGGATTACCAGCAGCCTTCTTGTCTGTCAGAAAAAGAGATTACCTTACTAGGTGGCAGATTCGGGGAGAAGAAAAAGGATTTACAAGGTGTTGGGGCACTATACAGTCCAAAGGAAAGAGTGAAGTGTTTCTTAGGAGTTCTCTGTGACAATGCAAGGAAATACAAATGCAAATGGAAACATGGAAATGTCACAGATTACATTCCCCTCAGGTTTCCAACATGTAAGAAGGGTGCTCAAGACTCATTTAGGTCAAGGTATATCGAGATTGAACCCACACGCTGATTCCAATAATGAAATAATTCAATAAAAAGTAGAATGGAATTTTTGAAACGATTCAGACATATTGGAAACCGATAGCTGAATTGCAGATGGCTGATTAAATATGTGTAAGTAGATTCTGGCACACTGAGGTTTGTTGAACACAATGTTCTCATAACTAATGCAGAAACGACAAACAGACCAAACTGGCACCCTCTATTACTTACTGCTATCACAGGGTTTCATTAATTGTTAAACCGATGCGCCAAAATCGGAAAATATCTATTCAGCGGCACGTGGTTTAATAAAATTCAGAAGGAGATATAGGAACGGGACTCTGTTAATCTTGTTACACATTTCATGACTAAGCACTCAGACCTCTAATGTTCTTAATTTTTAACTAGATCAACCACGCTACATATGTTTTCGTGATTAAATTTCAGTAACGCTCTAACGGTCACCGTGGCGGCTGAGATCTCTCCACACGGGAGTGCAAACCGCTGTGTAGGATTAAAGGACGTTTTCTTGTGCAGTAAAATTAAACAAATCAGTCGAAAAGCAGTAATGCGGCATCTGCTGCAGTTTTCGGAGACTTGCGACGCTGCGGCAGCATCTCACGCAAAGCCGCCAGTACGAGTTCAACGCTTTTCCTGTTGTAACGGAGGCAGTGCTGCCCAGCTTGTCGAAGAAACGAACAAGAAAGTTGCCTGCTAAAGTCGCCCTTCCCCGTGCCATTACCCCATGTGGCTTTGGCAAGGCTGCCTCGAATAGAGCTGAATGGCCAGCTAGGCTTAGCTCTGCACCGCTGATTGGCGCATGTGTGAAGGGTTTTGTTTTTCCAGGCTTGTACTAACTTTGAAAACCAGCAAGGAGTCTTACAGGCACCTAGATGAACAGATTTCAAACAGCAAATGCACTTAGAGAGTATAAAAGGAACACTTTTGATCCTAAAACTGTATTAGTCGCTCTAGTGCTAATGCCCCATTTGGCATACCCTGATAGCGTACAGTTGTATTACACAGCAGTGGGTAATAAATGAAGAGCGGCCTTTATTTATAAAATGTCAACACCGTTAATTATAACGATATAAAAATGTCCACAGTTGTGTCTGACTCAGCCTTGACAATTATATCTGTGTCCAACAGCTGGGAAATATGCTGGCCACAATTAGCCTCTGCGTGGTCAAGATCTGTCCAATTTCGGAATACGGAGCTAAGTCATTTTGTGTTATCTGGTACATGGCAGGAGTCTGCCAGAGAGAGGATTGCCTTGGCCGGCACAGGCACAGCATTGGCACGAGTCTGTCGCCTACAGCGATACCCGTGCCAGCTGCAGTTTAACTCTTGAGTGCACCTCCGCTAGCCGTTAGCGAAACAGCGATTCCATCCATGGCTTGGGAGTACAGCTTCTGTCGTTTCGGGGTCTCCCTGGATGTTTTTGCACATTTCTTCGGGGAATCCTGAATTAGAGGGAAATCCGTTCAGCAGTCAGTATTCTTTCACATATCAATAATCACTTGCACATGTTTATTAGACGTCTAAAGACCGAGTTCCAAGAGCCAACTCACATTAAAGGCAGCCTCCGAGAGTCAGTCTATCCTTTTGAAAATTTATACATTAAATTACCTTCAGTTAAGTATAAGGCTGGGTAATATAACCTTCATTATGGTGAAAAATTACAGCTCTACACCAGACATTGTATTGCTAACGTGTGCCAGAGCCCACAGCAAAGTAAAACCCATAGTCTTAGATGTTCTTCTGCAAAGCTGAAGCACATTGGCACTAAGTATAAAATGGGGAATAAATTATTCCTCTTATTTATTAGGAATAAGAACAGAGAGAGAGATCTGAATAAAGATAGGAGTGAACCACCGGGTGTACGTGTTCTGGGGGTGAGTGTGGAGCAGAATGTTAAAAGGAAGCCAGGAGTCTGCAGAAGGACCATGAACAACAGCAGCTCCAGATCTACTGGTGACACACGACACTAATTCCTTCTGGGTGAGAGGTAACGGGACTTTGGGGGGGGCATAAGGCTCCCTTTATCTTTATTTTGATTGTGCAAACACGGTTCGCCTTTCAGGATTTTTTCTCCGTGGGCGGGGTTAACCCCTGGGGGTCGAGGGCCAGCTTTCTAATAAGAATCCCTCACAAAAGCCTAATATTTGCTTGGGCTGGGGAGGGGGTGGGGGGGGACTTTGCTTTTGGTGGAAGTGGGAGATGAGGGTGTGTCTGAGCCCTCAGTGAAAGAGGACTCATATGCCAGACACCAGGAATAACAGATGGGGCTCGGCACATCCTGAAGGGGGGGGGCCCGAAAGCAGCCGGAGTCGCGGAGAGGCCACAATTACCGCCGTGCGCTGGGCCCCCGTGCGGAGAGGGAGGGGCCGCGGCAGATGGCGGGGGACCGCCGAGGCACTGCGGACTGAGGAAGGGGGCTCGGCCTCGGGCTAGCCCCCCCCCACCCCATCAGCTGTAGGGGCGTGATCTGGACAGCCCCTCCTGCCCCCCCAGCCTACGTCCAAAACGCAGCGCTCCACAGCAACATGTATAAATCTATACCATATATAGCAATATTCAATCACTAGGTATATTCTGGGAGCTATATTTAAACTTACAGCAAATAGTTGTTACATCAATAGTAATAATTTTCTTTATTTATATTCTAATATATTATAAGGGAAAAGCCACATGGGACCACAGGTCTATGCAGGAGTTTCTGTAGGTTATGATTTTTCCACTCTGGCTGAGCTCAGTCCCCTTGGGTCCTGATTCAGCATCAGTTCTTTTACAGTGTCCCTGACTGAGAGTCTATGGGTATATTTACGGGGCCTTTGCCCACCACTGTGGGCAGTGGTGACTTGATGGTCAGGGAAGCGCACTTGTAATTGAAAGGTTGCTGGTTCGAATCCCTGACCAGCAACACACCACTAAGGTACCCTGAGCAAGGTACCGCTCCCAAGCACTGCTCCCCGGGCGCTGAATTAGCTGTCCCCTGCTATGTCACCAAAGTCACATATGGGTTGAATGCAGAGGGCACATTTCGTTGTTGCGTTCTGTGCTGTGGTATGTTAACAATGACCACTTAATTCTTTATACTCTATTTATGGGGCCCCTCATTTGAGTACATTCACGGTGCCTCTGAGTGAGTATGCTTATGGGCCCCATCACTGAGTATATTCTGGAGGCCTTTATGCGAGTATGTCTATGAGGCCCTCCAATAAGTACATTTGTGGGCCTTTTAAGCGAGTATGTTTATGGGGCCCCAGCACCGAGTATATTTGTGGGGTCTTTAAAGGAGTATGTTTATCAGGTTTCATTAAACAAAAAGAAATCCTTTTATTAATTAAATGAAATATAGTACAAGAGTAATACAATGCCTTTTCATTATTATCAGTTTATATATTTTTCACGTTTATTGAGGTGGGTTTAGGATTCCGTGCATAAGGCAATAATTCAGCTGGGTGTCAACATAAACACGTTTATTGGCGTGGTATCTGTGTCAGAGGCAGAGAGAATGTGTGTGCGTGACTGTGCACGCGTGTGTGTGCATATGCATTAGTGGGGTGGGTGTGGCCTGCGGATGGGAACGAGGCCGGCGGCTGCCAGAGCCTCATCTGCTCTGGGCTCCACAAAGGCGCCGCTTCAGGCTCGGTGCCTCCAGCCAGCCCAGCCTCCTGCCCCTTGCACTCTTTGTCCCGGGACTTTTGGTGTGGATCTGTGTTGCTGTATGGGCGGGAGGGGGGGGGGTTTCTCTGAGGGGGCTCAGCCTCCCATCTGTTGAATGGGGGCCAGCGTGGGGGCAGAGGTCACTGCGACAATGACAGCACATTAGCAACGGTGCAGCATTGTGCCACAGCGCCGGGGGTCTTGTCATCAGGTTAGTGTGCTATTCACAGCCCAGCAATATACAATGTTCTCTTTCTTTTCATGTATATATTCCCTGCTTCATTACTATGAAGTGGCTTAGCTTTTAATCAGTAAGTATTTACGTTGCTCCGTCACACAGCTGGGTGTTGTACCTTCCGCTTGGCTACACTTTGAGACACTTTGGTTTTCGTCGGCCACGGTCATCCTGGTTCTTGCTGCTTGTTCTGCTGTGAGTAGCTCTCTGCTCCTTTCACACTCGCTTTTTTATTAGACGGCAGACCGTCCTCAGTCTGGTGCCCCCTAAGAGCTCGGCTGAGCCACACGCCGCCTTCCTGTCAACCCTGGTCTGCTCCCTCGGCCTGGCTAAAGTCTTCAGAGGCTTAATTGTTGACAGGACCGCCATGGAACAGCTCCTTCCATCGCACTGACTTCTCTCTCTCCTCCCTATTCACTTTTTAATTAGATTTGGAAGGATTTCATTAAACCTGTTACAAAAGAGGCGGCCGACAAGATAACCGCTAATCCCGCCATTTGTCTGCTGCCACAGGACTCTTTATCCAATTGCCGATGTCCAGAAAAGGCCCGAGAGCAGAGCCGAGATAAATGCAAATGCGTGTCGTCTGGAGGATGCAGGCGCAATGCCATCCAAAGCAGACCAAATATGGAGAAGGGCGAGGAAAATCGAGGTTGGACCTGCTTGCCGGCGACTAACGTGTGGGCAGAGGCGCCACCACTGCAAGCCAGGTCTTCTCATGCGGTCGTCTTGGGTCCAGCTGATAAGTGCACGAAAAAATGCGCACGTGCTTATGAAGACTCCTGATTGGCTGTCACAGTCAAACCCACAATCTTGCCCCTCCCCATCTGAAAACCTACACAAACAAAGCCTCCAGGTGCCAAACCTCAGCCTGCCTTGTTTATGGGCTGCCCTCCTCCTCGATTTCAGCACCATGCAGATGACGGGAAAATGCACTAGATTCAGGCTCAAAGACAAAATTCCAGGAACAGATAGGATAGCTGAATAATTCCCGGCTCAGTGGCTGTCATTTCTGATCTTTTTTTTTTTGTTCATTATTTCGGTATGAGAGGAGAATTGGGCAGTTTTTGAAATGCACGATAGATTTTCATGAAATTTAAATGGAAATGAGCGTTTTTCATACTTTGGCACAATGTATCAAACCCAGTTCTCAGTTGTGTCACAAAGTATAATAAAAGAACATAATAATAAAGAAGACTGCTGAATGGAAGGTCTTCCCTTCATGGGAGATCTCTGGGGTTCTGTCTCTGTGCTGTACCTTTATTAAGAGACTAATGGAATAATTGTGCGTTCCATCTTAAGTGCCTGACACTAGCTGCTTCCACTGTGGCTTGGATGTACGGAGGTCTTGATGCAGCACCGTGCTTCGTCTGATGTTCTGTTGAAGGTTCCTGTCCCACCGTTCTTGTTATGTTAAGGACCACTGCTCTCCTAAATTGTATTTCCTTCACTGGAGCGAGGCATTACTGTTGCCTGTGCTATGCTTCCTGTTTCTCACACTAAGCTCCCCCCCCCCCCGCCTTCTGAGCGCACATGGATCAGTCCATCGGTGGGCCACCTCGGCACACAATGCAGACGTTACCGATTGCTCGTCTTCCTCGCATGAAAAAGCATGCTCTTTATCTCTAATGCCCACATTCGAGCTCGCGTGTGAATGTGTTAATGATTCACTCGCTCACGCTCATTAGCGACTGTTTAGCATTTCTCCTTTCATGCCGCAGGAAAACAGGGCCAATACATAACAGTCTGACAGTCTTGAATAAGTGGTAATTAGAACAAATAAACAAATTGGAGAATATGAAAAAAAGCTTGCTCCAAGCAGAATGGTAGCCCTGCATAATTTGTTTATTAGGGGAAAAAAAACTGTCAGAATCTGTGATTTTTGTCATGGGCAGTTCGGCTGTCCTCGTGTCTGCGGTGGCCGTCTGTTCCACTAGCTTTTGTGCTGGAGAAAAAAAAATCAGCAGTTTCAAGAAGTCACAAAGTATGTGCTTGACAAAATGGAACTCTTTGAGGGAGGGGGCCTCTGCTGAGTCACCTCAGTTGTGCTCAGGGGGCTCCTACTATTTCCTACGATGGTGTGGTTGTCGACTGGGGGGGTGGGGGTCGTTGGCCATGGGAGGCCCCTGGGCATCAGCCTGGGTAAGCCCGTGCGGTAAAGCACCTTCCGACAGAGCGTCCCACCGCCCCGGCCCCCCAGGCACCGGAGTGTCAGGGAGTGCTCTCTGGTCCTGCATTTGCATGTGAAAGAGACAGCGGGTGAGATGTTTGGGGTGAAATCGGAGGCACCTGGGTGTTTACTCTGCCATGACGGCATCCCCCCCCCCCCACATATTCTATCAGTCAGGCTGCTCCTGCTGCACACCACCTCTGTAATCTCGCATTGCTTACCTTCCCAGGCGACAACCGATAAATTCATGCAGACAGAGGAGGTTTGTATGAATACTTCACGGGTAAATCGATAATATCCAGACATTTTTATTTCAGACTCTGAGCATGTGCATAATACACCAACTACAAGGTTTGTGGTGAAAGCAGTTTTATGTACAGCTCTGACAACACAACATAGTACAGAGTCCCTAATCATCACAGGCCCATCGATACAGCTGAATGCAGCAAATGGACGTGAACCAATATGAAAATACGACAATGGTCTTTCATGACGAGTACTACCTTACTGTGGACAGTGTGAATGTGCATTTTAGCTACATTCTTTAGTTTTAAATAAAGCTAATTTTGTAACAAATTTACACACTTTTATATTTATGTATGTCACATTCACAGAATAAGCGCTAAGAGTATCACCCCTTTTGGGATTCAGTCGCTCCCACAAACCGAGCTCCATAATCACCTCTGACAGAGTCTACATATCAGCGGCGCCCTACAGACCCCAGCTGCCGCACACATCAGGGGCTCTGGGTGTTTATGAGGACGGGGAGCTGCAGGTAACACGGAGAACAAAAACAAACAGGCAAATAAGAAAAATAACCAAAGAAATAAATCTATATATAAACCTATATACAGATCTGTAAAATGTCAGAGACTGAAAAAAATGAGTGAACTACTTATTGGGAAAGATAGTGGAACTTCTTTTTAAACAGTTCATCAGAATGTTGTTTCGTTTCGATATGGTGGGATTTGCTGTTTGTATCAGCAGCATGAGCTCATCGCACTGACAGCAGTCTGACGCGAGTCACGTATCTGAAGCTTTCCCCGGCTAAACTCACTTTCCCCGGCTAAACTCACTTTTCCCAGCTAAACTCACTTTCCCCAGTTAAACTCACTCTCCCCGGCTAAACTCTACGTGGCATCATGCACTTTTTCTGTTTCTGTAAGAGATAAACGACACGCGGCAAAATGGAACGAGCTTTCATTATGCAGTTAGGGAGCCTTGATTCAGGCCTCCTACTGGCAGGTTTCCACATCTCCTGCATAATGTTATCAGTCGACTGACTGTACGCAAGGGAGTATACAGCCACCCTTCAAATAAAGTGTATCTGTCCAACCCTCCCCAGGAAGACACTGTACAGTCACGTCTTTCATGATGCTGACAGCTCATACCTAACACAGGCTGCCTTGGTATTTACTCCTGGAAGCACCGTACCCCTGTTCCTCACCTCCGACTTTTCTACACTCTCGGGGTCCAAAACGTCACTGCCAGGCCTGTCAGCATCAGGATTCTACTCTGCATTTCTTGCTGAACTTGCTGTTTCCCCGTCACGTCGAAATCATCTACCACGCCCATTCAAACCCTGCTCTAGGGCTATGCGAATAATTGCAGAACTTAATTAGCCGAGCGTCCCAATTTGAAATTAACCCGCTAATCTGTGTCACGACAACGCGAATCCCCGTTTCCTGTTATCGCCGATGCGTCGGAGTGGTCCAGAAAGGAGCTTTAATTATACCTTGAAAATGCTCCGCTCTGTCGCCGTGGTTTAAAAGGCCTTATCTTAGCTGTTTGTATTCCTGCAAAATCGAATGGCTTCCAAGCAGCCGTGAAGGGTGAATTAACATAAGAAGGAGGAAATGAAATCATGTGGTAATGGAAATGGCTCGCTGTTGTTGGAGGGACGCGGGCAGGCCGGCGAGAAGAGAGAGACAGCTTGCTGCAGATCAAGGGAAATGGGATAAGGCCCAGCAGTAAAAATATTAGCATGATAAAAAAGATTGATTCAGGGCTGCAAATGGGAAAACTGGGGAATTTAATGTAATACAACGTGAAAGGAACACAAAAATACCCATGCGTTCAAACCGTATATAAACCCAGACAATATACAGGCATATATTTTTATGAAACTCAGTTTAACCCACTTGTGAAACAGTCACGCAAATAAAAACAGTTTAGCTAATGTGGCTATTGGTCGCAGACAGGAAGTCAGCGTGTTAAGGCAGGAAATGTGGGTACATGCAACCACGCCAAAAGTGCTATTCTCCTTTGAAGGATACAAGCAGCTCCATCAACCAGTTTCCATTTTAGAATTGACTTTCTGAAGCTCACAGCAGAGGAAGGGAAGTTAAGAACAGCAGGAGGTGGGACTTCCAGGCTCTCTGAGACCAGGTGGCACATGACCAGGGCGGCAAGCTAGACGAGCGGCGAGCTACAGCCTTTCCGTGGCTATTGACAGAGGAGAGGAAATGGTGGTCGTTCAGACAGGGTCTCTGTTGGTCGCCATTGTCACGATCGCTGCTGCTGTCTGTAAGGCTCAGTGTGAAATGAGAAGAGGCGACTGCCACTGAAGAGAGTCAGAATGTCAAGGCTTTCCAATTTAACGTTTGTGACTGACTACAACTGAAAAATGATGAGGATAAGCCAGCCAATACCTTCTGTTTCCTTGTCACTGCTCCTTGTCTCATGTAACTCAGTCAGCATTATGAGTGGCTGAGGCTGTTTTAAACTGATAAGTGTCATTACAGATGCTTCCCGGGTTACAATTTTCCATGAAACAATATTTTGACTTTACGTTGGGTATGATTACTCAGTCAATTACGTGAGATATACAACACTTTATTATAAAATAGGCTTTGTGTTAGTGATTTTGCCCAACTGTAAGCTGATGTAAGTGTTCTAAACATGTTTAAAGCGGGCTAGGCTGGGCTATGTGTATGTGTATCGAATGTAACCCCGTCGTAACCCAAGGAGTGTCTGTATTTTCACATTTGAAGGCCTTTTTACAAACATTGTTCTATATTCTATAACACACAATATTTCTGAACCATTTTTGACATCTATGGTCTTTATAGGCACCAAATCCATGTTTGTAGTTCAGGAAAAGGAGTTTTTTTTTTTTCAGACCAATAATTACAATGCATTTAATTATCCGTAAATAGCAAAACAGAGTCACATGTGCTATGTTTGGACATGGGAAGCAAGGTCAAATTCCTAGCAAAGACCAAGGTCAGTCATTTATGTATATCACTTCAAATCAATGGGCTGTACTGTGAAGCAGAGTGAAATATCCAGGGAGCTTTTTCTGCATCAGGGAGATCAAATTTGTGAGGCTGACGGGAATCATACAGGGTATGACCACAACGCAGTAAGCCTGAGAATACCTCAAGTGTCAGTGTGATTACTTTCACCCAAAAATCCAACTGTCAAAAATAATTGGGGACTGGGAATTTGCAATAATTGGTTTTTAAGAACAAATCCTGTAACCTGAGCTCTCTGTACCAGGTGTTCACCTTCCGTAAGCCGGTGTCATTGACCTTCTGGTTGATGCCATCTGTACACATTTTATCCAGCTTTCTTCACCTGTGTGAGCTGCTGCATGTAGCTAAAGTGTGTGTTTCTGCTCCAGAAAACATTTGCCATCGGATAAGAGAGTCCGTTAATTAATAAAATTTAATGCAACTGACCAGCATGGAGACTGTCTGCTGACCTTCTAGTGAAATTAATCTCTTCATTCGGTGCTTTTCCGACAGCCCTGTGGGCTTTAAACATAGAGTGGAACAAATAAGCAGAGGAAGGGGTGAAGGTTGAATGTGAAACACAGAAAAGAGGCTTATAAAAGTGTATTTAGTGGGTTCAACAAAAAGATAGATGGATCATCTTCCAAATAATTAGGCAGCGGATGGTGGCAGATTCATTCTTCATTTATTGAATCTCCCAGATGTTTTCAAAACATATCACTTAATGTTCAGTCCACGCTACACAACATTTAAAGTCGTCAGATTGCTGTACTGTTCACATTACATGACTTGTCGTCTTGTAATTGGGAGTCTTGAAGTCGCTTTGGTTTACACACTACACGACTGATCAGAGACAGGGGGTCACACGCTAGAAGATCTTTCACTAGGAGGAATCCCAGACAAAAAAGGACAAAGGGACTAAGAAGAGGACACCCAACAGCAGTCCCGAGAGAGAACTGGGGGCTGGATGAAATCTGAACAAGTGCTCTGGCTAATGTTTAGCCAAACTTACTTCCATTTATTGGGTCCAAACAGACTGCTGAACTTTTGCTACCGCCATTATTGTGAAGGCTGTATAGCAGTCTGATGATTTGAAAGTTGTGTAGTGTGAACTTAGCATGTGACCCCTCTCCCAGGTTTCCCCTCACCCTCTGTGTCTTGCTTTCTCATTGGCTGTAGCTCACGCCGGGTTTCACCTCACCCTCTCTGTCTTGCTTTCTCATTGGCTGTAGCTCACGCCGGGTTTCACCTCACCCTCTCTGTCTTGCTTTCTCATTGGCTGTAGCTCACGCCGGGTTTCACCTCACCCTCTCTGTCTTGCTTTCTCATTGGCTGTA
>JAODJU010000039.1:7822372-7844691 GCA_026776725.1 Gnathonemus echidnorhynchus
GCCTGTACTACGAAGCGGGGTTACTGGCTTATCGGGGTAACTTGTCAGATTTAAGGTAGTCTGGGCAAAATGTAAGTAAATGAATATCGAGTCCATTTAAACTGTGGTACCTTAAATCCGACAAGTTACCCCGATAAGCCAGTAACCCTGCTTCGTAATACAGGCCACTGGCCATCTGGTGTCCCAGGCATTTTTCTGCTGGGATGACGAGTTTGTGGGCCAGCAAAATTTTTCATGGGAATCTCCAACCTCCCCCTACTTGGAAAAATCGTTTACCTTCAACTTTTTCAAGCGTTATGGCCTTTCCAAAAACATGTGCTATCATGAATCATTAAAAAAAATCTATTTTCAAACCATGCATCCTGGACAACAAGGGGGGTGGGGGGGTATTTGTGGTCTATTACAGGTAACATGGAACCATGGCTGGATGGGATGCAACAGGGCACATCCAAAAATCTCCATGTAGCCTGGATGTAATACAGACAAACAAATTAGCCTAACTGCACACCCTTAGACTGCGGGAAGATGTATGGAGAACATGAAAACACCAATGTTAATAACAACAGCATACTTAGATTTAGCTTTAGTCACACTTTAGTCATCTAACGTCTTTTAGTTATAGTCTAGTTTTGGTCCACAAAAAATAGAGGAAGTTTAGTTGACAAAATTAACTTTAGATGCAGTCAATGATAACTAACAGTCACAGTATAATGCAGTATAAAACATATCTCTAAAATGGCTTTATATGAACTTCATTTGTTATTAAATAAAATTGCAATAAAACCAATATTTAATCTCATACAAAACATACATAAATTGCATCTTATGTGCATGAAGCATCTTCATACCAGTACATAGAACATGAATAGAGGGAACTCAATGGCAGTGAACTTTTCAAAGGAATTAAAAGAATATACACCAGTTTGTTTCTGCTTATTTTCCGAAACGCACACCAGTATGAACCTTGCTCTTTTACACCTGCCTCTTGTGAGGTTACCTGTGACACTAACCACTCTTCTGGCAAAGGCTGAGAGACTGGCACAGCCAATAGATCCAATGCAAAAGGCTTCAAAACACAGGCAGTCCCCGGGTTAAGAATGTCGCTTGTGGTTGCTCAGTCCTCTCCCCCTCTGCAGCATCCCCAAGCTGATCCTCTTGGGTATGTGGCATGGCAGATTTCAGCCAATGCTCCTCCGCCTGCTTCAGCCAATGTTTCTCTGCCTGCTTCAGCCAGCCCCCCTTGTTTTTTTTCATCCGCCACTTCAGTTTGATTGGGAAAGAAGACAATTGCTACAACTGGAGACAGTTTCTCATCAGTTGGATCCGAAAGGCATGTGAAGCTTTGGTTAATATTGCCCTTCATTTTTTTTGAGCGAGATTAGATCTTGGTAGGTAGGCATCTGTTCAAACTCACTTAGGTGGATAAGTAGGTCAAACTGGGTTGGTAGCATGAACATGGTGTCAGTCTGCAGGGTCTCAGTGTTCGGTGATAGGCAGCAGTAAACCATGCCTGGACTTTAGCTTCTTCCACTCAAGCCAGCAAACTGTCCCATCCCATGTCATCTGCGATTTGGCAGAGAGAGTCTCACCTTGAGGAGCCCTGTGACCATGTCGAGTGGGGCAGTCATTTATAACAACAAGGCTGCACTGGTGTAACATCCTCCGCAAAGCACTGACCTTGCTGTATCAAGGACTCTTTTAACACTTGCCTCTTTCTGCACTGTATTGAGCACAAGTTAAAATGTACATGCTAAGTACAGCATCCGGTGCGTGTCCGTGTCAATATGATCGTACCTAAGGGGAACGCAGAAAAACTGGCATTAAATTTAGTTTCACTTTTCACCCTCAAAATTTTTATAACGTAACTATGTTTACTTTAATGAAAAATCAAGGATGCACAGCTACAGGGCTGCATATAATCAGCTAATTGCCTGTCATGTAAAAGGACAAATAAAAAAAATATATTGCTTCCTGCTGGGCATCATCTTTCTGAGACGCAAAGTCATTTTCCATCATGGAATCTTCTTCAGCGCAGGCCTCTGCTTTGAGTGCTGTGTGTTTAAACAATATAAACATTTCACTGCCATTATCAGTTATTACTGCGTAGACCTTCTGTTTCGGTACATCTCACTCTTTTAAACATTTGTCCACACATGCCTTGACTGAGTGTACAGTGCGTGGGTGGGCTGCTTGAAGGGCAGCAGTATGTCTTGCCGTCTTCAGCACAAGAGTGTGGTACTTATTGCGAGGAATGTAGCCGTCTGCCTTTCTTTTTGTCCTGCCGGTCCTCTCCAAATAGCAGCCAGGTTCTCTTGGAAGTTTTGTCTTTCATCTTCACAATACTGATCAATCAGATGATTTATTGGACTTCATTGGAAATGTCAACCACCACTGTCTCCATCATTTGTACAAAGTCCTTCTGTAGTTCTTGTGCATAGTTCTGCCCGGTAACCCTGGTAACCCTGTCTGGCCCATCCACCTTGCTATGCCCGTACGCAACAAAAATATATTTCTCAATATATTACAGTATGTGACAATATATTTCATGTGTATTCGTATATTGTGAATTGTACATAGTAATATTTGTTATGATATATTCTATAATAATATATTATATATGTAAGCAATACATATAAATATATGAAATAGGAAATATGAAAATATATGAAAATACTGCAATTATTGCTGTTTTCATATACTGAATAAATAAATTGTTATACTATTTAATATATTATGGTTTTCTCCTTGGTTTGTTCCTCTTTAGAATCACTTTTGTACTTTTTTTTTTATTCACTGGTCCCATCTAGTCAATGGTCGTGTCTGGATCAAAGGGGGGTGGGGGGGGTGGAGATCCAGTTTTAGCTCTCCCTCCCTCCCTCTCTCTCTCTCTCTCTCTCTCTCGCTGTCTGTCTCTCTCTCCCTCACACACACACATACACACATTTGCAAGTTATCTCTACAGTAAATTCCTACTCCTCTCCGCCATGTAACTTCTCGCTAACGTCGATGTGTTGATGTAATAGCCTACATTCAACTCAACAGTGGTTGAAAATAGCTTCTTTTTTTTTTTACATTTAAAGTCCTACTAAGGTGGTGGTAGGAACTCCCAACTGCTACCCATTGAGCCACCATGCAGCTCTCATTAAAAGCTCCTAGAATAACAATAGATGAAATTGTGATATATTGATGTAAACAGATCAGTTATCATTATGGCATCACTTTTCAGCAGAATTTTACTGTACTTTCCATATAATTACAGAACCATTGTGAGAACATTGCAATGTGTTGGCAATAGCCCAGTTAAATTAAACTTGCTGCTGTGGCAGGGTCCGTCTTTGGCCGCATTACGATTTCTGCTCTCTTACAGATAGAGGCAGCAGTATGATGTGCAATAGCTAAAACCTGTAATTACCTGTAAGAATAACTAAGAACATTGGCAGTGGGCATTTCAATTACTTCAGCTACTCTCTAAATTATGTTAAAGCTCATTGCCGTTATGCTAGGTTAGTAAATCGTTAAATCTCTTTCAGTATTTCTAAGAACCTTATCCAGGCTGCTGAAAACCCATATTTGGCCGTCAGAAGTGGTTGAGCTATCTGGCAGATTAGACTTGTCTCTTAATAAATTGGACCCTAATGGTTAAAACGTACCTTATAATGACTCAAAGGAAGAAAACTACGTAAGTTCTGCGTTTTTGAGAGGTGAATTGGCTGCCCTGGGGAGAGACCTGCAGCTAAAATGCTTATGTTCATACCATGAAGGTTATGTAACTCTGGGGCCTTAATTTGTGGCTGAAAGTCGGAGGGGTTCTATTCCACAGTGTCCACTAGGGCGGCGCTGTGAAGCGGCCAAGACGAGCAGGAGGCTCCCTGGTCTCAGGTAACAGTGCATTCAGGCCTGCATCCCCCCAGTGCATGCTTGGAGGTGGGGGCCGGATTTGTGGGTCCAGAGTGCTTAGATTGAGGGAAGCACTCCCTGTTTTTCAGACAGATAAATGCATATGACTCATGAGATGGTACCAGTACTATCAGAGATAAGGACTTAAAGCAGATGTGGATAATTTGGCTCAATTGACACTTATGAGCTGGAGATTTACTGGAAGCTCTGTTCATTTGTCCCTTCCATGAAGCGCTCTGTCACAGAAGAAGGTCCAGGAAGTGATGTCAGGGGTAATTTACCGTTATTTTTATTAATGCTATTCTTGAAATAATTGTTCCCCAAAATCAAAAAAATTTCTTTGACATCTAAATAAATTGAATATATGTGTATGCGTGCGTGTGTGTATGTGTGTGTTATATCCATTCATCCATTTTCCGTAACCGCTTGTCCTATTCAGGGTCACAGGGAGTCCGAAGCCTATCCCGCAGGCTACACATACAATTATGATATTGTGGTTAACTTCATATATAAACTCAATGTTTCTATGTAATCTGGCAAAATGATTCTGACAAAATATGTTACTGAATATAGTCGGTTAGAGGGTCAACACCCTACACCCTATACGTTAGGAGTGTGATCTTCAAAAAGACTAGGAGGAAGGGGAATTGTAACAGCAGACTGGATTTTTACATTATGCTTCAAAATGAACTTATTTTATAGGTAGTTATAGACAGCACTGTATTAGGTAAACCAGCATAATACCAGCTATAGTCCTCTTTGGTCAGATACATACAGCACTGTATTAGGTAATCCTAAATAGTACCAGCTATAGTCCTCTTTAGTCAGTTATACACTGCACTATATTAGGTAACTCAACACAGTACCAGCTATTTGGTCAGTTCTATACAGCACTGTATTAGGTAACCCAGCATAGTACCAGCTATAGTCCTCTTTGGTCAGTTATATACAGCACTGTATTAGGTAACTCAGCATAGTACCAGCTATAGTCCTCTTTGGTCAGTTAAATACAGCACTGTATTAGGTAACCCAGCATAGTACCAGCTATAGTCCTCTTTGGTCAGTTATAAACAGCACTGTATTAGGTAACCCAACACAGTACCAACTACGGCCATCTTTAGTCAGTTATACACTGCACTATATTAGGTAATCCTACATAGTACGTGATAAGGTCCTCTTTGGTCAGTACCTGACATAGTACCTGCTAATGTCCTCTTTGGTCAGTACCTGACATAGTACCTGATAAGGTCCTCTTTGGTCAGTACCTGACATAGTACCTGATAAGGTCCTCTTTGGACAGTACCTGACATAGTACCTGATAAGGTCCTCTTTGGTCAGTACCTGACATAGTACCTGATAAGGTCCTCTTTGGTCAGTACCTGACATAGTACCTGCTAAGGTCCTCTTTGGTCAGTACCTGACGTAGTACCTGATAAGGTCCTCTTTGGTCAGTACCTGACATAGTACCTGATAAGGTCCTCTTTGGTCAGTACCTGACGTAGTACCTGATACGGTCCTCTTTGTCCTCTAGCCAAGGGAAAGTTTCAAGGGAAGCTGAGCTGTGCATTCAGAGAAACCTTTCTGCACACCCCTGTTGCACTGTACAGTAAGTTTTGTACTTGTGGCCTTCCTCTTATCTTTAACAAGTCTGGCCAATTTCCCCTAACCTCTCTCATTAGCAAGGTGTTTTATGCAACCAAACATCCGCTGACTGAATGTTTTTTGTTTATTGCATCATTTTCTCAAAACTCTTGACACCGTAGTGTGTGAAGATCCCAGGAGGGAGGCTGTTTCTGAGATGCAGGAACGACCACGTCTGGCACCAGCATTCACACCACATTCAAAATGACTCAGATCACACATATTAACCCTTTTGATACTTCACCACACAATCACTAAACCACTTCACCCTGCCTGTATGCTTTATTTATTCAGTTGCAGTCAGATGATGGGCTGCTTAGAGGATCAGGCTGTTTGTGTTAATGACCAGGTACCTAATAAAGTGACTGACAAGTTTTTTGTTTTTTTTATTCTATTGCAAAAGGTTCATTTTTGCATTTGTCAGTTTCAGTATTTTCTCTGTTCTGCGCCTATCTGATAGAACAGCTAAAAAACAAAAATTATGACTGGGCATATATTAATAACCTAATGTCATGCAGTTCAGTAGATAGACAGGGAGGTTAAATTTAACAGGCTCCCTGAGGGCAAATTATTTTTCTGGATCTGGTCTGGGTGGACACAGCAGGTTTCACAAAGACACAACAGTCACGCTGTAGAAACAACATTCAGCAAATACATACGTTCGGCTGTGTTACAAGCCTGGGGCATTGGGGCTGCCCTCCAAATGAATTGTTTAGCTCAGATGTTTTAACAACCATGCTCCCAGTTAGAGAATTCACAACAATTCCAGTACAGGGCTGCATTCCCCAGAACCCTTTTAGTGTATCTTCTTCAGAGAGAGAGAGAATTCAATATGATGACCCTTGGACTGATCAGGTCTCTGGGCAGGTCTCTGATGTCTTATCCTAGTAAGATCCTTGTAATGACCCCGAAGACAGAGAAATGCAAGACAAATGATATATCATACCAAACAAACATAAGCAAAAATATTCAACAAACATAAACAAAAAAGTTGAACTGAACTCAACTGAAGCAAATATGGAGCCATTTCTGGGCCAGATCCTCATAAAGGCTTTTTGGTGGCCCATGGTGGGAGTTTCTGGCCAAGGATGTTCCAGGAAAGCACATCACTGAGAGGATGAGTGTCATTGCTTGTAATGGTTGTGACCTCACTTTTGCCAACTTTTGACCTCATGTTTTCCTATGTCACCACCTCCAGTGTGTGTAAGGGCTCACTGATGCGGCCTCTTTAACAAGCTTACTCAGATGACAAACATCAGCACAACAGAAACCTCCTCAGCCCAGCACGGCAAGGGAGATAGCACTGGGCCCCACAGAGCACTGAAACTCTGCCAAAACACACAAGGAAGATTCAAAGAAGCAAGGCCTCCTGCCATACATCTTTGGAGTTTCATATTAAATGACCCACCTCAAGGAGTTGTGAGGGGCATTAAATCCATTTGAGTAATATCTGCAGCAACTGCTTACAGTTGCATTTCTATTCATGAAATGACTTATTTCCCCTTTAACGAGGGCTTGTAGCAACAGGGACTATGTGCCAGAGGCTGGTGCACAAATGACTCCTTCTCACTTGTTCTCCTGCCTCTGCTGGTGGCATTTGTAAGAGAACAAAAACATAATACATTTTATTTGTATAGTGCTTCTCACAGACCCGAAGGCCCTTACATCGGAGAATAAGGGATAAATAGTGAACATGGAGCACAACTAGGTAATAATATGCAACACAAGATCAACACATAGAGGCTGTTTCTTAAAATGAAGTATTATTATTACTATTATTATTACTGTTATTATTATTATTACTACTACTATTACTACTACTACTACTAATAATAATAATAATAACAACAACAACAACAATAATAATAATAATAATAATAACAACAATCATCACCATAATAATAATAATAGTGGAAGACATAAAACATTGTGAAACACTGTATAGTTCTTCAGTAGTTTCATTCATTCATTCACTGCCGCATATCCAGGGCTTAGGTCACGGGGACAGCAGTCTAAGCAGGGATGCCCAGACCTCCGTCTCACCAGCCACCTCCTCCAGGGGAATACCAAGGCGTTCCTTAGCCAGCAGAGAGATATATTCTCTGCAGTATGTCTTGGGCCTGCCCCAGGGTCTCTTTCTTGTTGGACATGTCTGAAACACCTCCCCAGGGAGGCATCAAGGAGGCATCCTAAAAAGATGACCGAACCACCTCAACTGGTTCCTTTCATTGCAGAGGAGCAGTGGCTTCTCCTCTCAAATGATCATTTTCCTCACCATAAGGCTGAGGGCAAACACTCTGCAGAGGAAACTCATTTCTGCCAATCCGCAATCTCATTCTTTCGGTCACTACCCAAAGCACATAGGTGAAGGTAAGAAAGTTGATCAACCAGTAAATCAATAGCTTTGCCTTCCGGCTCAGCTTTCTCTTCACCACAATGGAATGGTACACCGTCCACATTACTGCCGACGCTGCATCGATCTGCCTGTCGCTCTCTCGCTCCCTTCTTCCCTCACTCATGATATTTAAACTCCTTTGCTTAAGGCAGTAACTCATCCCCCACCAGGAGAAGGCAATCCACCCTTTTTCTGATTGAGAACCATGACCTCAGATTTGGAGGTGCTGATCCTCATCCTGGTCACTTCACACTCAGCTGCAGTGCATGCTGCAGGTCACTGCGCAATGAAGCCAACAGGACCAATCATCTACAAAAAAGCAAGGATGCGGCTTTACAGGAACCTTTAAACCCACAACAATGGACCTTCTACCTCATACTTCCAAAGCACCCCCCACAGGACTCCCCATGCCTTTTCCAAGTCCACAAAACACTTGTAAACTGGTTTGGCAAACTCCCGTGAACCAGAATGAAATCCATATTTTTCCTCCTGGATCCGAGGTTGGACCAATGGACGGACTGGACCCTCTTCTTTAGTACACTGGCACAGACCTTCTCAGGAATTTTGAGGAGTGTTATCCCCCAGAAGCTGGAACACATCCTCCAGTCTGCTTTCTTAAAGGAAAAACTACCCCAGTTTGCCAATCCAAAGGCTCTGTCCCCAACCTCCATGCAATGTTGAAGAGGCGTGTTAGCCAAGACGGATAAATAGTCTGTTTAGGGGTACCAACAAATCTGTCCATACTATTTCAGCACATCTTTCTAAAATGAACAACAAATCATTACATTTCACAATTTTACTGGTTTACTCTGTCACATACTAAGCGCATGCAGGTATACATTAGTTGGTTGCTTTTAAGTGAATCACTTTTCAGGAGAAATGAAGCACTGTTTCAATGAGCTATAAGGGTACCAACAAATTTGGCCACGTCTGAATATGTAGTGAGTATCTCTCTACTTCCTGCTCAAACTCAGGCTCCTTTCCCACCAGACAGGTTACATTCCATGTTTCTAGAGCCAGACTTGGTAGCCAACGATCGGTCTGCCAAGGCCCCTGCCATCGACTGACTCCTACGGCTCCCCCTGCAGGTGGTGGGCTCACAGGAGGGTGGACCCATGTAATTATTTTGGGCTATGCCTGGTTGGGCCTGCTGGGTAGAGGCCTGGCCACCAGGCATTTACCTACGAGTCCCCACAGGTATGACTTAAGGGCAGGGCCCCAGTCTCCCCAGTCTCCCCAGTCTAAATGGAATCACACAGTCCTAATTCTTACTTTCCATATGGGGTCTTTGTAAATTGCACTTTGTCTGGCTGCTTACCTAGGACCAATTTGCCTTGGGAGACCCTACCAGGGGCAATTGCCCCTGACAGCATAGCTCATAGGCACACATACCTCTCCACTACGATAAGGTGGTGATTCATGGAATGGCTATATAGTAATTTACAATGCAAATATACAATGAAATGCATATATGCATTACTACATGGCATGTAATCATGTAGTAATATCCATTCATCCATCCATTTACTGCAACCTGTTATCCTATTCAGGGTCATGGGGGATCCGGTGGCCTATACCGGAGGTGCAGTGGGTACAAAGCAGGGAACAACCCAGTCCATCACAGAGCACACTAACACTGGTCTCAGAGGTGTGTGCCAACCACTGCACCACCATGCTGCCCCATGTAGTAACAATGTAGGAATAATAATAATAATAATAATAGAAGTAATATAGTGAGATACAGAATTGTGGTAATATATATTATTGAATAGGTTATACATTACAAATAGAAATAATGGATGATGCAATGCAACACAAACTGGGCAGGTGGAAGAAGGTGAAGTGAGCAGACGATGCTTACAGAGCGTAGAGGGTGCAGATAGGTAGAGCAGGAGGGGTAGAGGCAGGGAGGTTTGGCGATGAGATTGTCTTTGCTTGTCTGCCAAGGTAAAATAATGCAGTAATTATCTATCAATAACACACACAAGCAGACACTCACACTCACACACCATAAAAATTGACCTAATTTTCATTATTTTCCTTTTACGTGATTGAAATGCTGTCAAACTGAATCAGGTCATTAGAGTGGGGGAGGGGGGCATTTTGAAGCAGCATGCAGGCCTTCCTTAACCACAGTGTGGGTTTTCTTTGATGGGCCCATTATCACAAACGTGACACACGCATGTGGCACCGTGGTTAATCCTCACACTGGACATACGGCAGCTTTCGCTGCCATGCAGAAACATCGACATTGGTATTGTTACAATAACTTGCTTGTGAATTTACACCTAAAATTACTACGATTCTAACAACTATTAGCACTCGGTAGTGTTGCATGTCAGTTTCCTTCGTTCTTCATTCCTCCGCCCCCAGAATTAACATCTGGTATTGAAAGCTGTACAAACATCTGGAATGTAGTCTCAGACTACATTTATAGTCATCTGTAACACTGCTTCTTTCTGTATGTGATTGAAAACCAACCAAATAAACCTTTTTTTTTTTTTTTAATTGCTTTTGATTTTAATTGTGAGCTAATTGCATATGTGGTGTGACCTGTAACCCCCCACTGTGAATGGCTCTATGCTAAGTAATGCTTGATAGAATGATAGCCTCGAACAATGATAGATAGCCTCGAACAATGGGTGCGCACAGTTCATAAGCTCACTTGGCTCCCACTATGCCCTCAGCCCATAAAGGTAGATTGAAAGTCCCAGACTTAATAGGGAAAAGTATACACAGTACAGTGACATTTAGTACACTTTCCATCTTCATCCAGTCACGAGGCTGCGATCCATCAGGAGCCCCTGCTAATGAGATTGCCGGGTTGGGTGAACTTCGCTCCTGTCCAGGAAGCATAAAACATAATCATGGAGACAATTTTGGAATAATGAAAATAAATATTGGTTTTCATAAGATGAAAAAGGCCCTCTTATCGTGGAATGATAATCCACTTAGGTGGCCGTCAAGAGACGCAGTGCGTCCGGACGACACATCAGAAGGAAAGCAGGGCAGAGGAAACAACCATGTGCCAAGTATTACATAACACAAAGCTCACTCGATCAACATCGCTTCACCATGATCGTATAGGATGTGCCGAGTGTTACATAACACAAAGCTCACTCGATCAACATCGCTTCACCATGATCGTATAGGCAGGCCCCAGCGCATTAGCCTCACACCGAAGAAATTCATTTGCGGCAAATCAGCATCCCTTCATCGATCTAAACTTTGCTGAATGTTATTCACCTGACATCGGAACTTGGAAGAGGAATTAACAGAGGAAAGCTGAATACCAACCAGCTTGTAGGTCTTGTGAACTGTCACCTAAGGAAGTGTTATCAAGCAATGTGAAGGCGCCATCTTCATTGTGACTTGTGCTCAGTACTGACAAACCCATCCTCTCGATGCTCACTCTAAGTACGTGTGAGCTTTTTTCCCATGATAGAATGTGCATCGATTAATGAATCATAAGTGAATACAGTGCTGTGAATTACACACACATGGTAAAGCATTCCCTCCTCAACTGACCCCACCCACAGTGGCACATGATTCCCATATTTTTCATTAAGCTTTCCCTAATACAGTAAAATCCTTATCTAAATACTTAACGTATTGCTTATCTTCAGAGATGGAGTTTTCAGGTCCAGAGAGTACAAATCCGGACCATTTTGTTTCAACCAACCAGTTGAGTATAAAGAGTCACAGTCACAGACTACTCAACTGATTGGTTGAAACGAATTCTTGGTTTGGATTTGTACTCTCTGGACCTGAAATCTCTACCTCTGCTTATCTTAATACACCACAGTTTCACATGTATGATGTGACTGTCGTTCTCCATCAGGATAGCTTATTAAACCTGCAATGCATCATCACATACGCTTGCCTGAAAGTGATATATTCTGTATTTTTGTTGTCGCACCAGGCGTGGAGGTGGGCCACACTGCTCAGGCCTTCATGTCACCTCCTGTTCACTCTCTTGCTTGAACCCTCCTTCTCTCAAAGTCACAGACATGAAAAGGGAAGGTGTCCTTTACTATGGAAATAAATCATGATATCATCAGGGTAGAGGGTGAGTGTACAGAAAGATAGCAAATGGAAGGTTATTGGAAAACCGAAATGGACTGCAAAGTGGGGAGAGAGAAAAGGAGGGGGGTCTACAGAAATTTCCGGTAATTAAAAGAGTCCAGTGCAACGACTGAGGGTGACAATGACAACCTAAGAAGGTGGAGAGGTTAATAAATGAAAACTAGTCAACTATGTGCCATCATCAACATTTAGAGAAGGAACAGAGAAAGCATCTATAGCACAAGCAACATCAACACAATATCAGGGGTTCTAAGCATCTGCCTTTAAAAAAACATAAGTTTGACACTGGTTGACCCGTTTGATCTGATTGATTTTGGAATGCACTGTGCATATATCTTCACCACCCTGACAATTTTGGGATCATTTCCAGAAGGGGACTTGCATTTTCTTTTCACCCCAAATGAATGTATTCCACCATGCAACATGAAATATGCAACACGTGCATTCAGGAAACCATGAAGCACTGGGTGTAAACAATTTGTTCCCTCTGAGATTCCCAATGCGACTGCACTCACATGGTTTGCACAGATAGCGATCGTAGGAGAATTGCAGCGAAATCCTGGAACTGCCGCTCTCTTTACACGGAGCCAGTCAATGGTTATGCGTTGAGCAATAAATTAAGTTCATCATTCTTATCACAGAACAACTATTTTGTGATGTTATGATTAACTTGAGAATAGTTATTCAGACATTGAGAAAGAAAACAAAAATTCTGGGTCACACTTTACTTAAGGCCATGTTTTTATTAATTTATGAATACATTCATAATGCATTATAATGGATTCATAAAGCATTATGAACATGCCTGTAAATATTTCTAAAAGATGTAGCACATTATCTCCCTGTTTATTATGCATTAAGACTGTAATATGAAGCTCTCATCTATAATGCCCTATAGATACCTTTATAATACAGTACAAAGCACCCTTAATGCTTATAGCATCATTATAATGCATTACGAAGGTATTACAGTGTATTACAGATGAGAGTTTCATAAAATGTTCATAATGCATAATAAACATGGCTAAAATGTATTATGCCTTTTGATAAATATTTATAGCCATGTTTATAATGCTTTATGAATGCATTTTTATTTGTTATGAATGTGTTTATAAATAATTAAAAACATGGGTTTGAGCAAAGTGCTACCAAATTCTGTATTATCATAGGTAATAAATAATAATAAAATGGTTATAAAATGTACTCCTTCATATCTCTGGGTTGGTGGTGAGAAACTGTTGTAGCCATTTATTGAAGGGGGCAGCATGATGGCTCAGTGTTGCCTTGTGCCCCAGGCTGCCTTGGACAGCTGCAGGCCACCCTGTCCAGGATAAGCGGCTAGAAGATGGATGGATTTATTAGCCTTCAACTTCAAGTGGTTTATATTGGGGAATAAAAGATGGACAGCATATCAGAAAACAATGAGGGAGGGCAGGTCCCGTGAAAGAGCCCGGGATGCGTGGGGGTGGGGCTGTCTGTGGCAAGCAGGGGCTTCACAGGAATGCGCAGGAACGTCTTTCTGAAGCAGATGGCCTGTAAAAAGCTACACATAACAGCTGCACTCTGCGGAGGGAAGAGACTCTGCTGCTTGTTAAATTAAAGTACGAGCAACACAATCTCACTACCTGCGGTCTGGACCCGAAAGGCCGGCTCACACCACTTGACGGTTTGGCTCCAGGTGAGGATTTATGATCCAGGCACAGATCTGATGAGAAGCACAGTGCTCACTTACTGCACACGTGTAACTTCTTGGACTAACACCATGTTGGAGTTGCCATGAATTGCCTGATGATCTTGCTTAGCCCGGATTCTAATGCTACAAGCTATCTTACTTCTTTTTTAAGCACCCAAAGTAGCATGGCTTCCCGAAAGACACAACAACAGCATAATACTTCAGATCTTAACTCATCTGGAGTCTGTCTTCTTATTACAGATGCTCCCCGGGTTACGATGGCCCATGTCACGAAATTTTGAAAGGACTTTTTGATGGGTGAATGTTTTTCAATTTTAGTATATTACTCAATAAATTACATGAGATATTTATTATAAAATCGGCTTGTATGAATGATTTCTCACAACTGTAGGTTAATGTAAATGTTACAAACATCTTTTAAGGTAGGCTAGGCTTGATGTTTGTTAGGTTAGGTGTACTTTATTAAAATGCATTTTCATCCTATCATTTATTTGCCTTATGATAGGTTTATGGAGACATAGTCCCATCGTAACCAGGCGAGAGGCTTTATCCTTAGAAAAAAACTACCTACCATTTCTACTATGAATCTTTTCTGATAGCACCTTAAAGAAAATGCACCAGCGTTTCTGTTTTTACCAGGTTTAGAAATATAAATGTATATATTCTGCCGTTTAATACAGAAGTAGTTTTTTGATACTGTGTCTGATAAGACAAAGATAAAAAGATACAGTAGTTACATAGTGAGAGACTGAAAAGAAAGCATCTTTGAATTATAAATATATAATATATATATATCTTCAAAAATAGCAAGGCACACATTGTCAGAATTGCGGAAACCCTCCACTGCGCCCTTCTCCGCGGCCCACGCTGCGCTTTTCACACCCGCCAGAGTTTGTGCTTGTTAACCTGACGACATCCAGGTGCTGCTACCTGCTGCCAGCAGACTGGCAACCAGCGTGGCCTCCTGCAGGCAGATGCTGGCTCCTATCCTGTTGTCTGCATCTATACTGTTTACAAGAGGGAAAAAAAAATCATCAAAGCTGGTAGAAAATGGAATGTTTTAGAGACCAGGTGAGGATGGCTAAAGCACAGATACCAAATATAACAAGGTGCACTCCATTCCAAATGGCCACAAGGAGAGTAACTCAAGAAGCGGCCATTTCCAGGATGCTAAAGGTGCCGTCATGTTTTTCTTCCCATAAAGGCGACCAAGCCACAAAGAGACCATGAACAAGGAAGCCCTAAACCTGAAATGTGACATCCATCAAGAGGCATTTGTAGATCTTACATACATATTACACATATTATACACATACATCGGCAATGAAGAAATCTGTACAAGCATGAAAGATAATCTTTAGACAGTGCAGGCATGATAGCATTTACCCATATATGAAAAGGGATTCACTTGACAGAATGGAGAAGATGTCTAGATGGTGACAATCATTTTCACAGTGATTTGCATTCACATGACAGAAGAGCTCTACAGCGACTCGACTCCTGTTTTCATCACCGCCTCACCCATCATTTGCTGAATTGTGAGCAAAAATTCTTCTTGAATGTTTATATGAAATGTATGTGCCATATGTCTAGACTGTGTCCCCGTCAACAAGCGAATGAGGACAAACCTTCAGGAGGGAATAAAAGGGGGGGGGGGCATGAAATATAAATCATGAATCACTTTTGCAGGGGACTGCATTTGGGAGATATGATCTACAAATGTGTCCTGTTTGTGGGCGAGTGCCTGTAAGGTTATTTCATTCATTCAGCTGAAACCGTCCGCAGGAACTTGGACGATACTCTTACATTTCCCCATTACTGTAGGCGCATCCTGTTCAGGGACGAGTCACAATGGACACATTCTCCTTATTGAACAGCATCCTTGTGCTGCTGATTGTGTATAACATCCCTCTAGGTATAGATCTCAAAGGGACATCCTGTCATTTTAATCACTCAGTAACTGATTCACTCTCCTGAGTTCATTAGGAAAACTAATACAGTATTAGGCCTCAGTGGGAAGGTTTCTCACAGGAGTGCCTTATCTCTCCAAACACTTCCATCTTTCTGTTAGTGAGGATCTCACCTACACAATTTCTATAATAGATTTTCTAGTTTACATTTTTGTAGTTGCATAATAATAATAATAATAATAATAATAATAATAATAATAATAATAATAATGTTTTATCACGCCTTTCTCACAATCAAGGATGCTTTACAATACAGACAATACAACACAATAAAATACAAAAAGCAGAAGAAGGTCAGACAGATATTGAGGGGCAAATCCATTAAGAGCTGTCAGTAAAAGTTTATATTTGATTCTATAAGGCTTGTTTCGCAGTTCTTTTGGCTAAATTAGTAGCTTTCGTTATAATTAATATTCATGTATCCATCTTCCAACTGCTGATCTAGTTCCAGCATCACGGTGACCCTGGATCCTGTCCCAGGCAGCATAGGGTCACGGCAGGGGGCAGCCCATACAGGAGGCCGGGCCATCTTAGAGCACATCTTAGCGCCTATTTGCATAACTACGCGCTTTTGGACTGCGGGAGGGAATCTGTGTACTAGGAGGAAATGTAGAGAGAACATGCAGACAGAGCGGATGCAGAAGCTGAAGCCCCATCTGTGGAGGTATGAGGCAGTGGGGCCGCCTGCAGAGCCACCAATAATCACCGTCGTCATCATACTTTATCACGATCAAAATTAACAATGAGAATCCTGCAAAGGAAGCTGGATTCTACCTTATAGCACATTTGTGCGATTCCTCAGGTAGCAACAAAGGTCCTTAGCAGTGACTACATTCAGCATCCTGCCATCCGTTTGAGATGCTGGCGGTTACGCACCGTTTCGCTGGTAATGTTTAAGGTGCAAATAATTTACATTTATATTGCATTACATGTATTCATTTGGCAAATCCACTTAAAAACAAACCACGGTGTAGAGGGCAGTAGCAGACAGTTCATTTAGAAGCCGACAGAATCATTAACGCGCGCGTGTTAAGTATGATACGTTTGTGTGATGTACCTTTTTGGAACAGATTAGTACCACACAGCATAAACGAATCACAGCCTGCTGGTTTAAAGCAAAACACGCTATTAATAACCCTTTAATGCTACTCAGATTCGCAGTTAAAGATATACCCAGTTAAACAATTCAGGAAGTACAAAGGTAATTAAGTAAAATTACATTTGATATACTGAAATGGTTCACAAATGTTCAGGCAACTTCCCGCTGTTGGAAGGAGATCTTCTCATTCTTTTCCAAAAAGCCAGAAATGAGAGAAAGCTTGTTTAACCACAAAGCAGCTGAGGGCAAGGGCTCTGATTTCCAGCCTCTCCGACTTAGGATAGACAGACTTCCTGTTTTTGTGGATTGTAACGAGCTTAATGAGGTTTGAAGCCTCTGCTTTCTTTAGGAAGCTGTTGTTTTGTAATCTTCAAGACCGTAATCTCGATAGTGAACTGAAAACAGGCATTAGTGAGTAGCCTGGGCAGTAAGACTTGATTGTTGTAGGATGTTATTCATGGTAGCATAGTGGCTGAATGGTTAGGCCTGGTACCACTGTGGCTGTGGATTGATGTCTGCATGTGTTTGTGAAGGTTTACTTTACCTTCTGTAGTCCAAACACATGTAGATAAGCATATCAGTGTTACAGATAGTGGATGAATGGATACTGATTACTTGCTTAATGGTCCAGCCTACGGTTTATTTTGTATTATAGAAACTACCCAAACATTATTAAGCAAAAAAAATGTCTAATGACAAACACCACGTATGATGCATTAACTGAGTTTTGCATGCCGGAAGGACAGAGAGAGACGTGTTGGAAAGCATGAAACATTCCCTACGGAATTCCGAGGCAAGGACGCGGCGGTGGCGTTTCCGACTTCCGAGGAATCGTGCGGGGCAGGAGTCGCCTCTGATGTGGCATGCGGCCACGCAGCACTGGATTGAACCTGCTGGTGATTTATTTTAATTGTCACTCGGGGACTGACTGTTACAGTCTGCCAGAATGGGTCACTGCATTCAGAAATGAAGGAGGGTGTCAAGCATTCATTTTTGTACTCCATGGTCCCCCCCTCCCCCCCGCTCCCAATCCTGCTCTCAGCCAGAGAGTACTCCGGGCAGACAGGCATGTCAATGGCCTTACAGCTGCCTTGTTATTGGAGAAAAAAGGAGACGAGAACTCAAGAACGGGCCCTGTGCTTCAGTTTATATGAGATTTCTGATTTATTATCACTCATATTGACTTACTTTACTTGCGTGTGTGTAGGCGCTGGGCCATGTTTACTGCCCCCAGGGGACTGTCCCGGAGACCACTGTTCAGCCATTGGCTTGCTTCAGCCCCTTCAGTTGTCCACTTTGACCAATCCCCTGTCCACCCCTCTCGAACCATCATTTTACGGGCAATTAACTTGGTCTCTGGTCTCTAGCTGGAGCTCTTAAGCAGGCAGTGAGCTACACATCTGTCGCCTTGTAGAGGCCCAGCAAAGCTACATTCACATGCTTCCCTGCAGGCACACACTCGTGTCTCTCCTCCACTCATCTTAATAAAAATGCATTTGATGACTCTTGTATCAAAATGTAGCTAAATTTTATCACCATTTTTGTCACTTTTGTTGATAGATGATGCTTGAGCCCAAAGTGCCATTTCCTAAACCCTGGTCCTGATGGTATACTCCATATACCCGTCTTGGTCCAGCTGAGCTCTTAATTAATTAGGCGTGCCTGAGCAACTGATTGAACGAATTGCCTAAATTTGAATTTTTAAAGATTTTAATTAAAATCTCGTTATATCAAAGGCATTAGCCGAAGACCCAGTTTAATTTTCCAGTTGTGTTAAACTGAATTGTTGTTAGGGATAATTTTAATGGTAGAAAAATGATCTTTTTCTTTGGTTCCTTAAATTAATAAAACAGCGTTCGTTATTTAAATAATGTGGTGATCACTTGCTTGTAGCCCTTGAACGATTCACAAAAGTGCCGGATAATCTAAATAATTTAGCAAATATATTCCGCTTTGTTAAAGTTTCATAAAGGTTCGTACAAAGGAAACATATTTAATGAGCAGAAATGTGTGTAGCACATTTTGATTGTGTATAAAATTTATAGCTAGTCCTCCAGTAGCCAGGCCTCCATGAAGTTTTAATCACAGCGTATTCAGCTAATATCGTAAGCAAGACTAATTGTGTGCTGTGAGACCTACGCTGGAAATCACCAATCAGAAGTGACCTACTTTGGTTACTGTTCACCACTAAACCACTCATTTTAACCCAAACATTAAGTAAGAATGAATATTAAAGTGCATGGGAAAGCTGCATTGCCACTATACTCAGTGTTGTGGCTAATCATATTTCTGATGAAACTACTATGGATTGGCCCGGTAACTTTACCAAATGCGTACAGTTTCTTTCTTGTTTTAATGTTTGTATCAAAAATAAACTTTTCATAGCTTGTATGTGTGGTTTGCAGGGTTGCCAACTGTCATGCATCTGGCATGATACAGTTTCAGACTCTGACGCAAGAAACCTCACAGCATTTCTGTATCATTCCATTATAAACCTAAAATGCAACCCTACAGACTATTTTCAAGGTAATGAAAGTGTTACATATATGTAAATGCATGTGCATGTGTGTCTCGAATTGAAAATCTCATGCCAGCCAGCTGACCGAAGTTGGCAACCCTGGATTTGCAAACCATTTGCTGTCCAGATCTAATTACCTGGCGTAGTGTCTGACATCATCATATTTAAGGAGGGTGTGAAAGTGACACCATTTCATTCACAATAAACAAATAAATAAATGACGGAGAATTAAGACAGTACAACATACTGTACATTTCATAGAATTTATACGCACAAAATGGCTTCTAGATTTCATTCTTACATGTTAACCTTTGTCTTGTTCTTTGAAGCAGCTCTGTTACTCTGTAAATCTGGTCCACCTCTCCCAGATGGTTATGGAATGAAGACTGTACTCTGAGGCTGAAGAATGGCTGGGGGGGGGCAAAGAAGCCCCAGAGGTTGGGAGTGACACTGAGGATGGGCCTTGGTGGTACGTTGGAGCTCTGTGATGTGTCACTTCTGAGCTGATGCTCACGCTGTTCCTAGATATGGATCCTGGCTCTCTGCTCTGTGCATCTGCTAGTGATGATGATGATGATTATTATTATTTAACAGCTACAAATTTGTATTTTGAGTCGTATTATATATCTCTCTGCTTCCTTTGGATTTTTTTTCCTTTTTTGACCAATAATTTAAGATGAGAAGCTTTAGGAGTAACCAAAATGACATGCTAATATGTATAATTACAGTACTGAATCTTCATGGACATTGGCTCTTTTCTGAAATAGCACATTGTGGATAATGATCAAACGTGCAGCTGGAAAATGGAGAATGTGGTATCACGAGAGCTTCCTTCAGCCCATCCATTACAGGAGATAATCAGGTCACATTAGAGATGTATAATAAAAGCAGAGGGAGGAGCTCTGTAAAACAACGTGGAGCCGTCATCAGCTGATCTCCATGTTGAATATATGGCTTGGGGTCCTAATAAAAAAGCACCTAAATGATCCATTTTAGCACTGCTTGTTCCAAAACTATATGCCAGGATACATGACCTGACCATCTGCTTTCTATCAAATATGACAGAATTCCAATATTACAAGGGAAATTATGTATATTAACAAAGTATTCTTTACCAGATCAAATGAAATTTCCAGTACCAAACTGTCATTCTTTGTCTAAATATCCATCTGTATAAACATAGTTCATCTTAGACAGGTGCAGGTTTGCATCACTGAATATAAATAGAAAATACCACTAAATAAATTGCGGAATATCTCTGTAAGTATGCTGGTCAGAAGTATAGACTCTACATCCCGTTATGCCCACTGATGTCCTACCACATACTTTGAAAATTACTCTTTAGCTCGTAAAAATAAAGGTATCGTTAGAGCAAATACATTAAATGAGGGAACTGTGACATTATTTCCCGAAGGCAGAGAGGTAGGTTCCCCAGTCACAGCTGGATTTCCAAATGAGTTATTTCAGACCCTGAAATATAGGGATGTGACAGAGCGTACATGTGTTGCACCACAGGTGTGATAATATCTATTTATTTTGGTCGCTCTGAAGTCAGCCGTGACCCTGGCTGACCCAGCCGAAATTGATTCTTTTGTTGAACTCCTTTGCCGGCAAATGGATGTAAGCAAGAGATCACAGAGACCAGACAAGGACCACAAAGACTTTGGGTCTGCTTCCATGGTGTCTCTTGAGGTCACTGCAGAGGGGGACAGGGGGATAGGGGGATGGGGGGGGCTAATTGACTAGAGCATCTCCAGCTTGCAATCACTGATGGCGTGGGGGGTGGGGGAGTCAGGTTCAGTGGGGGCCGGGTGTGAATCCTAGGTGCAACTCACGCACCGCTTTGTCAGGTGCTCAGGAGCATGAAGACAAATAGCGGCCATGATTCGTCCGGATAGGGCAGCCACAGGGGCGCGCGGAGTGAGGGAGCGGCAAGACTGCTGCCGGAAGGCTGTAACTCAATAGCCCAATTATCTACCCCCAGTGCCAGCAAAATTCCCGCCTGCCATTGCAGACAGCTGATGACACGGCTACAGCATCTCTGATTGGCTCCCCAGCGGGGCCACAAGTTGTGACATATCCTTCCCATGGGCCTTAGGGGCAAGCCATAGTGTCAGACTGGGCTTGACTGGTGCACCTGCCCCTGATAATTATTCTCCAAATGTTCCCCTGATGAAAGTATCATTAAAGTCACTATATGTTTTTTTTTTGGGGGGGGGGTGGGAGGTCCAGAAATCCTTAATATAATTTACCATTTAATCTACTTTACGCATCCATCCATCCATCCATCCATGCATCTATCCTCTCAGCAATTCGGTATGTTTTTATCCTCTTGTGGTGCATTTGCATCATGAATGGCAAAGTTGTGGTGTGCTGACTGAGAAGTGTTATACATTTCGCTCTCTTACTTTTCACTGTCATTTTGTTTCACCTTTCCAAACACCGAGTCCTGGCTGTACAAGAGGAGTTCCAGGTAAAGAGGAAAGGTCTGACAGCATCATAAAAACAGGTGTAATAAGATGACAGTCTGAGCACAGGGGCAGTGAGCTGAAAAAGATGATGAAACGGGACTGAGAATGTAAGCATGGGATGCACAGAATTTCATTGGTAGGTAACTACAGCTGAGAAAAAGTTTGTGAACCTGTCCGACTGGCATGAATGATCTTTACTTATACTTTTTCCATCCATGACCTTGATTGTTTACACGATTTATTTATTTCATAGATAGAACAATGTTGCATGCACTTTGTTAAGTAAGTCTGTCTTTATTTTACTATGATTTAGACCCACCAGTTCAGAAACAGTGATTTAGATGAATATTAAATTACATTATAAGAGCCAATTAATTAATCTTTTCCTCACAACTTTGCCTGTGTAAAGTTTGCATGTTCATAGTGAATAACATAATCGTGATCTTAGGGAAGGTTGGCATGTTCGTAGGCTCAGGGACGGATTACGGACCGGGCCAGCGGGGCCGCTGCCCAGGGGCCCTTGGGGTGCAGGGGGCCCGTGGGGCCCCT
>JAODJU010000039.1:7845017-7857799 GCA_026776725.1 Gnathonemus echidnorhynchus
AAAATAAAAATAAATTTGAAAAAAATCTAAATTGTAAGATGTCTTATTTCCTCCAAAGACAAATAACCTACAATTGAGGGACACTTTTTTCCTTGGGTCTCAGGAGGATATAGAAGATTGGCATGTTAGTTCTCTACAACCTCAACATGATCATATGGAAGGTTGGCATGTTCGTAATCTACAACCTAAACATGATCATATGGAAGGTTGGCATGTTAATTTTCTACAACCTCAACATGACATGGAGGTTATTCAGGATGAAATGGGTAGAATAATCAAAGCTACACAGCCAGCTGGTGGAGATCAGTTGTGGGCTCCTCTCCTGCAGTGTTGAAGTGAACGGAAAAGGATGTTGAGTTTGTAATTAATAAAGCTGATTCTGAGTTGTAGGCTGTTATTTTTTAATGACATAGCTGGTGTTTGTAAATTGTAATTTTTTTTTTTATTTGACTGGCAGTGTGGTATCAGTCTGGTGCCACGGTGAGGGGCATGGATGTTGGGATGCCACTGTGCCCTCGATAAATGAACCTCATGTGAGCATAAAATATATGCACTTTTACTCTGAATAACTTGCTTTTACTCAGATGACAGTTCAAAGCATGTATCAGACCATCCTTGACATATTTTTCCTGCCTCAAAGATTTCTAATGGAGTTTGGGGTTAGAATAGCTTTAGAAATGACCCAGCCATAAACAGAGCAATTATTACGACCCTCAACTATTGATTACATGTAGGTCACGGTCATTACAATTTTCCATCATTACACAAATGCATCCTAATAAATACGTGTAGTATAGACACACACATGCATACATTTTTCAGGCTACCCACAGCAGAGGCTTGGTATGAGGATCAACAATAACAATAAGGATCATTTCGTGCGACCATTTTTAAAAACAAAACCATTTTTCTACCATTCATCTGGTGCAGGATCATGGGGAACCTGGAGCCAATCCCTTGGAGGATGAAAGGCAAAGGGACAGGAAGCCGGTCCCTCACAGGGCACATATTCTACATACACACACTATGGGCAATTTTAGATGCCATTTAGCCTAATGGTATGTCTTTTGAATGTGGAAGAAAACAAGAGCTTCCAGCAGAAACCGCACGGCACTAGGAGACCATGAAAACGGAATGATTGAATGTTACATTTATATGGCGCTTTTTCAAGAGACCCAAAGTGCTTTACAGAACCAAAGGGGAGCCACTTCAACCACCACTACTGTGTATCAGCCACCTGAATAATGCGATGGCAGCCATTCTGCCCCATTACGCTCACCACACAGTAGCTAAGGCGGTGAAGGGGCAGGAGAGAATTCACCAATTACATACAGGGGATGATTAGGAGGCCAGATTTAAAAGGACTGCAGTGGGCAGTTTTATCCAGGACATCAGGGTACCAGCCCAACTCTTTCGAAAGATGCCAAGGAATCTTTTATGACCTCAGAGATTCAGGACGTCGGATTTACTTCTCATGCAAAAGATGGCGCCATTTTTACAGCGCAGTGTCCCCATCACTTCACTGGGATCCACGAAGACCACAGGACCGGCTTCCCACTGGCCAAACCAACAACACTTCAAGTTAGTCTCCCATCCAACTACAGTCCAGACACATGTGTGTTTAGATTCAGATGGATTAATTGGCCTGATCTGCAGGTGGTAAAGGCTGGATTCAGATCCTCTCCCCTAAACATGCAAGGCTACAGTGCTACCCATTGAGCCACCTATCAATCGCAACATTATAATGCCACAGATAGCATTCCATGCCTCAGACCTTCCCTTTCTCCTGTCCATAGACCTGAGTTTCATATTTATCAGTCTCAGATGGCTTGAAAAGGTGACTTATTGTTTATTTTTTTTCCCCCCTGGGCCCACCCACATCGTACGGTGTCGGTATGGGGTAATGCAGCAGCAGCGTCCGGCTGAGATAGCCTCCACAGGAACAGTGCACCTATCTGCAGCCAACTGCGTGTCAGCTGACAGCGGAGGCGAAATCAGGTGAGGCTACTGTGATTCAATTAATTTTAATGATTAATAATTCATTTGACTGTGGGAGTCACATTCATTAGAATGACAGAATACAGCAGCTGCACACCACACCCTGGGACAGCAAAACGTGCCTCATTCATTTACTCATTTTTTTGTCCCAGGTAAGTAATTACAAGAATTGTAAACTACTCTTCTGATGCAGCCACTTACGTTACGTATGTGTTAAAGAGCACCCTGCCCCCCCGCCCCCACCTCGCTGCAACACCAGAGGTTAATTGAAAGTAAATACTGTGCTTTCAGCATTAAGTGCGATATGGTATCTAAACAGCACTGTGCAACAATCCAATTGCTGTTCAGCCACTTAGATAATTGGTATTGCCATTATTGACATGCAAAGGAGGCCACCGATAGCCAATACGGGCACCGAAGAGGTTTCTGTAAGCCAGCTTCTGTAAGCCAGCTTCTGTTAGCCAACTTCTGTAAGCCAACTCCATCCAGCAATATAAGGCATGTTGTCAGGACATGTTTACTCTGACACATATGCAAAAAATCAGCCTTCACATTTTACTTAATGACATGTTTTGTTAGGTTTGGATAATATAACCAGAAGGATCCGTGAAACAAATACAGTGGATTACAAGCTTTGGCAGCGAAGATTCATGTAGCTATATTCACTATTTTTTTAAGGCACTAAGGTAACAACATGTAAAAGAAAGACTCTAACAAGCATTGTTGCCGTTTGCATCTCTCCAGTCAAGGGCTTGCTTATAAAAAGAAATGTTTGACTCGGTGTTTCTCCTGCTTTCGGAAAGATGGATAGCATGACCTTTGACCCTTGACCTCGACGTACATCTGCAGGGCCGTATTTGTTTATCTTGCTTTCACAGGTGCAGTGTTCAGGTTTCGAAAGTAATTGCCCTTCCCACTCCTGTTACTTCTCAGTAAGATGGAAAACTTCTGCAATGGTCCATGGACCTGTTCTTGTTGGATGATCTTATGATCTATTAGCATTTTTAAGGAGGGATATCTGATAAAAGTATGTGGTCGTATTATCTCAATATTCATTTTAATAAAAACTGAAAAGGGATTCACCTTCTTGTGTTATTTCTTTGTTTCTCCATTTCATTATGTATTTTCATTATGTCCTATATAGCCTCAAGGTGAGCACGATAAACACTAGTCACGGAGCAATCACTCAAATGAGACATTTTAACACAGTTTGAATTTGTCATCCAATTACTTTTAGGAACATAATTAGCAGGACAAAAACTGAAAGCATTAGGTAGTTAGAGAGTGTTTTCCAGGCAGGTTAATGCCCCTGTGTTTCTGTATCTATATGCTCTGTGTGCTGCATTGAGAGATAAAGCAGGTTGAGGTTAATCCATAATAAAATCCCCTTAGCCCCATGTTACTGACATCATATGCTCATTAATCAGCAGAATAACACCATATTCTCTAGATTGCTTATTAATCTAATAATTCAAATTATATTTGTTGCTTGACTCTATTTGTTGATGTTACCTCTAAATAAATGTTTAATTTTCCTGAACTAAGAACAAATCAAAATAAAAACCACCTTGGAATGCCCAATGTGAAATTGGGCCACACAAGCCCCATCAGGGCCCCTTCTCCAGCACCCATCCCCCAACCCCCAGCCCCTCGGAAGAACCGTCACCTGCCCACCTGCCTGGGACTCACCCTTCCTCTGTGCACAGGACCTGGGCGACACTGGGAGACCCGCTGCTGCATCACCACCTAGCCAAGGGCCTCTGTGACTCTGACGCTCTGAGCTGCCGTCTGCAAACACACATCATTTCCCTTGAAATTAACGAGGGTTGGTGAAAAGCCACTTAATCCGGAAATAAAATTTAAACTGCAGGGTTTATTTTGGCTAACAGGCAGTTGCGAATACTAATGCGCTGTGATCAGGGAGCTGAAGTGTATCGTTCAGCTGGAGGATCAGCTGGGAGCAAAGACACGGCTGCTGCTCAATGAAAGAGACTGCAGGGAAAGAGAGACATCAGGAACAGGAGCAGTAACAGCAGGGAGAGAGACAGCAGGGACAGGAACACTAACAGCAGGGAGAGAGACAGCAGGGACATGAACAGCAGGGAGAGGAACAGCAACAGCAGGGAGAGAGAGACTAATGAGAAAGGAACAGCAGGGAAAGAGAGACATCAGAGACAAGAACAGCAACAGCAGGGAGAGAGAGACAGATGATACAGGAACAGCGGGGAGAGAGACAGCAGGGACAGGAACAGCCACAGCAAGGAGAGAGAGGTTTTAATCACATTGTGGGAATATTTGGTCCCCAGATTGTAATATACACATAACCCGCACACACACATACAGAGCAGCAGCGGTGCTGAGATTAGAACCCTCACCCCTGCTGCTATGAGGAAGAAGCCCTACCCACTGAGCCAGCACACTGCCTGCCCAAGGTTATATCTGAATGGAAATTCACCACATTAGAAAAAGCCAAGTGTCAGTTTGCTGTTAAACTCCATTTTGATGAGGTACTAAAATTATGCAACCATGATAAATGACATCGTATATAACATTTCAGCGAGTAAAGTTATTAATTATAATTAATCATTTTGAATAAATCCAATAGTCCTGTCCATGTGATGCATTGCCTTTCTGAAGACCATTGCTTCTCCAATCTCTGTCCACAACGTAGGGACTGGATGGAGTCAAGGTGCTCATTCTCCATATGCGACGTGACGACAGAGGGAACATAAGAACATAAGAAATTTACAAACGAGAGGGGGCCATTCTGCCCATCAAGCTCATTTGGGGAGAACTACTAATGCGCTTTACCCAGCATTACTACACTGTGCTGCTTTATGCTGAATCCAGAATGCTCTGTCTCCTCTGGATCATGGTCAAAAGAAAGAGTCTAATGTCCCTGTCACTGGTGGAGAGTTTGGATACCACATGGATAAAAGGAAATAGCCATTCTGTAATTCTGTATAATGCTAAGTCTACCAGCAGCAAGGGTGTAGATTTAGGCATAGAAGGAAGTGACATGTGCCTACTAATAGGGTAGGAGTGTTGTGCGTTTAAGGAAGCAAGGGGTTCGGGACTGATTTGACCCCTGCCAGTGTTGAAACTACACCCTTAGCCAGCAGTCACTGTTTGCCTTGCAGTGCTGTTTTTGGTTAGCTGGTTTAAGATATTATTGGGAATAATATTCATAATTTATTGTTATGCTATGAAATGACAAAACGAGCAGAATTTGCTATGGATTTGCTTGTGAATGCATATACTGTAATGAAAGAGTAGTATTATTTGTACCATTTATCTATCATGTATTAAAGTATTTGAACAAATACTTTGAATGATTTTGAATCGTTTCATTAATATTTGGGGTTTTCAGATTTTAATGTCAGTGTGCCGTGCTTACCGATCGGCCGTGCCCGTCAGAGTTCAGAGTTAATTCTGCGCTGAGGTTTTCCTTCATTGCTTATTCCATTTTGAGCTCGCGGCCCGGCCTGCGTGGAGTTGATCTTTAGCATACTCAGGGAATTTGTTGCCCTTGCTCCCCGCAATTCTGGCTCCTTCCCTCTGCCTGTCATTTAATGATGTGTTTACTGCTTGATTGGGGCGATACTGGGATAGCTAACACATTGACCCTGCTGAACTTCATCTCGCCCATCCTGCACAGCGGAAAGGTTTTGTCTTCTCGTAGCATGTATGGGTGTCTACCAAGGGACTTGGGGCTTGCTGGGAAAGTACGCTAAAGATAAGCATGCATCCTCAAGCGGTGGCAGCTACATGCACAGGCTGGAATGCGGAGGGAAATGCTGCAAAGTTCGTGAACTATGCATTTGTCCAGGCAGAGCGAGATTGATTTCGGGCTAAGGGTGTAGAGTAAGCAATCTCACTCTGTAGGCTTTCACTGACTGGAGAGAAACAACAGATGTTAAAACACCGTGCTTTCCTGGTTAAGCTATCTAGTAGTTAAGCTATGTAATGGAAGCTTCTTTGTGTGTGTTTTTTTATAGCAACCCTTCAGATAACTGTGCCCGGCTCCATCTGCTCTGAGCTCTGCAGACATGCATTCACTGACACCCAGTGACTCCCAGATAAGCTGATAGGCAAGACTCTGTGTTCCTCATTCCCTACCCATCATGGAAGGAAAACGGTTCTTCCTGCCAATGTTGCTTACATCTAGGCACGGTCACCTCAGTATATGTAGCCATGAACCCAAAAACAAGGCTCTTGGGAGCCATAAAAAAACTAAAACTCCTTGCGAGATCAGAAAACAGGATTCTTTGAACATCCTGACATAGGCTCATCAGAGCAGGAAAAAACAGAGGCTAATTACACTATATAAACACAGGATGCTCAAACCAGGCAAGAACACTGGATACTTTGACCATCTAAGCACAGATTCCTTACCGAAGAGGTGCAACAGATCTGGGGAAGTGACTTCTGTGTGTGTGTGACTGGGGGGGATGGACCTCTATTATAATCGGAATAGCAAATGAACTACAGAGATGAAGAAAAGCAGAAAAAGTGTAAGACAAATGATTCAGTCACTAAGAAAATCAGGCATTCATGATAAATCAAGCTAGAAAGTAAGTCTGATTTGTTGACTACCTCTACCACGTAGGATAAATGATTCAGTCACCAAGAAAATCAGGCATTCATAATAAAACAAATTGAAAGTAAGTTGATTTGTTGAGTACCACTAACATAAATTTATCATTTGATCACAAATCTGCAACCATTCTCTGCGTCAGTGGATTAACCCAAGCATGAACCTCTCCCAGCACTCAGATTAGAAACATAATTCCCAGTAGCCAGCTTGTGGTAAACAGGTGATGATGTAATGTCAAGCACTGCAGTGACATAATTACATTTTTGCGAAGATTACTGGCTGTCATCGTCTGCCACAGCAGCTTCCAGGAGATACACAGGGGAGAAAACTGGCCAAATATCCTGAAAAATGCTTAACCATAGCATTTTACTCCTCGGGCTAACAATCTATTATTAAAACATAGTGTATAATGTCAAAACACATTTTTTCATTGGATTTTTTCCCATTGGATATTTTGATTTCTTCTTTACTTTCCCTGCTGTCTCCTTGGTTACACTTCAGGAGTTTGCTCGAGAAGCTAATCTACTTGAAACAAGTAACTAATTTGTTCTTCTTCCTGTTCTGGAGTACCTTTAAGGAGGACATTGCACAGTAAGCTTTGATATCGGCCCTGTGAAGTAGCATTACAGAGTAGCATCCTTGCGGGAAATCTTTTGGGTGATGTCATCTCTGTTTTCAGCATGTCTGTGGTGACTCAGTCCTTGCTGCCACTGCATAAAAACTTGGCTTTCGATAACTTCTACTAGTCCAGACAGCTATTGGAGTCTGAGAGCTGCCTTCAGGCTTCAAACCATTCTAGCCAACAATTACTGAAAAGCCCGCAAAGTGAACCCAAGAATATGGAACACGTTCTTCGGCAAGATGTGTGAGATGTGTATCTGGTGGGAGTGGTTAGCAATCGGAGCGCTTATCTCCACCAGATGAAACTTATGGGGGATGATAACAGACAGTGGTGAGTCAGTTAAAGCATGCTTCTCTCAGAAAAGGGAATTGACTCAGTATGACATCTTCAATAGCTGACAAACTGTGAGTCACTCGAGGTGTGAGACTTCACAGAGACACAGCGGTAATGTCTTCTGTCAGCCATAGTCCTGGCTTTCATTGGGTAGGAACCTGCTTCTCTATGTCATATTTCATCTTGAGGAGAAGTGAACTGTTAATTGATATGTTATGAAATAGAATTCAAACTGAACTTTGACTATTACAGACTGATTTAGTGGTATGCTGATATTCTTCACAAAGTATTCTCTAGCATTGAAATGTGTTCTTCAACATCTACTCTGCATTTATATAACGAAAGCTCACCAGTTAATAAAACTAAATAAAACTTTATACTAAAGGGAATCAAAAGTCTACAACCATACCTAATATTAAAAAATTATTTTTCGACCTTATATAATATATATATATATATAGTTTTCTGTATGTATTGTTAATTTGAGCTGTTTAGTCATCTTTGTACAGCACTTGATTGCGCTTCATAAATAAATTTTACTTACTTACTTACTTAGAGTGCTCTCACTTTATCTCCAATGTAAAGCTTATACTGTCACTCTTATTTTATAGTGACTGGATTTTGGCTGCCATTGGCCACATCAGTCCCCCGTGGCAGCCCTGACATTGACAAGGGCTCTGGATACAGAAGACTCGATGTTGTGGATTCTGCATGCTGTCACCAGTCACAGGTGTGTACAGAGAGCGATTTCAGTGCTTCGGGCCAGAGGGAAGTCTTAAATTGCTTGGTTTCCATATAGATGCAACACAGAGTAAACAACTGTAGAGTAGGTTTGGCTGTACGATACGCTAAATACCACTGCTTATTCTATAGGCTGTTCCGTCTAGACTCATAGCATGCTATCTCAGTGCGATGCTCTTGCGTGCCAGACAGAAATGTGCATATTGCATATCTGATGTACATTATTTACATTTATAACTTACTTGGCCTTATTTGTACTGCATCCCATTATGATTCTGTGACATGCTCAGTCACTGGGTTTAGGTGACTTAGACCAGCTTAATAAAAATCACTTGTGAGGAATTTTAATTATTTTTACATAAGTGCCAAAAGAAAGCAGAAAAGCCACAGAGCCTGCAATCTACAACTGATTGTAGAAGGTGTAGGGGCTTTTTCTATGGGCATTAAAAGAGGAAAAAAAAACTTTTTTTTCCGTTATTTTCAGTTGCATTAAATACCACAGCCTCATTTTGGGTGATTTTTTTCTAAGAATTACATCTATAGCTTTTTTATTTTTAAAAAATTTTTTTAACAGAGCTTCATGTTTAGAGGACTGGGGAAATGCGAGAAAAGCATGTTACCAACCGAGAACCTACTAATGAGCAAGCAACAGCTGAGGTTTGTCCATCTGAAATAAGATTCACTGGAAGCTGATAATATTCACCCTATGTTTATAATGGTAATTTTTAAATTGAAAGCACAATTTTCAACACCCAGGCATTTTTATCTATTTTGTGTTCCTGAAAAAGGAGGAGACCCTACACATTGAGAGAGTGTGGGTCAACAATCAAAAAAAGGAAAAAAAATCTGTTTCCATTAAGACCCAACAAATGAATGGAGTATTTTAAAATGTGCATACACAGCTAAGATGGTTATGTAATCAACATTCCTAGTTGTTTTTCATACATATTTTCATTTTTAATTGTGTCTGTTGGGGAATGTGTTTTGCAGAAGTGGTTTATGATGATATATTTTTTGCTTTCATTTTTTTTTATATACCCATTGTTTTGCTGCAAGTCGGTGAAAGAAAAAAAAACTATGAACTATAAATCTAATGTCTCTGGACCCACATGGCTTACAATAGTCATTCCCATAGAATATCTATAATTTAATCTCACCTACAATCGATATCTGTTATTTGGTAAGATGGATGAGTTAAAGTAGGTAAGACTATCAACCAGACTCAATGTCTACTCCTCATCAATTCACAAATTATGAAAATGAGACATGCTCTCGATATTAACCTGTGAATTACTTCGGTGCTGATTAGCATTACTTAGGCTAAATGGGAGCACATGGTAAAAGCAGACAGAAGGATACCATTGTTAGAATCCAGAGCCCTGCTGTTTGAAGTCCTTGTATTAAAAGAGATCAAGGTTGCAGACATACCTTTAAAAGCCCACTTGCCATTTGAAGATCATTTTCATGTATTACTGATATTAATTGACTGCTTACAGATGAATGCTGACTTGTCAGAAATGTTGGCCTCAAGCTAATCATGGCAATGAAATTGATAGCTTTGCCATATCATAAGTACTGGATCCTCCAAGGGTCTTCGGCCCAGCTGATGAAGAGGAGCCACTTTGGATTAACAGCACAGCTAATGCTAACCATGAACTCTCCATTAGCCCAGTGCATAACAGATCCTGGTAAGTTCTTCTTGATCTTCTTTGGACCAAAAGATGGGGCTCATGAAATGCTGTCATCTGTTCTTCCTCTGTGAGTTTCTGTCAGTGTCACACAGGAGGAAAAGGTAATGTTGTCTGACAAGCATCACCTTTGCTCTGGCGTCCTACGAGCAGATGGGTAGAAGCCTGTGTGACATCTCCCATTTGTGAAGTGCCTGTGCTGGAAAACTGTCCCCTGCCTGCACATCCCCACCTGGTGTTAGCCTTTGGTACTGCATGCTGTATTTCCCATGGCTCACCTTCCTGGCTTGTTGACTGGCAGATGGTGACCCACAGAAAGACATGCTGAAATCCATTTCACACATGCGTGCTAAAATCGGAGCATTGTTCTGTTTTTTTTTTCTGATCATTGCCTGCCTGAAACAGTAATTCCTCCCGGTCGGTGTCCCCCACCACTGCAACCTCCCCCATGAGGTCTAACTTTACAGTTATTATGAGTGTCACCTGTTCTTTCCTGAACTTACACGCGGTCTCCCACAAGCTGAAGACACAGCGGGACGGTATTTTCAGCTTTCGCTGTCCTTCTCGACGTCTCTCTGAGTTTCCCGCATCTTCATGCTGTCAATGACTCATAATTTTGATGTTTAGTCATTCTTCCACCATTTTTATTCCTTATTCAGTTTTAATATTATTTTCTTAATGCTTTTTGTTCATTTGATAGTTTGTCATAATTCTTTTGTTCTTTAGCAGTTCTATTGTTATTGTTGTTGTAATTATTACACACTGAACATATCCACACACATGTCCACACTCTCCTACACACACACCGATTCACACACACTCGTACACATGCGTAGATGTGTATTTACTCCTGTCAAATAAATGAATAGCTAATGTTACATTTGCTGTTATTTTTTGTGCTAGAGGGGCACGTGATAATCTTGTCTGAAGGTGATAAAACCAAACTACTACCCAGCTTGGGAACATTTTTCTGATGCTTGCATTTTGCTAACAAACTAACTGTAATAATTTCCTAAAATGTCTTTGCACTCTGTGAACACTGGTGGCCTGCGGCTTCGTGGGAATGACACAGGGGAGGGAAGAGTCAGTCTACGGTGCGGTTTTAATATTTACTACCCTTGCCTGGAGAAGGTACCATGGCTTTGAAAATTCCGATAAGGTAATCTGATAATACTGTGTCAAGGCGTTATTAAACTGTTAACCTTCTGCATGTCGTGAGACACTTTCATGGTGGACAACATAAAGCATTGGAAGCAGAGCTTAAGATCGATGGAAACAGAGCTTGGAAGAAAATCTGCATATTCCAATGAGTTGGGTCTATGGTAAAAGCGAAAGACAACACGTACAGCAGTATGTTAGCCCCTTTTTGTGGTTGTACAGAAGCACCTTCATTCAATATACTTCTCCAAGACAGAATTTTGAGCCTTTAAATCCAAGACCACACACTTACTCCTTCTGGCTTGCCTTTTATCTCCTGTGCCAAACAAGTATCAAGTTCAAGGCCCCGGTGTGTGAAAAATCACACTTTGCTTTTGGGTCTTAGTCCCATGGTGTTCAAATGACAGTAACTGCAGAGCCAAGCTTACAGAGAACAGCCTGAATCCACTCCATTGCCTAGTAGCTGACAAACACATCTGTAGAACATGACATCATTGTATTGGCCAAGTGAAAAATTACACTCTTTCAAAGCCACATGAATTGTCTGTGAATTTTATATTCTCCCTCGCTTGACCGATAAGTAGATGTTTTATTGAATCTCTACAGGCCTATAGACCTTTTAAAATCAGATGCAGAAAAGTTATTCGCTTCAGGCACCTCGCAGTCTCCCCGTCAGACTGCTGTCGCCATGACACCACCAAGGTCGGGGGATGGGTGCCTCCGTGATTTGAGTCATTTGGTTCAGCAAGGTAAAAGAAAAATACCTCAGTATGTCAGCTCATTCACCAGATCAGCAGATTCTATAGAGCTTCCACAGTGCCTCTGCTTTTTTCTGAATGCATAAAAAGACAGGAAGTATGTTATTGTGTAAATAATCAGAGCACTTATCTATGCACAGCATCTGTGGTTAAAGACACTGTAAAATACCCTTCGCAAAATTAAATAAAATGCATTATCTGAGTACATTATCACATATGATCCAATTCAAGAAATGGCATTAAACTACTTTCAAATGTTGTATAATTACAGATAAAATACAAGCAAACAGATATCAAACGTTACACTTAATATGAGGCACCCTGAAAACAAAAGATCACAGGTGACCAAAGGTGACCAATGCCTTTAAATGATAGATAAAGAATACATTTATTTTCTGTGTGACTTTGTACATTACATGGATAAAAGTGTTTGGACACCTGGCTATTAATTACACCTACAAGGACTTGCATGACATCCCATTCCAAATCCATAGGCATCAATATGGAGTTGGTCCCCCCTTTGCAGCTATAACAGCTGCCACTCTTCTGGGAGGCTTTATACAACATTTTGGAGTGTGTCTGTGGGATTTTTTTGCCCATTCACCCAGAAGAGCATTTGTGAGGTCAGGCACTGATGTTGTACTTGAAGGCCTGGCTCACAATCTCTGTTCTAGTTCATCCCAAAGGGATTCGATGGAGTTGAGGTCAGGGCTCAGTGTGGGCCAATCAAATTCATCTACCCAACCATGTCTTTAAGGACCTTACTTTGTGCACTGGGGCACAGTCATGCTGGAACAGAAAAGGGCCACCTTCCTCAAACTGTACCCACAAAGTTGGAAGTATAGAATTGTCCAAAATGTCTTGGTATGCTGAAGCATTATGAGTCC
>JAODJU010000039.1:7857899-7884569 GCA_026776725.1 Gnathonemus echidnorhynchus
CTTGCTCTACAAAGAGCAAGTTGAGGGAGGCGTAAAAAGAATTTCCCCACGGGGATTAATAAAGTATCAATTATTATATAGTGTATATAATTTTACTTTTACTTTATCTTCCTGCTCACTGAGGCTCCATTATATATCTTCACATTGTTTCTAGTTTGGATGTTGTTCAAATTGCTACAAAGTCTGAGATTATCAGGCTGAATCTCAGAAAGTCAAGGTGTTCCTCAGCCCTGCCCGCTTCACCCACACAGCTCCCGTTGTCTGGACTCCTGACTCACTCAAAATGTCCTTTCCTCTTCGTGACGGACGGATGGAGGCATGGACAGAAGCACAAGCTGCCCCGGCATATGGCGCGATGCTGGGGGTCAGTCACAGTCAGCCTGACGTAACTCCGGATGGAAGACCAAGGGAACAGTGCAGAAGCAGCTGGCACTCAGCGGGACCCAGCACTCACTCCCTGGGGGGGTCTGATGTCAGCACGGCCAGGAGACTGACAGGGTCTCACATACAAGCAGACCCAGAATTACACAGGTGTTCAGGTGGACACCGGACTTAACACGTAGTAATGCTAAGGCAGTCTGCTGTTGTATCAGAAAGGGCAGCTTCCATAAGCGACGAGCCGGCTTGGGCTGAAGGCGAAACCATACAGCCTTCACAAACAGTGTGAACACAGCATCTGCTAATCAAATCCGGCTCGCGAGCGTCTGCTCCTCACTGGCACCGATCACGCTTAGAGACGGCAGCATTTCTGCTGTAAAACTGGGGTGAGGACTTTCCATGTAAGAAGGCACATTCAGATGGTGGAAGCTGTGTCAGAGAGAGAGAGGACGGCCTGACTCACCACCCTGATCGCGCCAACGTCCTCACCAGATAATAAACCGAAAGCCAGGAAGGGAAACACCAAGCAAAAACTGGTGGCTGACAGGTGACATTTGTCCTAAAGACAACTAAAGACAAGGCTCCCCATGCCCGAGCTCCCTGCCCACCCCGCGAGTCGTCTACATCGTGTTGTGGGTAATCAACTCACAACAACCATCCACCCGTTTTCCTTAAGCACTGATATAATGCAGGGTGGCAGAGTCTGGAACGTCTCCCAGAAAGCTCAGAGCACTGGGCTATGTAGATGCACCCTCACACACACACACACACACACACACACACACACACACACACACACGTGCAACAGCAGGGAAAAACCAGAGAGACGGGAGAGCCGACAAAGACTGAGAGCTACTGTTAAAAATTATATTTCAACTACCATTACTACTGCTACTACTAATAACAATGCTAATTCCACTTCCATTACTACTGTTACCGCTACTACTACTAATAATAATAATACTAATACCACAACCATTACTACGATTATGGATCGTAATAATATTGATGACAACAACAATAATGATGATGCAGCATTCTGTTCAGGTGCTGGTCTATGTTCCCCTCATGACCCTGACCAGGATACATGGATAGCGGATGAAGGCAGATGGATGCGGAGTAACAGACAGGCGATATCTAGCAGCAGACCTTTAACAGCAACAACAACAACAACAATAATAATGACGATGATGAGGACAGCGGATGGATGAATGGTGACAGACAGGCAGTATCTGAAGTGTGACTGACAGATAGGAGGCTGCCCTTACAGGACCTACTGGCCTCTGTCTCTCCGCTAAATATCACCCCTGTTTACGCTGGGGCAGGAAGGTGCAGCACACAACGCGCTGGGGCAGGAAGGTGCAGCACACAACGCGATGGGGCAGGAAGGGGCAGCACCCAGCGCGCTGGGGCAGGAAGGGGCAGCACACAATGCGATGGGGCAGGAAGGGGCAGCACACAACGCGCTGGGGCAGGAAGGGGCCCTTCCTTGAAGGGCCAGCAGCCCTGTTATATGTTTACTTCCCCTATTTCCTACCTGGCTAACCCATCTTTTCTCATTTTAGCAAACCATGCTAAATCATTATTCATTTAATGTCTAAGATCAGGCCCAGTTGATCCTGCCTTAACCAAGTCATTCAGCATGATACTGTGAGTAAAGTACATTGCCTAAAGGTGCACATCCTTGTGGGACGTCCTCACCTGAGTGACCAGAGGCTCCAGCAGCCGCTCCACGGTCAGGGTGCGAATTTCCAGGTTCTTGGGGTCCCACTTCATGAGAATGGGGGATGTAGCTGTAGTCATGATTCCTGAGATAGAGGAGGAAAGATCAAAAGGTTTGGCAGAGCTGTGTTTTCAGACGAAAAGACCAAAATTCTGAAACAAATACAGTTCAGGGGTCTGTGTATAAAGGGAACATGAATCTCCGGTGCCTGACCAACCAGTTGAGTATTCCGTGATTGTGACTCTTTATAGTCAACTGGTTGGTTGAAACAAAATCTTGGTCAGGATTTCTAACTTTCTGGACCTGAGCTCAATGGACAGTTTTAGATGCTGTAGATGCTGATGACGGTAGATATGTCAGTCGTCCACCAACCACCAAAACAAAAATATATTCTGTCATTTAAAAAAAACAAAGGTATTGATAACTCTCCAATAAATGTCACGTGAGGCTTGCTGCGGTTGGGAATCCAGGAACGGGAGTAACAAAATCTTGTTGGTTCAGACTGGCACCCAGCTTTTTATCTTTAAATTATCGCAACAAACAATGTTACAAAGCTGAGTTTAATTTAAGCTGATTTTTTTCTACAAAGTGACAGATAAAGTACATTAACAGTCACGCAATCGTGCCAGCTACTGATACCCGAACCTTCTCCATTGCTGCTTATATCCACATCACATCAGCAAATTGTGCAGAAGGCGTGAAATTCGCCTTTCCTCCACTTCGAGATGAGCGTGTGTTCTTTGAATTGTAAGAGGTTTTTTGTTTATGCATTTTGAATAAAAGCATCCACTGCACATAAAATCATTTGAGTGGGGGGTTCAGCCATTAATGTAATGCGATGAGTCGTGAGGCCATATACTGTTAACGCACGATCATTTATTTGCCAGGTGCATCACCGAGTCAATGACAGGTCTTCTACCGCGGTTGGACGCCTTATAGTGCCTCCAAACTTGATAATGCCTCGGTGATCCAGGGACCAAAAGTGTTCGTTCATTTTCGTTGGTGGAACAGCAACTGGACTCTTTTTTCAGGGGAAGCTTTGTTATTAGCTATTAAAATCAGCAGGGTGTGAAATGAATTTATTTTGTAAATAGCCGTACGTTATCCCTCACAAATTCCATCGATAGTGAAAAGCAGTAGTGGGCAGTGGTGGCTTGATGGTTAGGGAAGTGCACTTGTAATTGAAAGATTTCTAGTTCGAATCCCTGACCAGCAAGGCACCACTGAGGTATCCTGAGCAAGGTACCGTCCCCAAGCACTGCTCCCCGGGCGCTGAATTAGCTGCCCCCTGCTGTGTCACGAAAGTCACATATGGGTTAAATGCAGAGGTCACATTTCATTGTTGCAGACTGTGTGCTGTGGTGTGTTAACACTGATCACCAAATTCTATTCAGTACAAATAAGCGTCTCCCAGACCTTGTCTGCCCAGACTTTGTGCCAGTCAGGGCGTATCGAGTTAAAAAATCAGTAAATTTAGAACATTTCTCGGTTCTCAAGGGCATTTCCTTTTCTTTGATTTAGTTTCGCATGATGTTGATACGATAATGATACACGGGTCTCAGAGCACCGTGGGATTATGACAGTCAGATTATACCATAAACTGGGAGGCACGGGGGTATACTGCGTGCGCATTTTGGACTAAACCATCTGTTTTTTTCGCCGTTTGATTATTTAAAGGTCTACTGTGAATGGCAATCTACGGAGGCCTCCTGAAGGCATCTGAGCAAAAAATGTAAATGATGTTACTTTAAAGTTTATTTTTTTGCACAGGTCCCTTTAGGGGCTCCGCAGCAATCTGCACTAGGCACCAAAGCACTTGTCATGGGAAAAAAAAAGATCATAACGAGTAAGCTGGACCCAACAGGGTGTGTCACGTGATTTACTGCCTCTAGCCGAAGAGGTGGCGGGTTTACATCATTTAAATATCTGTAAGCCTGGTGTAGAACGTTCTTAAAAAGAATCACAGACAGACAGACAGACAGACAGACATTCAGGGAGGCATACAAAAGTCAATTCCCCCATGGGGATCAATAAAGTATCAATTATTATAATATAGATAGATAGATAGATAGATAGATAGATAGATAGATAGATAGATAGATAAAATGACATATTTAACATACATTAAACAATCTTTCAAAGTATTTTGTTTCTGTCTTTCACAAGCAACATCTCCGCTTAGTGTGCGCTCAGTCCGGCCTGCATGCTCGCTCACTCCGCTTAGTGTGCGTTCAATCCGGCCTGCATGCTCGCTCACTCTGCTTAGTGTGCGCTCAATCCGGCCTGCATGCTCGCTCACTCCGCTTAGTGTGTGCTCAACCTGACCTGCATGCTCGCTCACTCCATTCAGTGCTCACTCACTCAGCTCTGTGCACGCTCAACCCGGCCCGCACGCTCGCTCACTACGCTGTGTGCGCTCAATTCAGCCTGCATGCTCACTCAATTCGCTCTGTGTGCGCTCAATTCAGCCTGCATGCTCACTCAATTCGCTCTGTGTGCGCTTAACTTGGCTGGCATGCTCACTCACTCCATTCAGTGCATGCTCAGCCCGGTCTGCACGCACACAGAGCTGAGTGAGCGAGAGTGCAGGCCAAATTGAGCACATAAAGAGCGCAGATATTGGTTGCTAAAGTCCCAATGTGCGTTCAGGAATGAGGCACAAATAAAACGTCATAAATAACCAGCCGACACGCAGTGGAGCGTACAGTGCATGGCTCCGAGTGCATTAACCCAAATACCTTGGTTACCAAAAGACATTATTTTCACATTTATAAGTTGAAAACTCATTTATTGGTAGAAGTACTAAATTGTGTACTATATCTGGAATTCTAAGTAACATATTACAATTAAAGTTTATAATTGTGCATCGATTTACTACTGCAGTTCGCCGAGCAGGCACTACGCATGCGATTAAATAAAATTAATCAACACCTCTCCACAGCACCTCTCAGAGACAGTGGACAGGACCTCGGATGGATGACAGTTACTGCAGCTGGACCTGACATGGTTGGGCTACATTACTACTGAAGTTGATGTCTTGGTTAGCATTTCTCATCCTATGAATACTTATATGTGAAGTCAGAGAAATATGGGTATAAAGAGGATGTTTCTCTTTGAAGATGAAAAATACATGCAGGTGGTGTTTCAATGGGAGAATTCCTGCCTTTCTAACACAACCTAAAGACCTAAAAGAAGAAACAACTTTTTCAAAATTTAACTCCACAGCTAATAATTAATGAAGGTTATCGCTAATAATCAATAGTAACAAGCTGAATTTTTCAGAATCATCTGTGTATGTTGAGCACAGTGTCAGACTTCAGCAGTATCACTGTCAATCGAAGTGCATTTGAGGCTCTCCTCTGTAATAAAGTCACTAGCTTTAAGTAAACTGCCTGTTACTTCTCTACCTCTACCTGAGTGCTGTTACCAGGCGCTTCAATGTGACAACATCAGGTCACCTTGGCAAAGCTGACGCAGAAGCTCCGCTGATGTCAAGATGGAGAGTTGGCGCATGATGTAAAGGTGTGAGCAGCTTCACAGTGGCTGGACTACAGCCAGCCAGATCATCACCATCAGACGTTCTGCCAGCTCATTTCGCATTGAGGAGACTATCATCATCAAGCCACAGCTAACTTCACTGGTCTGGGGATTATCACACATTTCAGGGGTCAGTGTTGCCTTAATGTTTCTTCATAGATGGATAAATCTGATATCTACAGTTACAGTGAGATTCCTAGTGCAATATAACCACCAATGTCTCATCCCTTCTTTAACCAAATGAAAATACATTAAAGGTGTCACACAAACATGAGCTTCCAGTTCACAAAGTATCACTAGCTGCCAAGGAGTTGAGGGTCTAGGGCTTTACTACTTAGGCTGTCCATCCCCATAAGACCATGAAAACTACAGAAATATTAAGAAATATTAGCTAGAGAAGGTCAAAGGTCTCAACCTTGTATAGGAGCAGGGCGACATAGAGAGGCATTACCGGAGGTCAGTGGGTACACTCCCCCCAGCCAGGAACAGGAGCAGAGTGAGATGGGGAGACATTACAGGAGGTCAGTGGGATACACTCCCCCCAGCCAGGAACAGGAGCAGGGTGAGACGGGGAGACATTACAGGAGGTCAGTGGGTACACTCCCCCCAGTCAGGAACAGGAACAGGGTGAGACAGGGAGACATTACAGGAGGTCAGTGGGTACATTCCCCCCAGTCAGGAACAGGAGCAGAGTGAGATGGGGAGACATTACAGGAGTTCAGTGAGGTACACTCCCCCCATTCAGGAACAGAAGCAGGGTGAGATGGGGAGACATTACAAGAGGTCAGTGGGATACACTCCCCACAGCCAGGAACAGGACCATTCCATGAGCTGATGGGTGTCTGTCAGGTGCCTGGCCCACTTCTAATCAAACCCCTACAGTAGCGGCAGTATTTCTGTTTCTGAAACATCAGCAGCGCCCTCTGGGGACGCTTACTAAAGCATTATTTAGCTTCAAAACATTCTGGCGTAATGTATGTTCTCAGAAACTAGACATTATTATCCACATAGTTACATATAACATCTGAAGAACTGAAAGAGTTCTGCTGTATCTAATACAAAGTCTGCTTCTGCTCAGGTGTTTTTTTTTTTCAGTTTATCTGTTTCTTTGAGTTGCTTATCTGATAATTGAATCTAAATGTATTTACATCTATATATTTATATGTTATCATCTTATGCTGCACTCAAAGGTCTGATAACACCCTTGAGCTGATACCCATCCGATTTATATGACATTCAACCACTCAAGTATCCGACAGCATCCAGCTACATGATGCCATGTGAAATAAAATGTTTATTAGTTCGCTTATTTGAAACTTTCTTAACCTGTATGAAAAACTGTGTTCTATCACCCCACTGCTATGAGGAAGGTTTAAGGTGGACAGTGATGATGCTGCTGATGATGATGCAGATCATAATGATGATGATGACAATTATGCTGCTGATGACTATGCTGATGAAGATGATGATTGTGATGCTATTAATGATTATGATGCTGCTGCTGATGATGATGTTGATAATGATGACGATGATGAGGCTGATGATGATGATGATTATGATGATTATGATGCTGCTGATAATGATGATGATGATGAGACTGATTATGATGATGCTGATGATAAGGCTGATGATGATGATGATTATGATGATTATGATGCTGCTGATTATGATGATGATGCTGCTGATGATGATAGTGACAGTGGTGATGATGATTATGATGCTGCTGCTGATGATGATGATGATGATGCTGATGATGATAGTGACAGTGGTGATGATGATTATGATGATGTTGATGATGATGATAGTGACGGTGGTGATGATGATTATGATGATGCTGATGATGATAATGATGATGATAACAGAGTGACTGTGCAGCAGTGGCTGGACATTCATCTTTAGCGGGTATGCTGTGACTGGCAGTCCAAATGACGGTGAATATTCAATCTGAAGTGGTCAAATCAGCTCAAGCTTCTGAAATTTTAAGGCCGACCACTTAGAAGAATATGTGCATTCAAGAAATATACCAGGCAAAGAAGGAGCATGGGCCAGAGCTTCGGATGAGGTACAAACTCCTGCGTCTCAAATGCTTACAGCAAGTAAGGCAGATAATCATGGAGAAAGGGTTAAATCAGAACCAGCAGGAGTTCCTGCTTATATGCAAAGGGACTTTATACTGCCTATTATGCTTGTTCAGTGTAAACTTAATTTGCATTTAGTACAATAAAAAGTTTATCATTCCAGCAATTTCATTATAATTTACTATGGTACTTGGTGCAATACAGCACAAAATCTGCTATGGCCTCCGATGAAGTCAGATTCATTTTTTTCTTACATTTCTCTCATATATTATTTACACATATTGTTCGTATCATTTTTCATGATCTTCAGGGGAGACCTCTTGCAATGCAGCACCTTTTAGACACACTAAAATCCATGCTGTATGATGTGAGATCTGCTACATCTCAGCCAGCATTTACCCCCGACTGACCCCAGCCACCAGGTCTTACCCTGACCCTGACGTCTGCATTTCCTTAATTAAAAATATGTTCATCCTGATGGCACAGGATAACAAACAGTCATCTGCCTGGATAGCAAAGGACTGCAGGAGACAGAGGCTGCACTTCAGCCATGCCAAGCCTTTGGCTTCCTTCAGAGGAGACCAGGAGGGACCAGACATCTGCACATGTGGGTCCCTGGAAGCAGCCAGAGAGGCTGAGGTCCAGCCAAACCCCTGCATTTTTCGATGTTGTGTTTTTCCTAAGCACAGATAAAAACCTGTGCAGGGATGTCTGCTCTTCCAACAGCAACGACAGTCTATTTTGTGCGAGGTGAAATGTGGCATTCAGTGTGGACCACAATAAAGAAAACAGTGGTAAACTAATCAGTCAAGTTTGCCACCCTGAAAGATACAGCATAAAAGCACTTACAATGGTCCACGTGGAAGATTCTGGAAGGTTTTCACATATAAAACCCCCTTTTTTGGGATTTGAAAACCCTGCAGAATGTTACACTATTCTCTGAAGTACACAGTGCCTTCCTACTTATCTAAACTGGTCTGTATACTTCTGTAAATAGTGCTTCCTAAAGACCCATCAATCTGAAAAGCTAAAAATGCATTAAATGGACTGCATTTATATAGCACTTTTTTTTTTCCAAAGCACTTTACAATTTATGCCTCACATTCACCCATCCACAGGTGGCGGAGGCTGCCATGCAAGGCGCCAACCAGCTCACCGGGAGCAATTCAGGGTTCAATGTCCTGCTCAAGGACACTTTGATGGGGTCAGAAGGGCCCGGGGCTCGAACCTGCAACCCTCTGGTTGCCAAACGGTAGCACTACCTCCTGCACCACCATAAACATACAGACTCCGTCCTAAGTTACTGCCCACATCTCTCAGCTACTGTCAGTGACTGAAATGCAACTTCATTAAATGACTAATGCCACAAGATTCAAGATTCAAAGAACTTTATTAATACTTAATAACAGCTGCTATTCCCTGTATTTAAGGCCACACGTCTTTCTGAGCGTAGTGTTCAAACAGAACGGCACGGTAATGTTGTTACAGGTGAAATCAGACCTGGTGTTGGCTGATCTCATTTATCACTCAGGCTGAATCTAAACAACCATTATACAGTATCTTCCAATTCTGTTATAGCCCTGATCATAAATCTATAACAATTATAAAAACAATAACTGTTTCATAAATTCTATAAAAGCACAGAAAAACATAATTCACATTATTCCGTTTTGTCTTTGGACACAGCATGGGTCAGGATTACTTGACATTAAAATGTCATTACTTTAATAAAATTCACCGAATGTTCTTTTGCTGTTTATATAGCATTTCTGAACGATGGCTTTACAGAGAGATGGAAGAACACATCCTACAGAGGAACAGAGAGCGGAAGCTTTGCTGCGTACCCACCCTTTTAAATGTGTCTAATTTTAACAGATCCACGTCCTCTATTCATGCCCTAATTGCATTTGTATCTGTGTACTCTGACCACATGTAGCAAGCAATGAAATACATGACAAATATATTATCATCAAATTAAACATCCAACATCAAGACAACTAGCCCAACTTCGAGTAGCAGGGAGACTTTTTTTTATTTGTAAGCATTTTCTCTTGCATGGTATATTGCATAAGGATTCCTATGGCTGGTGCGGTGATAGGAGCCGCTGCAGGATCGTCACTGTGATTTTCACACAGCCTCACAGACACATAGGGCCACACAAACGCTACGGAGCCCCGACTCCGTGTATCCAAGCAGCCAGAAACATACAGCATATAGCAAACAAAAGCTAACGCCTTTTCCAAAGGGAACTGGCCAAGAAGTCTAAGAAAAACCCAGCGATCCGACTGACAGAAACAGTATGCAAAATAATTTAAGAACAACAGGTTTAAAAGTTCATTATACAAAGTATGTGCAAAATCTGCAAGATTACAAATTCATGAAGAAAATTTAAGAGAAGCTCTCATCGTGGATCCAGAGTGAGACGGGGGAGGGACAGGTTGGCCCCGCACACCCAGCACGGCCATAAAGTTATCCCATAACCCCGCTTTGAATAATAACATTAATAGAGACTATGTTATTTTAAGGGGGCTTGTTCTGTACTTAGCCAAACAATTAAACATATAAATGTATAACAAATTATAAAATAGCCGCTTGTATATTTACTGATACTTGGTCGTTGTAATGACCGATACCGGTTACTTTTTTCACATGCCACGAAAATTTAATATTTAAAATACTAAACCTGCATGACAGATTCACGCTTTAGGGACAAACCAGCTACTGCATTCAGAAGAAAGTGCCGTAAACAGTGAAAATATGCAGAGCGAACAAATTCCACATCCATCATTCGCGTGCGGCATGTAAGGTTCGATCCTTATCCCTTTATGTTCACCTTAATTTTAACCTGTCACTGTAATAACGCACTGAGAATACACTTCTGTGGAAATAAAAAGGTTTATCGGCCTCTCTAGTGCTTACAGTAAAACGGCGCTGGACGCAGTCAGAGAGACTCTGCATGGCGAAGTGCGAGAGACGCCAGACAGGCAGAGGGAACGAGGGACGCGGAGCCCAGTTCAGAAGGTCTGAAAGTGCCAGTCCGCACGGGACGGCGTGGCTGCACGAGGCACGAGGCACCAACGCACTGCACGGGCTGGCACGGGGCAGCGTCGCGCGGGATGCACGGCACTGAGAGGCACGGGGCACCGTAGCACCTTACGGCACGAAGCAGAATCGTACTGGACGGCACGGAACCGCACTGGGGATAAGGGAGGCGCTCGCAGGTGCTACGCAAGCAGGCGCACAAAGAATTAGAGCGAGCAAAGCCTTTTATGAGGCTGCATGCATTAACCTTCTTCGGCGGCTAAAGGGTGCACCGTACATGCTGCGTCTGCCCGCTTATCGCATGTCCGGGCCGCCTGTAGAATATCTGCAACCGGCAGCCACATAAATACAATGATAAATGCAGAAATAAAGAAGCCTAGAGACCCACACGCTGTTAAAGGGGATGCTGAGCCCCACGCTCTTACTAACCGGCCGCCTGTAGTATATCAGCAAACTAAGAGTAGATAAATATAGCGATAAATACAAAAATAAAACAGCCTAAACAGAGACCCGCATACACTGTCAGAGAGGATGCTCAGCTGCACACTCTTACTGACCGGTTGCCTAGCTGGTTTAAATGGCTGTCTTCTTCTTCTGCCTTGTCCTCTCTTCCGTTTTCTCCGTTTTGTGTAGTAATGTCAGCGCTCCCCCTCAGAGCCTCAAAAGCCCTTCGCTACTCCGCCGAGCCCTACCAAAAGTCTCCCGCAGCATCCAAAGCGCAATGAGCCGGCTGTGAAATGGGGGCTCCGGAGCAGCGCTGTGCTGGGTGGGACCAAAGATGGTGATCGCTGTCATATCCCGGCTCCGGGCCGGCCCTCGCATGCGCAGTGGCGCGCTCGGACCCCCGCCCTCCCACCGGCTGACGGATAATGAGCCCGGAGAGAAGCGTCCTGAAGCCCAGGAGGTTAAGAGCTTCAGATGCAGATGGTGACCAGTGCGTTTGATGTGCAGGGAAAACCATCGCATAGCCGCACTGTAACTGGACATGCGCAGGTCTGGCGAAAGGGTAACAATTAAATAACGATGTAATTATTTAAGGACTAATGAGCGCTTGCTGTCTGTCAAAGAAATTATACACATTTAGCTGTTTACAAAATGCATAGACTCATAATCATTTTATTCAATCTACCCACATAGTTAACTATATATTTTACTTCTCCGGAAATAAAATACAATATATTACGATATATGTGCAATATGTGTAATGTCAAATACTAGCCACACTTAAAACGCCAATAGCGTTATTAGAATGATATAGTAGTTGATATTGGGACAAATTTGACTTTCTCTCCCACTTTAAAAATATGATATTATTATAAATATTTAAACATAAAAGTATTATTGAATTTAAGTCAACAGACTACAGAATCATAAAGATATATAGTATTGTGACGCTTGGCTGACAGAGGCATTGTGGCAGCGACCGCGAAAAACGGGAAGAGACAGTTTCTCACAAAGTTGTTCTTTAGTGTACAGTACTTAACAGGACCGCGCATCTATAAGCAACAATACACAGAAGCAAACATGTCAAACGCAGAGAGGTTACACACTAGATGAGAAAGCTGACACACGGTCGGGTGACCGTCAGGATTACACATATGACATTGGTAATGGTACATACGACAGTCGGGAGTACAGGTAATAACACAAACAAATACCTGTGAGGGCTATTTACAGGACATACACAGGGCTATTTACAGGACACATACAGGGCTACAGTATATACAGGACACACACAGGGCTATGTACAGGAATTACACAGGGCTATATTCAGGACGCACACAGGGCTATGTACAGGACTTACACATGGCTATATACAGGACACACACAGGGCTACAGTATATACAGGACACACACGGGGCTATGTACAGGACTTACACAGGACTATGTACAAGGCTCGCGAGAATGCCAGGATACTCAATCCCCAGCGACGCTGCATTATCAAACATGTAAGTGTCCCAGTTTACCCTTTGTCCCACTTAAACAACCTAAGAATGGTATGTTATAAAACTGGTGATAATTTCGTAAGAATTCGTTAAAATAAGTTAATTATGTGTTGTTATCTTAAACAGTCGAAGAGTTTCAATCAATTTTGAAAGATATGTGTGGCACGTGTCTTATTAATCATCTTGATTCATTTTCACGCCATAATCTTATTTCCTTATAAGAATTAAATAACTTCTATGACATAAAGTAATGTTACACGCCATCTTTACTCAGTCACAGTTACTCAGAGCTGCTACATTACACTGTCCATGCCCATGCAGTCACCTTCGGGACAGTCATTTAGCCCTATAACCAATGTATTCTGTTAGAGATAATCCAAATATGGTGTTCTTCTTTACAATCTACTCTGACATAATAATATTCTTTTCATCTCATTATTAGCAGGTGCCTAGGTCAGGCTGTAATGCCATGTTATGTTTGAGCCAGCAGACCACCAGTGCCATAAAGACAAAACGTGTAAAAATGTATATATGCATTTTAGCCATTACACCCACAGGAACTGTTATGACATCCAATTCTAAATCCACAGGCATCAATATGGAGCTGGTCCCCCCTTCGCAGTTATAACAGCTGCCACTCGTCTGGGAGGCTTTTCACAGGATTTTGGAGTTTTTCTGTGGGAATTTCTGCCCATTCATCCAGAAGAGCATTTGTGAGGTCAGGCACTGATGTTGGATATGAAGGCCTGGCTCGCAATTTGTGTTCTAGTTCATCCCAACGCTGTTCAATCGGGTGAAGATCAGGGCTCTGTGCAGGCCAGTCAAGTTTTTCCACTACAAGTTCATCCCATTGGGATCAGTGCACACCTGTCCCTGGCTCTGTCCCTGTCCTTGTCCCTGTCCCTGGCTCTGTCCCTGGCCCTGTCCCTGTCCCTGTCCCTTCGCCCTGTCTGGCCAGCAGGTTTTGCTGGTCCCCTGTTTGGTTTTACCCTGCTGTGTTTTTCTCTGACTCAGGCTGCCGTGTGGCTTAATGGACCAAGCAGTCGTCTACTGTCCTAACGTCCCTTTTGTTGTGGGTTCTTATTTAACATTTATTTTGTGGTTTTTCTTGGTTTATCATATGTTTATGTATTTCAGTTACAGTCCCTTGTTTGTGGTTCCTGTTCCCTGTTTGTAGTATGTTCAGTTTTCATTGTTTGCTGTTTGGCCCTTTTCTGTATTCGATTGCCCCCACCTGTTATTTGTTGATGTGAGTCCTTTGTGATTGGTTAATTGGTTATGGTTCTTACCTGTCCTTCGTCTGGTCTTGTTATTAGTGTATTTAAGTGCCTGCTTTTGTTCTGTTCCTCAGTGGGTCATTGTGGCTGTTGCCCTGTGGAGCTGTGTGATTGTTAGTTGTAATCATGATGGTTATTCTGTATTAGGTATTGTTGTTATCTGGTGTTTCTCCCTGCATTGATTTCTGTTTTATCATTTTTGTTTTGACCCCTTGTGGTCCCTTTCTATTCTGATTTTCCCTTTGTGTTCCATTCCATTAATAAAACCCTGTTTTGTCAAAATTGCTGCATGGATCATCTCTCCTGCATCATGCCTCGCTGTAACACACCCAACCATGTCATTATGGACAATGCTTGGTGCACTGGAGTACAGTCATGCTGGAACAGGAAAGGGTTCCTTCCCCAAACAGTTTCCACAAAATTGGAATCATAGAATTGTCGAAAATGTCTTGGTATGCTGAAGCATTAAGAGTTCCCTGGAACTAAGGGGCCCAACCCAACCCCTGAAAACACCCCCATACCATTATCCCTCCTCCACCAAACTGTACAGTTGGCACAATGCAGTCAGGCAGGTAACGTTCTCCTGGCATCAGCCAAACCCAGACTCATCTACCAGACTGCCAGACAAAGTAGAGTGATTTGTCATTCCACAGAACATGTTTCCAGCACTTCAGAGTCCAGTGACAGCGTGCTTCACACCACTCCATCCGATGCTTGGCATCATGCTTGGTGATGTGAGGCTTCGATGCAGCTGCTCAGCCATGGAAGCCCATTCCATGAAGCTCCTGGTGCACACTGTGTGATCTGTACTAAATGTTTACCATCTATTGGAATTTCTTTGGATTTTGGAATTGAATTGCACTACACAATCATATATTAAACTAGTTTTATGTTTTTTCTTAATAATATACCAGGCTAAGTGTATTAATTAGTATTAGTAAAGCGTTATTCATACACTGCCGAATCCATTCTATTTCTCTTCTGGTCCATCTGTCAATTGTGGCACAATTAACTAAAATACAAAATACATAAAATACATTAAAAAATAACAAGAGTAAGAAAACAGAACATAAACTAGTACTCGGACATTTTTACAAAAAAAAAAAAGTGTTATATGAATCCTTTTTGTTACCAGCGGAGCTGTTAACATGCTCTATTGATTTCATTATAGTGTGGTGCTAATCTCATGTTAGCCTAAAGCAAACTTTAATGCCAGCAACCTCACAGTGGTAACAATGGAAAAAAAGCTATTTTTCAGAAAAAGGACATTTGCTAAAAACAGACCAATAAACTTAAAAACAAAACCAGGCCATTATGCAGAATGGAATAGACAGTTATGGTAGCAGGAACAGGACCGGGAACATGAACAGGAGCAGGAGCACATGACACAAGAGACTGTATGTTAAAATCATTCAGAAAGCAGGATGTTTGTTAATTTAGCATTTAGATTATCAGGAGTCCGGTAGATACTGTTTCGGAGAGAGCACCCTAATTTGCACCTCTAGTATGGGAAGCCTACTGAGTTTGCTTCAGTGTTAACATTACACTGTCAGCCAGATGTCATCCAGAGACAAACGGCCAGACCAGTTGGAACCAGCTTCTCTCTTGGGCTAAGTACCATCCACACCTTGTTACACTTAACACCTTCTCATTGTATCCTAGTTTACCGCTCTATTCCCATGGAAGATGGAGGTCAGCGACATCCCAGCTGTTGACAAGTAGTTTAGAAGGAGAGGCCAAGTGTAGAGGAAGGCTCACGTCCAACTCCAGCAGGCTGCTGGAACCCAAAAATGTTCTGACAACCGCTACTGGCCAATCCCCCTATTCCATCCCAGACAAGAAGTCTGGCTTTCTACTCTTCTGGCTCCATCTCCCTTCTAAGAAACTCCATCCCAGGTTGGTCCCCTTAAATCAGCAGACTCATTAATTCTGTCCCCTAGAGCTCACTCTTCTTCTACCTTTCTGTGGAAAAGCCACTTTATTGCAATCCTAGGATAAGTGGTTAGCACAGGGGTGGAAGATACTGACAAACCTACGTATTCCATCCACGATTGGACCTATAGGTGCCATTTGGTACCTGCTGTACTCAGATAGCTGTGGTCTGGATAAGCTTACCCAGACTGTCCCACTAGATCTGCGGGGGGGGGGGGGGGGGGGGCGGTTACAGTAAATTTCTACTTAGCAGATCTTGTGACATACAGCCAGCATTCATCCATGATCTCGACCCATTACCTCCTGGACCCAGGCACACATTTCGAGCCTCACTGAGCTACCTGCCACTTCAGTCCCGCCCCTGTGCCCAGCCAGACCCTGATCAGTAATGCCCAGCCTGGCCACACTCCGCCTTACCAGTGTTTTAGTGCACCTCTGTCGCACTGACTTGTTTACTGCTGAGGTATTTTAGGACCATTTTGTTAGCTGCCTTTTTCTGGGCTCAGTGAGTGCTAATTTCTGATAGTATTTTACTGTTACTCAATTTCTGAGTCTGTTGTTTTAGATTTTTTAGCTTTCTTTGTATTGCACTGACCTGACCCTATGATCTACTACTGTTATTTTGCTTTTGGAGTTATGATTTGGACATGGATTTGGTTTTTCTTTGTATTGCTTTTTGCCTGGTCTACAGCATTGTACCTTTGTTTGGGTCATGATTTTGGTCTCAGATTTTGGAAATGCGATCTTTTTGCTTCTAAAATTGGCCCTCTCCATAAATAACCTTCTGTCTTTGGTCTATAAAACCTTCCTGAGGGTAAAGAGGCCGGATCTCCAAAGAGGAAAGGTCATGATAACATTCAGGACCTGGTTAGCCTGCTTCTCATTCCACATCCTTTGGTTTATGTAATTCTTAATTAGGACAATGAATATGGAATCCTGGGATCATGTAAAGTCCAGTCCCAGTGTGGTCAAGAAATATCTGAATATACGAGGCTTAGTCTTTGAAGTTTCCATTATTTGCAGGTGGCAAAGCACAGACAGCTGTTTAATAGGCATTATTGTAGCATATTCACACGGTACAGTAGGAGATGCTTTTTATTGCTCAAAAATGGAAAGTACTGGACTTCAGGAATAATGGGTGACGAAGTAAGATACCGAAGTGAAACCTTTTTAAGTTCACTAATAATCAGGAGCAAAAACGCACAAGACAAAAAGCAAAGATGCATTGGAGTGGCTGGAAAATAAGAATATCTCAAATTGAATAATGTCTTTATCCTAAGGAAATACACTATATGGACAAAAGTACTGGGACACTTGGCCAGTATTACTAGAGGAACTTTAATGACATCCCATTCTAAATCCATAGGCATCAAAATGGAGTATGGAGTCCCCCCTTTGCAGCTATAACAGCTGTCATTCTTCTGTGAAGGCTTTCCACAACATTTTGGAGTGTGTATGTGGGGATTTTTGCCAATTCATCCAGAAAGCACATCTTTTTGCACCTTAGTATGCGTATCAAGACATTTTGGACAATTGTATGTTTCCAACTTTGTGGGTACAGTTTAGGGAAGGCCCTTTTCAGTTCCAACATGACTCCACCAGTGTACAAAGCAAAGCCCATAAAGAGTTTGATGTGGAAGAACTTGACTTGCCCACACAGAGCCCTGACCTCAACCCCATCTAATACCTTTGGGATGAATTAGAATGGAGATTGCAAGCTAGACCTTCATGTCCAACATCAGTGTCTGACCTCACTAATGCTCTTCTGTACGAATGGACAAAAAATGCCATAGAAACATTCTAAACTCTTGTGGAAAGTCTTCCCAGAAGAGTGGCAGCTGTTATAGCTGCAAAGGGGGGAGCAACTCCATATTTATGCCTGTGGATTTATAATAGGATGTCAGATGTCATGGGATGTCACAAAGGTTCCTGAAGGTGTAATGGCCAGGTGTCCCAGTACAGTCACAGTGTCCATATAGTGTATAGGGTGCCAAGCGTCTAGCGCTCATTTTCGTTCAAAAACATTATTTAATGACAAAATCACGTAATGTCTTGCTCTGTTTTGTCCACTTTTTTTGTCTCTTTCGTGCACAGAAATCAAAAATCAAAATTTCATTTGTGCGCAGAATTGATATCAGCACGTTTTGTCAACAGAAGAAAGTAATTTTGTGGACAAAATCCATTTCGTGAATGATACATAATCATTTTGTAGACAAAATGCATTTTGTGAATTAAAAAAAGTCATTTTGTGGACAAAAGTTCTGGTTCCCTCCCTGAACACTTGGCGGACAGGGGCGAGTAACTATACCTTTATTAGCAGTTCACCATACCAGCGATTCTACGAGGACAGTCGGTGACTCCTTGAGCTAATCTATTCATATTAATATTAACCATTTTATTGTTGCCTTTTGCACGCAGGATACCCAGTGTGTCTTATCTGAACTATTGGGATCAGTGTTATTCATGGAAAACTGACTTGGTAACATAGCCTACAATTAACGGGAATCAGCACCAAGATTTTTCATTGGTTTTGCTTAAGAATATAAATAATGTAATAAAAAATACGGACACTAATGAGTACATAAATCAGTAAAAGTATGAGCCCAGCAGTTTTTTATATTTTTATTACATTTAAATGCAAGTGTAATAACATGGGTCTGCAAAATCAAAGCCGCTGCCCCTTCTGGTCATTAGAAGGTACTACTCCCCCCACAGGCATGTGCCTACCCAAGCAAAAGATGAAAGGCATTTTGTGATTCAGCAAAGACGAAATACATTTCATGGTGCCTTTTGTGACCCAGCAAAAGACAAAATGCATTACGTGGTGTCTTTCGTGATTTTTGCAAAAGACAAAAGCCATTTCGGGATTCCACAGAATCAATTTTCCACGAAATGACTGTGTATCATTCACAAAATTAATTTAATCTATGAAATGACTTTCTTTAATTCACAAAATGCATTTTGTCCATTGCTGATATCAAATCTGTGAACAAAATGAAACGTTCCTTTTGATTTCACACGTAAGAAAGTGAAGTCTTTATGCTTTCATGGACAAAATTCAGCAAGGCGTTACTTGATTTCATCATTACATAATGCTTTTTGTGGCACAGAATGTATTTTGTGCGCAAAAAAGAACGTTTGACACTTGGCGCCCCATACTTTCTGATATTCTGTTAAATATTGTATCAAGGTGTTCAGCAAAGATGGTACAGACTCCCCTCTCTGTTATTCTGTTAAATACAGTATTGTATCAAGGTGTTCAGTATTATATCTAAGAGTTCAACAAACTCTTTCTGCCAGTGTTGTTAAATATTGAGTTTTTAAATTCCAGTAAATGTCAGGGAGAAATGTTCTTAAGCATTTTTAATAAAATCCATCCATCTCTCAACTGTTTATCCTGTACAGGCTTGGAGGCAACTATAGGGCACAATGCTGGGGGAGGTCAGCTGGGCAGGAGGTCAGTCCCTTACAAGGCACTGAGATGCCAGTTGCCGTCACTGCATGTCCTTGCACTGTGGCAGGAAGCTGCTGCACCCAAACCGAACCTGAGGGGCATGAACATGCAGATCACAGAACATGCGGATCATGCAAGTTCTACAAACTGAGAAAATGTGGAATTCAAACCCCTATCCCAGGCAGTTTGAGGTGTTAGTGCTGAAAACTGGGCCAGCTATAGTTTAAGTAAAAAAAAATGTATTATTTTGTAACTCTGCTAGCCTAAGAAGGTCTTCTCTCAGTCTACTAGAGCTTTGAAGCTACAATAATATTTTTCACTAAATCTTAAATGCCAAAATCTGCATCAGTCAAAATACCAAGACGAGGATACAAAGGAAATGTTTGCGATTTGAAATAAATTATACAAAAAAGCTGAAAGCCCTGGAGACGACCATGAGGGAAATTGACTAAGAATGAATGCAGACATTATCTGAATGTGTAGTAACACAAAGTCCCTGCGTTTCCAAATCAGCATCATGGCTTTGCATCCCTGTTGCACTCTCAAACAGGATTAGGGGTGTTCAGACAAGCCATTACTATGGTGAAGTAGAGGCTTGCGGTAAACAGTAACCACAGATGACGTGTAATTAGTGCAGAGGGACCATATAGGGATGGGTCAGGGATTCGGGTTAGGACTAATGTCACCATGTGCGTTTATGGATGTCACCAGTCAAGTCATATTGGGATTACTGCACTCAAACGTGACCATGGAAACAGAACTTAAAAAAATGCAGAGACTGTAGAAACTACAGAATGGTGTAAATCTGACTGACGGCATTCATGGGCAGATCTATGAATCGTATTTTACTTAACACCAACTATAGGCCTAAAATGGTAATAAAATACAAATACTGCAATCTTCACAGTAAATGGCATTAGCAAAGATCACTGAATAGAAAACCTCACAACAAGCTTCGTTGCCTGCATTGAACAAACTTGAAACAAACAGGTGTTTTTAAAATGCAGTGCTGATTATGCTGCCCAGTCCGTGTGATTAGGGCTGGTCTCATGAACAGTCTTTTTATCAGACAGTGAACATGAGAGAGACACATACCTAATAGCAAACGCCAGAATTCTTAGTCTGTTTCCATGATTTACATTTATGTTTTCTGATGTCAGTGGTTCTGCTAAAGGTTGAGAGGATCCCATCCTATCTGCAGACATACTTCACTTCCAACCCCTATGGATGTCATATTCCATGGGGTATTGCAGTTGTATTTTTATATTTTTAAAGGATCTTATTATCATACCAAGTTTAAATTCATGCTTCATCTCTAACCAGAAAACAAATCCTGTACTGTTTTTTTTTTTCTTTTCTCCATGGGTTACTGACTCAACTTTGGCTGTAACAAAATTTTGTATTCAGTATATCTGGAAGCTTAACAGGAAGACTGCTGGGATTCGTGGGAAATGTGGGCCAAATTAATATATGAACATGAAAGTAAATGCAATACGATGCAAAGAATTATAGATAGAATCCGGTCCATGGTTAAAAAACTTTGACCCTGTGCTCCACCTTCAGTTGACGTGGGCTATGAAAAATAGGGCGAAGAATTGATTGTGGCCATTAGCATAGCATTAGCTTGTTAGCGATCACCTATTTCCCATGGATGATGATGTGACACATGTCCATATAAGGCATTCAGGATGGTAAGTATACCTACACTGAAATCACACATTCAGACAGTCAAAACCATATTACCTGAAGTAATGTGCCAGCACTTATGTCAATGCACTATGGCTTTAGCAGTGACGTGAAAAAGAGGAAGGTGGAATGTGAAAATAAAGAATATTCGGTGACACGTTACTTAAACCTGTCATCTATAATGCATTATACATACTGTAGTGCTTGGAGTACCATGAAGAAACGCAGCATATTGGACCTTGTACATAGTTCTTAGTAATTACCATGTATCGTAACGTCTTGTGCTGTACCATAGTGTCACGTGTAATGTTCAGTGTTAATAGTGGTATATCGTGTGTGTGTGTGTGTGAGTGTGTGTGTGTGGGTGCCCACCTTGCAGGTTAGGAGTAAGTGGGGCGACGGGCATGGTGGGCAGTGTGGGTGCATTGTGAGTGTGACATAAACGCCACCTAGCAGACAAATCCCATCATCTCCTTTCACTTATTACTCTTTCCACGCCATGGCTGGACGGTATTCTACAATACTGTTGTGAACTTCATTGATATTTTCTGATTTTGTTGTTGTGATTATTCTCTTTCTTCCCCATTGCTGGTGGGTTTTCCGTCAGTTCGATATGGTGTGCAAGTGGGGGAAAAACTGATTGCAAATAAAGCTGAGTAAAGAAGAACTTCATCTTTTGGAGATGTCTTCATAATGCTTTGAGTGGTGGGTATAAGAACTTTTGAAGTATTACAGCATTTCTATTGAGAGTCATAAGGCATTATAGTGTTGATTATAATACCTCATATGTTCCAATGAAGCTCTCATCTATAATGCCCTATAGGAAGATGGAGGCACATGGGGGTAGTGCTGTTGTTTGGTAACCAAAGGGTTGCAGGTTTGAGCCCTGCTTCCTTTTAACCCCATCAAAGTGTCCTTGAACAAGACACTGAACCCCAAATTGCTCCTGGTCTGCAGGTTGGTGCCTTGCATGGAAGCCTCCAGCAACAGTGTGTGGATGGGTGAGTGTGAGGCTTGTATTGTAAAGCACTTTGAATACTCATAGGAGTAGAATGTGCTATATAAATGCAGTCCATTTACCATTATGATGTTCAGTATAAGCATTAAGGATGCTTTGTACTGCATTATAAAGGTATCTATAGTGCATTATAGATGAGAGCTTCATAATCCATAATAAACATGACTATAATGTGTTATGCCTTTTTTATAAATATTTACAGCCATGATTATAGTGTTTATGAATGTATTATAATGTGTTATGCATTTGTTCATATATTCTTTAGACATGGCATTCATAGAAAATGATACTGAAAATTCAGATTGCTTTTGGAAAGTCAAGGTGTTTTACTTCTGTTATTTTTAAATTATTTTTGAAAGCAATGATGCAATGATGCATTCCTGCACAGGAAATGGTATTGCATCGATCCCATGTACTTATATATAAGTGATGTCAAGTGATTTCACCCTGCAGATACTATTTAGGGTAAAAGCTCATGACGCTTTTCAGTGGGCTTCTGCTAAATTCATCACACCACATAAACCTGTCTGATCCGTAACCTCCTTAAGAATTCTGACATATTTCATAAGAGTTCACACCACGTCAGTTTCGACTAATTATTTCTAAATATATCAGCAGCAGCTCTTCTGAAACATATGCTGTAGTCATTAGGTTTTGATCCTGTGTGTAATCAGCTTATTTAATTGTAACATATTTCTGTTACACTGGGAGATTTAGAAGACCAAAACACTGTTAATAGCAATTAATGACGTTGTCAGTTTATAATTGTCATTAATTTTCCAGTGATGAGTTCTGTGAACAGTGGCATGTTTCCCATTAAGGCATATTCCTGTCGAGGCACACACCTCTTAGCTGTGCCTCTCATGTTCTGGTTATAGTTTCCAGAACTATATGCTTTGCTTTACGTAAGCTAAGCTGCCTATCACACTTTAAGAGAGCTCGTCATCTCCTTCCAGAACTCCTGGCATCTGAGGGTAACAGACCAGTGTCTGTCTTCTGTCTTTCCATTTCATTTGTTGGCATTGATCCCATGACAAAGAGATCTCATGCTGATTGGTCACAGAGAAGACCCCAGGCTGCCTCACTCACTTCCCCATTGCCAAGACAAATGCGCCCATGCATGCTATTTTTCTATATAGCCACAGATACAAGGGAGACCTGGACTTAATGTATTAGTCAGACAATAACGGAAATTTACAAATATGACTTTAACAGGTATTTGATTCAGTAAAAGTCACATTTTTAATATCCTGAAATGCACTCAACTTGAAATGTATTGCTGTAATGTTTATTGTAATGCCTAATTGGCTTAGCAATGAATTGCAGTTTCTTCTTATTAACATTTGTGTTTCTTTTTCAGATATCTCAGTTTTTCCAGATCCGTGTTGATCTAGGCGTGAGCTGCATGACAATTTAAAAAAGGAGAAGTCGTGCATACTGTATATACATTAATGAATACTTCAGGGTAATCTCACCTATGTCATATAATCTTATCATCACCATAGGTGCATAGTTCAGGTCCAGAGAATACAAATCCAGACCAAGATTTTGTTTCAACCAACCAGTTATATTGAACTGGTTGGTTGAAACAAAATCTTGGTCTGGATTTTAACTCTCTGGACTTGAACTATCCACCTCTGATCATCACCAATAAACCCTTATGTAGATTTAATTGATTTTAACTGTCCATTCATATAACCATTCATATTTAGGTGCAAATACTGAAAGTATACATGCATAATCTGGCTAAATACAGGCCCACAGCTATGTGTGTTGTCTGCATGTTCTCTCCTGCACATGGGTTTCTGCTAAGTAATTCCATCTGCTACCATGGTCTGGGCAAATTGGTGCTGCTACCTCATCTTCAGCATGCGTCTTGGTAGGAGAAACGATGGGATGGACTGACTATGGTGTCTTCATGCAGTCTGTCCTGTATCATGAAACCACATCCCAGTGATTCTAGCAGCGTCCTCTTCTGGCCCAATGGAATATCACACGCTCTGTGTTGTATCTGTGTTGGTACAGGCTAGAAGAGTGACAATGGAAATGAAAGATCGTCTGGTTGCATAGTGATCAACGTCAACAGCATAGTGACATGTGTTGATTACAGACCTGAGGACATTCGGAGACTTAGGAGGTGGGAATTAGCAAAGCAGACTTAGGCAGTGTATAGTCTTAAGGCAACGGTTTAGTAGATGCTGTGGTTTGGGTCTGATGTCAGCTCATAGTTGCTGTTACTTTGCTACAGGTCTGTCTCATTATCACAGGTCAATCGCAGGTGTGCACTGCCAGAGGAAGACTATCTTTGGACAGACCGTGTTGGCTCAGGGTATGTCTGTCTGTTGCTGAGTGTGACAGGTTCCCAGCAGGAGGACAGACGTTATGCACGTATGTTTCACAGTCACGTGAAATACATGTCACCAAATGTGGATGCACCTTTTTTTGGTACTATCTTCTATATGTAAATCATACAGATTTTTCAGAAAGGTTGAGCTGAACTAGTTGTTTATTAGTAGCTTTGTGCAGGGAGAGCAAATGCTTATAATTCATGTTCAGGTGCATAATTCCCGTGTCATTAATTCATCACGGAGAAACACTCATATTATTCAGCTCATCTTTCAAAGTCTCAGAGAGAGATGAGTTCTGTAGAGCAGGACAAAATGATTTCGGTTTCACATGATAGGACTACTGATCACCTTAATGAGTCATGAGATAGTTAGGAACTGATTTCAAATGGAAAGTTTAAAAAACATCCACAAACATCCAAGCTACTACAATTCAGATTCCTCGCTTCTCTGGTAATGGATGCTTTACATTTATACTTTATTCAGGAAAAAAATGTTTGGATGCTAAGTCCAGATGGATTTCATCTCTGTTTGTAGATAGACTGGGAAAAAATTGCTCTAATAATAGATTCTAAGCAAGATATTTTTGCAAGGATAGGTTATAATAACTGGACAGTTCTCGAAGGCAGTATCTTTGCCCTTCTGAATAATCATGTCACCGGGAAAATTATTGTTTCATCTCCGACCATCCGTTCCACCCAAGTGTGCTGGAGATTTATTGACGCCTGCCTGCCCGCATGAGCGCTGCTTTGGGTTCACACCTCAGAGTTTCCCGGCGCTGGCTGCGTTATTCATTGTTGTACCTTAAATAACCCAGGGTCCGGGGGTTTAGTCGGCTTTAAAAAGCTCCTTGGCATGGCACTGATTTACCGCACTGACTGCCTCTGTCCCCATGGGCAGCAGGGACTGAGGGCTGTCCATTTTCTGTGCTCAAGTTTTATTGATTAAGGCCCCCCTGTCCCCTTCTGGCACCTTATCCGCTACTGTACCAATTTTGCAGAAAGCAGATTAATGTCTTAGACTAGCACTTCGATTTATAGTTGTATGCAGTCCATCTGACGGTGGATAACACTCTGCAGGTGATGCTGTTGCCCTTGGAAAGTTCTAGTATCCCTCAGCAAATGTGTGAGGAAGTGATTTGAGTGAGATTGACTTCCCTTTAACAGGCATCATTATTCCAATAACCTGCGTGGCTCCCCAGATTGACAGCTGGGGAGCCGGAGATATGATCCTTACCTTCTTTAACAAGCCAGAGCCGGGACATGTATGTGGCCAGACATCTGCTGACTGCTGTGTGTAAACACAATGGGGAGAGTACTGCGGTGTGTGGAAGCCACTGCAGGGGGAGTAACACACCCCCCAGCCACCTTGAGCCACCTTGTCACCTTCAAACGGACAGTGGGGGTGCCCCGCCCTGAGGAGAGTCTTGGGTTAGACAGCCAGAAAAAGGAGACCCCTGATTGATCATCTCCATCTGAACTTCTATCTTAATCTTAAAAGACACACCTCAGACAATTCTGATACATTGAGGAAAAGGGACCCTATTATGCTAATTTTCACTGTTCATAATTGTATTTTTGGGGTCTACTGAAGTAGATGTACATGTTCCAAAAACATTCTTTTTCTCATTCTGTACATCTCTATTCACTCTGTCTGAAACTCTGTTAGAGCTTTAAGCCCCACCCCTGATGACTCCAGTGGGCTCTGATTGGTTAGCTTGCCCAATTGGTCAGCTTGCCCTACACGTTCCAGCCTTGTCTTGCAGTCTGCAGACAGATCCTTGCAGCAGGTAGCCAATAAAGATTGTGTTTTACGAGGTGACCTCACCATGGCACGGAAGTAAGGGCTGGAATTCCAATGAGGTGTTTCAGGAAGATTAGGGAAGACTGGGTTGTGTGGTGAGGGTTGCTCCCTTTGATGTGAACTTTGGGCCAAAAGACCTTGCAGAGCATTTACATGAAGGTAAAGCTGTATAACACACTAAAGGAAAGGGAAATATCAGAAATACATAATAGGGCCCCTTTAAATAACATGACTGGGCTGCCGTGTGGCTTTGTGTCTATCACTCAATGGGAATTTAAAAATAGTACTAGACTGGAGTGCAGGCTCCTTTGAAGTGATTCAGTTGTTTTTTTAACCTATGCTTAATTTCTTCCTCAAATAATGCAACACGTTCGTTAATGGTTAAGGTAATTAAGTTTGTATGCTGATCCAACATGAGAGCTGTTTACAAGACAGACTAATTCTGGTGTAC
>JAODJU010000039.1:7902829-7927641 GCA_026776725.1 Gnathonemus echidnorhynchus
CCCCCCCCCCCCCCCCACCCCCCTACCCTGACCATGACTGGAAGATGGATGGATGAATGCATGGATGCATGGATGAATGACATTTACATTTACAAATTTAGCAAACACTTTTGTCCAAAGCAATGTACAAGTGAGGCAAATAGCATTATTTTTATTATTGTTCTGTTCATGCTGTTAACTAGGCTAGGCTGCCCAGCAGGAGCTACAGAACAATTACACTAAGACCTAATAAGACTGTTCAAGGGCCAGAAGTGCAGCATAAGACTATTTGAAGAACATAAAGAGGCATCAGGTCAATAGCGGAATCCATGAAGGAGAGGTGTGGTGTGACCGCAGGGCCATGAATCGTGTTCCTGGCTCCGCTCAGCGTGTATGAAGTTTGCATGCTCTCTCCAAGTTTGTCATAAAAGCACCACAAAAATCCAAACACACGCCCAGATTCATCCATTTTCACTTGTTTGGTTATTTGAGACAACAGGCTCATGATCTCAGTTTGCCGGTTTTACTGTTTTATTGTAGGAGCCACAGTTTACTCCTAAGCAGCCTGTTAATCATTTTAAAGGTCTGGCGGGGCTGACATGTGTTTGGTTACCTTGGTATGACAGATGAGAACTTTAAAGCACAAACGGATTGTTTCTTAAGCACATTCAAAAGGGAATCCGCTCGACGAGTCGCCATAAGCAGGGAACCTTTTCAGACCGCCGAAAGCTTTTAATAACCGCTTACAAGACGACTGGACAATACACCATGATGCCAGTCTATGACACTGACAGATTTCATTGTACCAGAGTTGTCTTTGCTAGTTTTACATCAGTTTCTCCCTCCCAGATGATCTACCCTTTGCCCACAGCCCTGTAAAGTCCCATAGGGTTTGTTCTGTGGGTTCCCGGTAGAGAGTTACGTATGTCCCCTCATAGCTCACAGTATAAATCATGTGTGTGACTCAGGTCCTTTGTGTGGAGTCTGAATGTTCTCAGTATGTTTTGGTGGCTTCTGGTGACTTTGTGACTCTGAAATGCCTTCAGTCAGTGTCCATACATCTGGATTCACTTCCACCCAGGTTGCACCCTCGCCTGTGTCTTCTCCTCACCGTTTTTTGCTCAGAAATGATCACTGAACCGAGAACCGGGAACCGGGAAGGAGCCCTTACTGAGAGTCTGAGGCTTCCTGTCCGTCATTTTTCCTGAAGCTTCTTCGCTGTGAGCCAGCCATCACAAGCTTTATTACAGTTTGACATACCATTGCCACTCCAGGCCATAGTTTTCTGTATTCCTTCCCTCCTGCTGTTATATTCGATAATATAAGATTTCAAATGACAGGATTAGATGGCCATGCAGAGGACAAAACCATCCTGACAGAAAGACTCTGACAGAAGCCTCCTGTAAATGAATGTAGCTGCGCTTCTTCTCTCACCTCCACCTACTACAGCTTTCCAGCCGGCCTCCGCAGGGCTGGCAGATTTCTGCTCTGTTGGGGTTTGTTGACCACAGGGGTTTGGATATGGCACTGGTGGTGTTGTGTGTGTGTGTGTGTGTGTGTTACGTTCCATACTCGGCCTCCTCCAGTTTGCTTTAAAGCACTTCTCCCCCCGTTGCCTTTCTCTCCTGTACACTTCCCGCATCCTTCTCAGCTGTGGGGGGAGAGACAGGAGAAGTGGCCAATTCCAAGGCATCAGCTTGGCAGAGAACATTGCAGAAGCGGTGATTAGGCGTGGGGGGGGGGCGTGTTGGGTCTGTGGGATGCCCCTGGAGCATCTGTCCCTGTCTCAAGCCTAGAACAATTGCCTGGAAGGAGTGAGAACAAGAGTACATGCTCACCAAGCAGCCTGCCCTGAATCGAACAGCCCTAATTTAAGTCTTTCAGTGCTCTGCCTCATTAGCATTTCAAAACACAATGTGGGGACTCCCGTCGGGCCCTGGCCATTATGTGTTTGGTTACCAAGTCATGGAGCACGATTTCTGCTTCAGTCCAGCCATTTATCATCCCCATGAGCTCATTTGGTGACTTTATCTGCATTTCATGCTGTATAGCACCGATAATTTGTAATACCATCAATGCGCCTTCATAGCAGCCGCACTCACGTAAAACGGAAATCCCGTTTTTTTTTTTTTTTACGTGTGAAAATGAGATTCTATAGCCAGAAAACAGTCGTGAGCTTTCTCAAACAGTCACTTTATTGAATCCAGTCCTTATCAAATGGCAAAAAAACACACCGTACCCAACTAAAAAGCTGTACCTTCACCCACACACAGCGTCCATTTAAAAGCATATTAATGGATGCATGAAGGGATGTCTGGCTGTTGTCTTATTCACTGGAGAACATGGGAGAGAGTTTTAGATGCTCTGGCTTAAGAGGCATTATATAATTTATTCATCATCCAAGACGGAAATACTTTATTCAGCATCTAAGCTTGCGCAACAAGTCTGCTTGTTTGAATATGTCTGTATCCTCCAAAGCATTAACTGTCTCCCTGAAGTCTATGATAAATCATTGACTGTCTTACTTTTTCATAGGACACGGTAGAGTGAGGTCCTTGCTATCTGCTATTGACTAAAACTAATAAAACTAAAATAAATAAAATATAGCATTTATACAGATTTCATATTAGCTATATTTCAGCTACGATAAAGTCCATATCTGATTCAATTCAGGTAGCTAAGGGCCCAGATATCGTTTTAACATTCTCATAACAGCCAGGTCATTATTAAAGTCACTTCAGCTGGCAGAATGGGAGCAGGTGGCCCAGAGTTGCGAAAGAAATAAATAAAATTATTTGTCATGTAAATATGACATTGAAGTCTTTCTACTACAGCTGTCCTCTACAGCCGAATAATCCAAAGGCAGAGCCATCTAACCAAACACACTAATATAACCTCGAGACAGTACTAGTAGTTAAATGTATTATTTTAACTACTTACCTTCAAAGCAATTCTCTGTTGTCAGAGACATTGTGTCATTGTGAAGTGGAAGGAGAAAGTGTTATCAGCATGATACTGACTTTTGTTTAACTGTTGTATTTTTCCAGTCAATTGCTAATTTTAAACACAAGTACTTTGCAACTACATTAGTGACTCTGTGTTATGTGTTTTGATTGGCCAAACCTCCTTTGCATTCTGATTGGTTGTCTACCCCTGCTTTCTCTCCCCATTTCCCTGACTGTAACCTTATGCTCCTGAGGATCAGTGCGCTCTGTCCAGATGAACACGCTGTGTCCAAAAAGCATTGCCATCACTTTAAGTCCTGACAGGATAATAGAAATTTTGGCATCAGAAAAACAGGCGGTGAACTAACTGCCATTTAATTTTTTTTTTCCTTTTCTTGGCCTTGGGTTTACTCTCCATTTTGAGGCTGGAGGGAAACACTGCAGCTCCAAACCATGAGGAGTAAATAAATCAGCACCACCTGCAGAAGAGAAGTGGAGAAACTCAAGATGATCATAAATAGCAGAAAGGTCTTCACCCTGGTACAACTTGTAAAGAGTTTTTTGTGTTGATGATGGGCTTATTGCAAGGGGTAAGAAGTCAGCAAGCAAAGATGCAGGGAGTAAAACTCTCATGGGTTTTGTATTTTTTTTTGAAAATAAGAAACTTCAGTTGGCCCCACCATCACACCACAAAGCCTACCATGCTTTCGTTTTGATGCTGTTTTGATGAAGAGGCTCAGACGCGTTATTAAGCTGATTAGGTGGGCTCAATGCATATTATAACTGATGATTCCGAGGGGGGTTTCCACACAAATGCAGGTGGATTCCTCCAACCGATCAAATCGACATACTGATATAAGGTTTTTCTACGTTGATACCCAGATGATCCCTCCACAGTTTGCTGACCCTGGGACAGCCATCAGCTGACATTTTCTCGATATCTGGGTTGAATATTGATCATCCATGCTGTGTTCCCCACTAGACCATACTTAATCAATGGCTCAGAAATGTCACAATTTTCCTACTAAGCAACACCTGCACTGCAATCAAAAATTCACTTCTCTGGGGTATATTTATTAGGCCTTTTTGTGAGATTGATGCAGGTGGGTGTTAAGGAGGTGCGTTTACTCAGCATTTCTTACAAAGGCCAACATCCAGGTCACGGACATAGGAAGTGGGACAGAATGAGACAAAGCAGTGGGTAAATATGAATGAATGAATGAATGAATAAACGAACAGACAAAGGAAAGAATGAACGAACAAATAAGTTTTATTGGCCATGGAGATTCACACATTTGTCTTGGCAACATGCTTGCAGTGACATATAACATACTGGAAGGAGCAGAAAATTTAGTCTGTCAGAGGTATAGAATTAATTGTTCACACCTTTGATTTATATAAGATTTGTTATATGATACATTATCTAAATGCTCTGAGATATATGTTCAGATTACAGTTGCCATAGTGTGACTCCGGGGCCCGTCTTCCTCAGCTGGCATCAGAGAATGAGCTCATCACGTAAGGCACCTCATCTCTCCACATCCTCCTGAAGCTGAGGACAAACAGACAAGGCTGAAAAGCAGCTCTTTACTCTTTTGTGGCATCAAACTCCAACCGTTCTCAGAGTTGTCAGGATGTGCCTTTAAACGTAAGGCTTTATTTTGCTCTTTATTAAAGCTGAGATGTTTTTGCTTGTGCAAGGAGCATGGAGATGCTGTGTGGCGTATGATAGTGATGGTATTGTACATCCTATTTTGATCTTTCGGGAAAGATGGGAAGATCTCCTCACAGGAACCACCTACACACCTTTCCTTCTTCACTGTCTTGTTTACATGTTTATGGCCTATTGTCTGTAATTCTCTATACCGTCTTCATTTTCAAACAACATTATCATGCAACAGTAGTTCTGAACACAGTACAAATAGTAACATAAACTCACTGACTACACTGCTGTGAACATCTTTTGACTTTTGTAGGAAATCTGGCTAACAGAAGGCCAGACTGATGCAGGACTGAAAGAAAACAAACCCTGTTAGCACGCTGGTTATCATTCATGGTATACAAGCCAGATCCTTTACTCTCATCCCATTCTGGTATTTCTGATGCCTCTACTTGCAGATGTGCACAACTAATATTTATACAGAAGTATTTCAAACTGAAAGGAAGTATATACTCACATGTGTACATTGGGAAGTAGCAGAGGCACAGCCTATTGTTCACACATACAATGTGTCCCAGCTAAAAGATTAATTGCCTTCCTTATGAGACCGTAGGATTCAGCGGCTGTCTGTCCTTGTCTAGCTCCACTTTTCAGCTGCCTCTCCCTGCCGCTATGTTTTGTATTGAATGCCCTCAGGAAACCTGTGAATGCCTGGCAACATTTCAGCTTGCTGGAAATGTGTCAGTCCATGGCGATTACAGTAAGGAGGGAGAGTGAACGGTATTTTGACTGCGGGGTTTGACAGATGCATTGTGGTCAATTCTCTCCTGCAAGGCTTCTCCCAGTAGGGAATAAAGTCATTTCCCCCCAGAAAGTGGAATTTCAGGGCAGAAAGAAATTTAGCAGACATGGCAGAACAGATATTGAAATCCAGTGAGGGACAATCAGGACCCTAGACATTCTTTAAGAAAATTTTAATCAACCCCTTAGCAAACAATTAAGCTGCCAGATAATGAGTTTCTTCCCCCCTTTGGATTGGTTCTGTATCATGTATTAGCCTACAGAGGAAGCCTTCCTCTGTAGTACTGTAGCATTCAATATACAGCTGAATTACGTGTCTCACTCAGCCCAGACTGTCACATAAGCACTGCTCTGGAGCTTTGGCAGGGGACACCGTCTTATTTTGCATACAATAGGCAGGCTATATAATAGACAAGGTTGATATTTGACAGTAGAAGCTGTCACAGATAGAATTATAGATGCAAAAGTCAGGATATCGTCACATAGAGGTTATGTGTGGAACGTTATGTTTCGTCACTAAGCCCAACATGGCTGGCTTACACTAGCCTGCCTGCTTAGGCTGTTGTGATGCCTAATCCCCAGTGTTTGTCCCTAATTTCACCTACAAGCTACATTTATTCGGATATAACTACTTAAATGGTTTTTAATTAAAAAAATATAATTTACATTCATGCAGTAAATTGCTTAAGCTATATAGCGATACTGGAACGTTAACATTGCGATATAAGTAGGACACATTTTCAAAGTCGACTAAGTTGATGTTTAATATAGCAGGACTGTAATGTTTAGCTTAAGGGTGTCATATGAGCTGCTAATTGTGAACTCAAAACATGTTTTGCTGTAAGCAAAATAAGGTTCTTCCTTCTTGATAATTTGTACTCATTATGTGGGCACCTGTATCAGTTGTCTGTTAAAGGAGTATGCAAAAAAAAAGATTTTAATCCTACACTCTCCCCAGATTCCCTTTCCAATTTGCAAAGCTTTCCATGTCGACCATGAAGAACATTAAAGTACACTTATATACTATTAAAAATCACTGGCAGTTATGAAGTGTAACCTCCAGTGAGGTTTACCGTGTCGTGTTTATCTTGCTAAAAATGTTGACACATGAAAACAAAAGACAATTATGTCTGGACTGGGTCCCTGGTGGAAGGAGACTATACAGCACCTGGCTCAGTGTGATTATCTGCTGCCTTGTCACTGCGCCCAGCCAATCCGCTTATAGACAGGCACTGCATTGTGGGTAATGAGGACGGATCCAGGCCCGGAAGAAGGATTTTCAGAGCACTCGCCGACAGGCCATGGGGAGAAAACCGGGACAATTAAACACATCATCAGCAGCTGCACCAAAACCCACCAACGCAGCCACATCTCCCTTGCATTCATCTCCCAGATCTACAGGGTTTTATCATTCTTTGGACAAGCCCCCCCCCCCGCCCCCCATGCACCTCTGCCGCTGGGCTTCCCATAAGCTGAGGTTTAATCGTTTAAAAAATGTCTCCGACCAACGGTCACTGAGGACATCCATTTACCGAAGTGTAAGTCAGCTAATTGAAGTGTGCTGTAGGCCAGCATGGCTGAGCAGCTGTCAATGGTGTGGGGGAGAGAGAGTGGTCATACAGCTTCATTTAGGCTAACGGCTGAACGTGAACCCAGCACGCTGTGGTGGGACAGTGGTCTGAGGCAGCCTTTATCTGGGGGGTCGTGGGGGGGTACACACACTCAGCCGTGGCTTCAGTTTCCCTGACCCCCTACCTTTTGTCCGAATCTGTGGGACCCATTTTCAAGGTTTACAATGAGAAAAAGTATACAGTTACTTATACATCTCTTAAGTTTTTTTAAATAAATTATTTTAGTTGGTTGAGATATTTCAAAGTAAAAATTATGTTCTGGGTCCACCAGACATACAACAGTACAAATGTGGTAAAAACGTGGAGAATTTTAGGGTTAAATGCATCACTACCATTGAAGATCATACTATTTATATTTATTGCATTTGTATTATTGTAGTTAGCTCATATGTACATGTAATCTGTTAAAATATAAACCTTGCTTTCATTTGGTTAATCCTGTCACGAAGTGTTACAGTCGTCCTATATATCTTTTAGCTGCCGTGGTAATGATATTTGCCGTTCTGTATATTCATATGAAAATGTGTTTTTAATACAACAGTGTTTAAATTATCATATCACATAATATTACTAATTATGTGGCTAACAGTGCATATGTACTGACAGGAGCATATTTAACTGATATCAAATGTATTCTAATGTATTCAATTATTTTGAAATACAGTGTGAATTTGAAATTTTGCTTATAAATCCACTGCATTGCAATTCACATATGAATGTTAATTTTTTTTTTCCACTGTCGTGCTGAGCAAGAACGAAGCAGCTTGAGGTCAAACGAGGCCAAAGCTGGGTAGATTTATTTTATTAGAAAGGACTTATCTCCTTTCTAGGTTTAGAATCAGCTAGGTTTTGATATGTTAGAACATCTCATAGTAGCGTAAAAGCCCCTTCCCTGGCGCATATACACCCCAGAGCTTACATTTCCTGTATTTCAAAGAGGAAAATGTATAAAACTGTATAACATTTGATTTAAAAAAGTTCCTATGTATGATTGCAGGATTCGATCAAGGTATGATGACTCAGCGCTTAACTGCTTAACCAATCAGAGGATGCCATATCAGAGTGGTTGGCTTGAAGGTGGTCTCTTGATTTGATGATTCCTGATATGAACAGTAATATGGATACGACAGTTCCGCATGACATTGTCCACAGTGGAAAAACAACATAAGAAATACTGAGGGAGACCTCGTTGTCTGGTCGAGGTATCTGAAGTCTCATTTGATGTTATAGCACTGAAGCGTTGAGCATTGTGCATTCTCTGCATCTGCATTTTCAACTCCATCGTTATAAGGATTTATTGATTTATTTAGATGATATTCCGGAACCTTTTATTTTCCTTTTAGATTTCAAATTGTCCTCAGACTATGTGCACTAATGTGTGATGTAAGACTGACCAATTGAACATGCAATCCCACAGATGAGTAACAGCATCATCACTAAATGGGCAAAAAAACATCTAATTTAACTAATTTTAGGCAAATGTCAAAACAGAATAATTCTGTTTATTGTGCTTAATTTGCCACATATTTTACTTATAATTTTTCTCCTAATCTTGATTGACCAATTAAAGAGCAAATTTCCAAAATTCATTCAGTCCAATTTTTTTGCTGATTTTGAGATGAGACCAGTGACCTAGAGTCATGCTCCCCCTTCATAGGCTACAGTCCCGGGAACTAAAACTCACTCAGTCCTCATATAATCTAACAAAGACTTTTTCTTAAATTTCCAAGACTCACCAAGTCTACAGACATTTTCTCAAAAAACATATCCCATGGACTGAGAGAGCTGTGGAATCTTGCTACAGTTCTTCCTAAGGCCCTCTCACCACACCAGCAATCTCAAGATGCATAGCTCTGCTCTGATGTTCTTGCTCTCAGTCGCTCACTTCTGTTCCGTCTGTGAACTACAGGCTTCCTTGAGCGAGGTAACGTCTTTGAAGGACTGCGCTATATGCTTGATTCCACCCACTGCTCTGTAGGTGCTCAGCCAATAGTAAACATCTCTGTACAGCACTGAGGGAAGACACTTGTCTGACTTTCCTGATGGCTCTGTCTCTACCGTACTGCCGGCTTGTTTCCTCTCGGCCTTGTTGCTGCAGACAGCAAACACAGAGCAGTGTGGATCAAACCTGGGGCTGCGCTGCAGGATTCACTCTGCTGAAGCCCATCTGCACCTGCAGAGGCCTACTGAAGGCTCATAAGTTGGGTCTTTTTTTCCGGTCGCTGGGGTGATTTTAGACCCCCTTCCTAGCCGGTATTTGCCCACAGAGGCCTTTGGAACGTCTCTGCTTTTGGAAAGAATGACAACACCGGAGAGGAGAACTGGGTTCTTCTCCTGAAGACCATTTTCCTCAAGCCACCATGTAGACAGTTAAAATGAGATATAAGGCATCCACAGCTGATGATTAAAAAAAATGTCTGAAAAAGTACTTGAAGGGAAGTACTGGGTGTATACAATCCATCATCCTGAGATGACTATCTCCACAGGAAACACCTCAGAATGTTTAAATATTTACTGGATATCCATAGGCACATTTTAGACAGACAAAAAATAACTATGATGGATATTATAGTTGTTCAGGGTCTTCTTGGTCATTTTTTTTCTTGCATTATGTAAAAGTTTATCTTTGATCTATTTTTCCCCCATGGAGCTGGTTAAGGAGTAGCCCTGTCGAAGAGCAGGCTCATGGACGGTGTGCGAGGGAGACTGAGTGCAGGAGATTTTGCTCTTCTCATCTCCTCACTGCCGACGATGGGAGACTGCCAAGCTTCTTTCAAGAGACAGAAACAGGTATAAGAAGAAAAAAAAAAAGCAGAAACACACTGAATGATTGCTCTTACAGAGAGTGTTTTAAAGAGCACCTATCCATTATATATATAAATCCCCTGTGATATAGTGCCTGAAGTTCCATGTATTTGGAATGAGATGCTGTGGCTTTCGGCTGCCATATGCTGGACTTAGTTTGGCTTGGGTGATATTACGTTTGGCTGAGAAGCTCTGGATGGAGCTTGTTCAGAACATATGGAGAGAAAGTCAGATGGTCAAACTTCACTAGGAGAAGGGGCTTACAGGACAGGGGGCATGGGAGAGGGAGGCTGTACATTTGACTGCACAATTAATCGCACGGAGGGTTTTTGCCAGAACACAATTTTGATTGTGTATTGAATCATGTCTCAGAGCTTATCATTCCAGCTCAGAAGGAAGAGGCAGGCTTTTATTTCTGAAGTCTTCTCAGCAGTAAACATTTGCTCTGACACATTGCTGGGGGCTGCTCACACTTGTATGATTCATAGGAAATAGGTAATACTCTAGGTGCGTACACTGAGCTATAACAATGCTAGAGACTGCATGGGGTATGTATATTAAACAGACAGCATTCATTATCTTCCATTATAATCCTTACAGGGATTTATAATCCTATCCCGTCCTGAATTTAATCTGGAGGATTATTGCTTCCTAATCACATTTGATGATGCCATGTTTTACAATAGTGTTTTTTTAGGATCTCCATAACTGTCAAGAAATATAAACATATTTTGTTTTATAATGATAGTCTCTCCATCAAATGCTGAAAGGAAACCAGATTATGTATGTACACATCAAACATTTAATGGTGTTCAATACACAATATGAATGGGGAGATATCTGATTTTTTAAGACATAATAGACTTATTCTGTTCAGACAGGTTTTTAGAATAAATAATCATATCACATTTTAACAGTTTTGTTAAGTTTGTGTGGGAGTACAAAGGGAGCTTTTGTACCAGTTGTTGTGATTAACTTCAATCGTTCAGGACTCTTTATATTCATTTTAGCAGATGCTCTGGTCCAAAGCAACATAGAAGTGAGACAGAGACAGAGAATGTGGGGAGAAAGCAGGGCCAGCCAGAACCCCTGCAGCTCCAGGAGCTAAGGGCCTTTCCCAAGGGTCCAATGCTGATGTATTAATTGAGTCAGTTATGGGCTTTGAACCCATGACCTTTAGGCACAGATCACTAACCCACTGAGCTACACACCACCCTGGCCTTCACTGCACACCGACTCAGACTCCAGTGCAGGCAGAAACTAGATTTATTATTGTGAGGTTAAGACGGAAACAGAGAGCGTCCCATGCTGGGCCAACTCACCAGGAGGCCGAAGACTGGACACTGCAGGAAACAGGAAAATGTCAGCGCTTGGGGCCGCAGACTGGGCAGAGGGTTCCACAATGAGATATGAGGAGGACTATCAATCAATCAAAGCATCGTCCAATCGCTTATCCTGGTCAGGGTCGTGGGTGGGGCTTGGAGCCTACCCAGGCAGCACAGAGCAGGTTGAGATAGGGGAGCTGGAAAAATGCTGACATTAATTCATATGTATATTTTCTTGTGCTCCTTTTTAATGTGCTGCAAGGACCCTAATTTCATATACAGCTAAGATCTCCCCAAGCTAACCAACATCCAAATAAAGCCCTGATTGAGATGCCAAAACCTGACATATCACAGCAATGTGGGAGCGGGCGCCAGGTGTACATCACACTGTAATTAGATCTGAATTTGATTAAAACTGTATAAAAAATTACTGTATCACCACATTACACTGACATTTTCTGCAGGCAGCTCTATTCCCAAGATATGTTTGTCACCAAAAACATCCATGAATCATTTTAAGGGCTGTGGGATGCACTGGCTTATTGTCAAGGGAAATTATTGTCATAATATATTGTTTATTTCGAGAAAATTGAATAGTTAGGGTACAGTAGATACCGTCTATATAAAAGAGGCTTGTATTCTTACTCTCATTCCTGGTATTACGTATGCAAAGGGGTCACTTTGCAAGGACAGTTTTTTGGGATTTTGATGTAGCGATGGCCTCTGTTAGTCCTGCATGACCTCATTAGTACCTGCTTATAGTAGCCCGGCTTCTCTATAGGTTTCATTTCATACTTTTTCAATCACCACAAATTACGGACACCGTGGGCGTTGGTTTTCCACGGCCTGTTGCCGAAATAAGCAGCGTGTTCATCAGATGCTGTTAATTAAGGCTCTTCATAAATTGGAGGTTTTAGATGAAAAGCCAGAGAAGGGAGGTCAATGTGACATGAGTAAGAAAGTTATGAGGTGTCTGTCTGAAGAATACCATTCGGGGGGGGGGGGGGGGGCTGGTGTTTTAGCCTGTAGAATGACCTACAGTGTGTCCCACAGACCACTTCTCCTGGTGAGGGTTGCAGTCGTATTTAACCATATACTATATATGAAATATATGACGCTGTATATTATCCCAGCCCTGGCTGTGGAGGGATTTCGGGGATAAATCGTAGGAATGTACCTAGATGGACCTATTAGGACTTGGGACATGCACAATTATGAAAAACGTCATTAAAAAGGCTTTCCTGCATAATGAAAACAGGGCCGATATCCAAGTAACCGTTTCAGAACAAAGGAAAAATGTTTAAGTGACTAATCGTGAGCCGCTTGCTACGGTCATGACTTTCTATGCTGTAGTGCTTATGTGAAATTACGTAAACAAATAAATACTAATAATTATACATGAAAGTGGGTACATTTGTCTGAACCGGGCTGATAATGGTGTCCAAGCTCTGGGGGGGGCTCATTCATTACTGCCTACTTAAGTGATCCCTCCCTCCGGTTGAGGGGGGTCTCTTTCAGCCGCCTGAGCTGGCAGTTCCGCTCGGCAGGTGTACGCTTCCATGTACCTCTCTGATAGAGCTAATTAATGTCACTTTCTGTCACAGCCTCCCCTTGAGGGCAGAGACACATGCGGCAGCCACCTTAATAAAAAAAAACACGGCCTCCTTAAAAAGCGGAAGACGACAGTGACCGGGGACACGTGGCTGGGGGGTGTCACAGTCACCTGGGGACCCTGTAATAGTTTATGCCTGGAAAGTAAAATGACAATGAGTGTCATCGGAAGCCGGAACAGCAGGCTTGTTAGTTTTGCCTTGAAGGCTGTCGATGAGGGGGGGCTTTTCGAGGCCATCGCTGGGCAAAAGAACAGAACAAAGGGAACCTCAGGTCTCTGGGCGAGATTCGCTTTCCCTTCATTAAAGCTAAAAGCAGAAATCAGCATTTAATGCAAAAGCAATTTTCATACAGTGAAAAAATCTATATAATACAAAAGATTACATATATTAAGCAGCAAAATGGAGTATATACTCTATATTGAACATATATTACACGCAGTAACAAATTTATCTAAATCATCAATTCAGCTTCTGACGGCTGGGCATAATCTGCTCGAACCTGATCATCCATGTACAAAGAGAAAATGCAGGATATTCACCATTATTACTTGCCCCCGCAACCCTGAGCAGGATAAGAGGTCAGAAAATGGATGGATGGACAGATGATTTGCTGCAAGATAAATGAATGATTCATGACAAGCTTTGTTATTTTTGAAAATGAGCAGTAATAATAGTCATAAAATGTTTAGATGCGTAAAAAATGTGGCAGAATAGGAGGTCAGTTCCTCTGATAGCACCAAGAAGGGTTGACTGCCTAAGAACAGGACCTACAATGTTGTGGTATCTTTTTGGGCCCGAAATGAGGAGGAAGACAGGTGAGAAAGCTGTGTATAGCAAATCTACTCTAAGATGGAGCTCAGTGGAATGGGGGTGTGCTTATCTCCTAATAAGGTGGTGCTCCCCATGGTCACAAAGATCACCAGATACCCTTATGGGCCTTGTGGAGGCATGTTTCTCAAAAGACAAACCTGATTTCCCTCCCTTTATCCACATTTACGGCATGAACAGTGTTGATCTCGCAATGTTCTGTAATGGAAATTCCACCCTTAAGACAGAAGATCATATGTTAAAAAGCACCACAATGGCCAAAGCCTTTAAATGATAGGTACAAAATACAAGTATGACTTTGTACATTACATGGACAAAAGTATTGGGACATCTGGCTATTAAACACACAGGAACTTTAATAACATCTCATTCTAAATCCATAGGCATCAATATGGAGTTGGTCCCCCCTCGCAGCTATAACAGCTGCCACTCTTCTGTGAAGGCTTTCCACAACATTTTGGAGCATGTCTGTGGGCATTATTCTCCATTCATCCAGAAGAGCATTTGCGAGGTCAGGCACTGATGTTGGATGTTGGTTTGCCTCACAGTCTCTGTTCTAGTTCATCCCAAAGGTGTTAGATGGGGTGGAGGTTAGGTCTCTGTGGGCCAGTCAAGTTCTTCCACACCAAACTCACCCAACCATGTCTTTATGGGCCTTACTTTGTGCACTGGGGCACAGTCATGCTGGATCAGAAAATGAGCTTCCCCAAACTGTACTTGCAAAGTTGAAACCATAGAATTGTCCAACATGTCTTGGTATGCTGAATCATTAAGAGTTCCCTTCACTGGACCTAAGGGGCCAAGCCCAACTCCTGAAAAAGAACCCCTTACCATTATCCCTCCTCCACCAAATTGTACAGTTGGCACATTACAGTCAGGCAGGTAATGTTCTTCTGGCATCTGCCAAACCTAGACCTATCTATCAGACTGCCAGACAGAGAAGCGTGATTCGTCACTCCACAGAACACATTTCCACTGCTACAGTGTCCAGTGACAGCGTGCTTTACACCACTCCATCAGACGTTTGGCATTGCGCTTGGTGATGTGAGGCTTGCATACAGCTGCTTGGCCATGGAAGCCCATTCCATGAAGCTCCTGGTGCACAGTTTTAGTGCTGGGGTTAATGCCAGAGGAAGCTTGGAACTCTGCAGTAATTGAGTGAACAGAGCGTTGGCGAGTTTTCCGCACTATGCACCTCAACACTTGGCGACCCCACTCTGTTACTTCATGTGGTCTCCTACTTCATGGCTGAGTTTCTACTGTTCCTAAATGCTTCCACTTTTCAGTAATACCACTTACAATTGACCCTGGAATATCTAGCAGGGAAGAATTTTCACAAACTTACTTATTGCAGAGGTGGCATGTTATAACAGCGCCACACCAGAATTCACTGAGCTCTTCAGAAGGACCCATTCATTCACAAATGATTGTAAGCCTGACTGCATGGCTTGGTGCTAATTGGTCAGAATGAAACACCTGAATTCAATGATTAACAGCTGTGTGGCAATACTTTTCTCCATATAGTGTATCTAGAGATAATTTTTTAAATTATATACTAATTAAGACATGCCACAACAGGAGCATTTCCTTTTGAAATACATAACTTGAATAACAGGAAAAAGTGCACATGTTCGTACATGTTAAAAAGAGCTTGTGCACCAATAGAACTTTTCATCACACTAAGAGACTATTTTAACATGCTAAATTGTGTTTCACACCTTTTCGAGGGAATCTTTACAGCCTTGTCTGTTACAACCATACTGAGTTGTGTATATCTGCAGCACATGCTAGAGGCTGCTGTCTCTTCTTCTCAAATGCAAATGGAATCCAGGGTTTAAGGGGAAACGGCCAGCCAAGGAGCTGGCTATTAGGCCAATCACGGCACATCTGCACCGTAAACTCCGTCTCCGGTACCTCCAAGCCAACATCGTTTAACACCGACTGTGATCTCCACGGGCTCCCTGTATCTGGCCGTGTCCGTGTGCTTAGGGGATGAAATCGGCTCCTTTCTCCTCGCTGGAAGTTTCCCATCCCGCACTAATCTCAGTCAAGCTGGGCTTATCGGCGTAACAGAGGGCGCTAGATGCATATGGAAGCAGGAGCTGTGTGTAAATCAGTCGAGATACACAACGCCCCCCCCCCAAACCGTGGGCCCCCATATTCCACACTTATCACCCCCGTTGTTATTGTCACCCAGGGACGATAATCACACCCAAGGCGTGCAGAACTGGTCTGAGGGTTGTTTTCTCATCTGTAATATTCACACCAGCTGGCTATACAGTAGTTTAAATATATTGTAGAGACGTGCTTCAGATCTTTCAGCTTCTATTGCCTTCAACAACTCTCTGCGTCTGAACTGTATAACTCCTCAGTAGGTGTGTGAACATTTTCCACATACAAAGCATAAATATTGTTTTTCTTATATATTTGAACTTTCCAGATATGTTGACTGAGAAAATGATTGAAATCGCTCGTTTTACTTGTATATTACGTGTATATAACTAGAACGCTGATGTTCAGAAGTGATTCAAACACTAATTAAAAGCACAATAGTATGACTTCATCACAGATATATCCAAACCTAAAAAACATACTTGAATAATTATTTTTTGAAACCCACTAATAGCTGAATTTGCTGCTTGGTCCAGGGTAGTCTGAGGATGGTTAAGCTGTTGAGCTTGGATTCTTCTCGGTGTTGTTGAAGCTGCATCATTATCCAATGTCACGTTAACAAAACACTGGTAACAGCATGGAGCTATTTGATATGCTTAACAAACACAAAGTTCACTCTCTTCACCTAACCACAACTTTTAAACTTCATTCATGATTCCCGTCAAGACATTTTCAGAAGGGAAAAAAAAAAACAAGCGGCTGTCAAGAAATGCAACTAAGGATCTTGGTGTAAATGCTTTTGACAATAAGCTACTGTAGGTACAGAATGGAAGCTTGTGATGAAACTTCCAGTAATTTCTAAGCAAAAGTGTTTTAGCCAGTGGGGAATGAGGTTTACAGTCGTTTAAACTGAAAATCTATCTCTATAATCGAATTGTTAAAAACTGTGGAAATATTAGCTACAATTGTCGAGAGTTGTCATGCACTCCTGGAAATGATGCTTTGTGTTTGTTATTAGTCAGGGAAATCTCAGCAGAAATCAGCACAGCGTGACCAGGGGTTCCTAGGTTCAAATTGTAGGAGGGACATTACTCTTCTCAGCTTGAAAACAAACTAAACAAATTAGAAAACAAAACATCTCCTGTAAACATGAAGCCGTGTGACCGGTCAAACAGCAAGATCGTGGGGCCGTGAAAGTCATCAGGGTGCTGCCCGGTGAAAGAGAATTTTCTGGAAAGAATTTACAAATTTGCCCAAGGGGAAATGAGCATACAAAAAGCAAGGGAAACAGCCCCTGGTTGGCTGAGAGATGAAGACTTGGTGCAAAACAGAGTTGCTTCTCCAGTGCTCTTTTTCCTGAGAACAATCCCACCTGCCTTTTAAATCTTCCCCCATGGTCAGGTGGGATGAATTATTATTCATGTAACTCTGCACAACACAAGAGCACCAGGATTTATTTTAACCATACGTACCAGGGTGGAAATGCTGTCCCATTAATTCCCAGAGTGGCCCCTAGGGCCCGGCACATTCCTCCCTTTGTCTTATTTCAGTCATCTGCAGCTTATGAAAAAGGCTAGAAAACCACCTGGCCCCATTTCACAAGCTGTCCCTTTCTCCCCTCTGCCTTCGAGGGGGCAAATCGGACATCTCTGGGCCAGGCATAGGTTACGCCTCGGGGCACTCCTCTATAAGTCAGTCCCATCCAAGGGTTTCCCAGATCCCCTTATGCCCCAGAACGGTGGTTAGTACCGACCACTGTGTCAGAGCTATGAGGCCATATATTGGCTCAATACAGTCATCCGGGGGTAGGGGGTGGGCGGTGGTGGACTGGGTGTCTGGGGCTTCCTGATAAGATCCATGTTCATTCACTAGCTCTCATTTCTGCAGAATGACTTCTGGTTCTCAGGTCTGTTATAAAACCAGGGTGGTGTTTGAGCAATTTGAGCCTTTGATAAGGATTCGTTTTACCTATGGAAGCCTATTACCTCAAATTCTGTGCAATCTTTTCCTGATTTGTAAGGCTTTTCCCTCTTATTTAAAGATAATAAAGTCAGTGGGAAACACGCACACACAAAATTAAGCCAGCAGATGATCATAAAGCATGGCAATGAATGGTGATGTATCTTGGCAGTGTCTATGTAGATTTCCTCCTGGTATAAACAGTCTTCCAGCTATAGCCAGACACAGCACTGTGTAAATACTGCCCCCTTATGGCCGCTATAAACCCTGCAAATGTAGATGTCATTTGAGGTAAACTCGTTTTTTCCCTCCCCAATCATACCTATATGGCTATCATGGGTACTTTCTTTGGCAGATGTTTGCTGGTTTATAATAAACAAATTAAGTAACAACTACTGACTTTCTGATCATAATTATATCATGGTCAAGAACCTCAGTGACGGCTGCCATTCAACAAACACAGAGCAATAGTAACAACAGCTCCAAAAACAATTGTTTCCATTTTAATTTTACTTTAGGGATGTGATAGTATAAATGTAGGGGATTTTATTTTTATTTAATTTTATGTGGTAATCACAGGACCTCTTTTTCTTTTTTCTAGTACCTTGATGTTATTAAATCATGTGTTTACTTGCTGCTGCCGCTCCAGCTGTGATAATGGCTCCATTCGCGCGCACCGTGTGTCAGGTCAGCGTAGACCCTAAAAGCCTCATTTTTTTGGATGCTGCTGCGGTCCGTTGCTTCGGGACCCCGGCGGAGGCAGAAAGGCTTGCTGGGAAACTGAGCTGGGCCCCCAGGCCGTGTAGCGGTAGCGAAGCACTTAGGAGACGGCGGAGAATGCCGGCCACGCATCGATCGGGCTGTCGCGGAAATGCCCGGTGAATGGGGCTCCCCACCAATCAGCTCGAAGCGTGTCGGCTGCTGTCGGCCCAGCCACCCTGGAAGCAAAGGCTGTTTTTCGTTATTTTTTTCGTTAGGCTCAGGACCTGTTGTTAAAAGCCTCCGGCTAGCGGGCGGTCTCCTCGCCGCCGCTAACATACAGGGGCGCCGTTTAAAGCCCGTTCTCTCCTCTAAGGGGCGCTGCGGAGCGACGTGTGCGACCCGATCGGGTTCCCGCCACCCCGTCTGATCTGATTGCAGGTTAAGGAGCGAAAGGTGATGGATACGATCTCATTACAGCGAGAAAGTGAAGGTTTCATTTCCCCTACATGTTCCATCTTTATTAATGTCAGGGCCAGCAGCTAGTCAATCGTATTAGGTCTTCGATCACCCACGGCGCCGGCCGAATGACAAACTCAGCAAACAGAGCTTTGTTCCAGGGGACTTTAATCAAAGGACCTCACCTCGACACATTCGATGCCGCCTTACGCAGGAGTGCTTTGCTGTTGCGTGAAATGACAAATATTTCTGCGTGAAATAAGCTCCGGTGGGTTGTTTTTGGAGATGGGGGAGGTGGGCCACCAGTAAGGCGACGCAGCGCCCCCCAGAGGCGTGGCTCACAGACGCTGCCATTCTTAATGACCGGATAATTAAATTCACCACAAACAAGCCCCTTCGCGATCGCGACGCTTCGTATTCAAGCAAAGGGAGGCGGCGTCACCGGAGACGCGTCACCAGAGACGACACGACGCAGAGTGGCGTGAGGCTGGAAGTTCACCTCAGACGCCCGGCGCCCTGCGGTTTCTCTACCGCGGGAGGAAAAAAAAAACCTCTGGAGGGTCTTATCCGCGCTCAGCTGGACTCCTATGCCTCTCCCCTAACACTCAGGGACACAATTACCACCCAGGAGGCAGAGCAATCTCGCATCGCTGGCCACATTTACCGGTCCAGCCGATTCTAATGGCCCCCTGCTCTGTGTCATTGAAGTGACACAAGGATTTCAGCGGTAAAAGCTTTTCTTCCCCTGCTTCATTTTAGTAAGCCCCGGTGAAACATGGCAGACAGGTCTGAGGTGCCTCCGCACGCCCAAGTTGACCCAGCGACTCGTAGCTCTGAAACAGCAGCCCTATTATCCACAACACTGGTGCGCGGAGCAGCAGGAGAGAGTCCCGTTCCTTGTAGGCAGGGCCTGGCTTTGACGTTAAGGACCAAGCCCTTTTCCTGTGAAGGTGCTGCAGTCCACAGTGACCCTGCTGCTGGAGTTGAAAGGGATTTTCAAGCTGTGTCTTTTTCCATCCGAGCATTTGTTAAGCAACCAAATAATAAAAATGCGAGGCTCAGTTCTGCAGGCGACGATTAATCTCCGCGGAGAAGCATCGTTTACAAAGGGATGCCTCGCAGTGGGGTGGTGAGAACACGTGTATAGGAAAGGGGAGCATTAAGTGCAGTCGCAATTAAATGGATGTTGACTAATGTGTTTTGGTAGGTAGAGCCATTTCTTCCCCTGTGACTGCCCCCCCACCACCACCCTGCGCCCCCAACCATCAAGGCAGCCAGGAATCTGTCCCAACACGGTCACCACGGGACTGCCATGCGGGCAAAGAACAACCCTACCTCACACTGTGTTTGGGTTAGATGGTCAGAAGGACGCTCCTGTTTACTCCTACGGCACATATGTTACCAAGCACCAAGAAAGCAGAAATCACCATATGGTGCGTCTGCTAAGCACGGGGCCCAATGGGGCAGCTGATGTCACAATGTACCCTTTGAAAAAGTGTTAGCAGCTTTGTGATTGGTAGGGATGACGGTAGGACTTTCATACCATGGAGAGGTGAGACTCTGACACCTGAGGAAGCCACATTTTCCGATTCAAGCGCATATTATGGTCACGGGGGGGGGAGCTATGTTTATTTATACGGTTGGTGCTTTGAAATTAGCAGACTGTGGGTTGATGCAGGCAAGGCTTTGACGCGGCAGGCTTCCATCAAACAGGGCCACCCAGAGACGCACCTTGGGGGGGTGGGATACTGTGGGAGATGTGATGGAGCACCTCCGTAAATGCTTCATAAAGCCCTCATAAATATGCAATCGGCAGACTAACAGCTTTCTGCAAGGACCCGGCCTCAACGCTCATTATCTCTACATCCAGGGGGAGGGTGTCACGCAAGGGGGGGCCACGGAGTGTGTGTATGGATTCTTATTATTCTACGCACTGACTCAGTCAGCTGACACGCATCGCTCGTCATCTCTAACCCTAACCCTAACCCTACAGTAATCCCGGGCATGCACTGTGCCCATGGGTACAATAACAATTCTCCTCCCAGAGTCCTGAGTCTACAACCTTTAGGACAGTTCAGTAGCCAATTCCTGCCAGCCCAGAATCGCTTTCAGCTTAAAATCTACACATTTCGGCCCCGATTTGATAAAATTAAATCAAATCAAATCAAAGTTTATTTACCAAATGCACAGCAATGCAGCATATAGCAGTAGTTGCAGGCAATGAAATGAGTTTCCCTGAGAGCCCCCTATAATATATAATATAATAAAGTAAAAAGTAAATAAATAAATGTAATAGTAAGTGAAAAAATACAGAAATGAGTAAAACTGTCCATTCCCAATAGTATCAGACGACCCAATTAATGCTGTAGATGAATCAAATAAAAAAAAGTGCAACTTGTCTTCATAACAATTGGAGAGTAAAAGGCGTGAAAACATGAGTTAAAGTGCTTTTTTCAGGTTTAGTGAAGGAGACGAGCGCAGGTGAATTAAGAGAGGTGCTGATAACAGCTGGATGAGACTGACTGCGACAGGATGTGGGAACATCTGTCAGAAGGTGTCTATGCAGACAGGGAAGTGCGTTTGAGATGTGTAATGATTACACTGAATACAAGCAAAATATAATTAATAAAAGTAGCTAAAAAAAAATTATAAAGCACCTGCCACACAAGTGACTCTTTAGATTTATAAGAAAGCTACATTTTATTTTTTAGATTTATAAGAAAGGTAAACTTTTGCATTATATTCAACAACTGGTGATTATTCTAATGCATATTTAAAAATGGAGGCCAGAACATCAGTGCAAATGTTGGGATTCTTCGATACGGTTTTCCTGCTCAAAATGCGACGAAGTTGCAGCAGAGGCGATTTACCATGAAGATGAATACTTTCGCTTTCCTGACACAGAAAAAAAAAAATTCACAGGCAAGGCTTAAAGTTTCCGTTCATATCAGGGTTTGCATTTATCTACTGGACCTAAAAAAAGTTTAGTAATTGTTTTTATAGACACTCAGCATGACATTAAATTTGTTCCATCAGTAATTATAAGACTACATATGCGTGAATGTAACTATGTATACTTATATCCTCCTGAGACTCAAGGGAAAAAGTGTCTTTCAATTGTAGGTTATTTGTCTTTGCAGGAAATAAGACATCTTACAATTTAGATTTTTTTCAAATTTATTTTTATTTTTAATTTCACAGCATGTCCTCTTTAGTGCACAACAGGAATAAATACGTTTCCTAACATCAGTGAAAAGATAGATGCAAAAATGAAATGTCCACTACAATGGACATAAATGAATGGGTGGGGTCTCAGGAGGTTACAACTATGTATCCTGCATACAGTACATTAATCCAGTGTGACATCTTTGTTAAAGAGTGTTTTGTGCGAAAAAAACATATTTCCAGCTTTTTGTGCGTTATACTTAAATAAACCCTTACTCATATTTTCTTTTCCTGTGCTGGAAAAAGCAGAAAGTAGTTAAAGGTTGGAGTTGATATAATGATATGATGTTTTTTTTCCAGCCAAGCTCACAGAAGGCCATGGATTCCACAGCACCCTTCCCGTTTTCCCCAGCGTGACGGGAGGCAGTGAGATAAGGTTCCAGGGACTGTTCCTTTTGACATTCAGGATGGAGCCCTCATCAGTCAGGCTGTCAGAAAGTGGGGGTCTCTCCCGGCTTCCCAGTTTATGAGAAATAATGATCACTGGAGAACTGCAGCCAGCCGTGTCCTTGCCTTGGGTTAGAATGCAGCTTGCAGAGCCCTGAAATGAGGCTGATGACAAGTCTTGTGTAAACTGCTTTTTTTTCTTTGCGACCCTATATATTGATGTAACTCCTCTGGTGTTTCCATGGAGATTTGAGCATCAGGTTTAGAGTTTTCCAACTATGGTACTCTGTATATCTTCTAAATATACTGAAACTTGAAACAATAATTTTTTAAATGCTCAATTAACTTGAGTGATTCTCATAATTTTAAAGAATTCATCCCAAAAAGCTTGAAGCGTGCAAGATAAGATAAGATAAGATAAGATAAGATAAGATAAGATAAGATAAGATGTGTTGGTCCCCAGGGACACCACCAAGCATGTAGTGTAAAATGTATGTATTTGCCTTGAACTCATACCAGTGTCCCAATGTAATAAACATTTTCTGTTGATGTATTGCTGAGTATAAAACTAACCGCTTTGTTATACTCTGGTAATAAAAGCAACACGACCTCATTTTTGTCATAAGTTAGAAAAATGTGACACCTAAGACTCGTCTTTAGGAGTTTCAGGTGTGTGATGTTGGCAGGTCTTTGTGCTGACATAGCCTACAGATCTGTCTCCGATGCAGGAAAAATCAGGTGTAAAGGCTTGAAGCATATTCCTTTGAGGTTGTGCGCAATGTGCTTTGGAGTGAGCTCACCACGCGGGACTCAGAGTGACACAGGGCCCCAGAGTCGTGCCTAAATGCACATGTCACATGCTACGCCTTAAACACCTCCCAGTGCCCTCCACTCCGTGGTCTACATGTTAAATGAATAGTCTAAATGGGGGTCTACTCCAAACCGCAGAAAGGACACAACAGTCACTTATCACACCCAGGTAGGATAGGAGGCAGTAAATCAAATATTACAGGTGCACAACATCTACAAGACAGACCATTTAATTATTTATCTACTTTTCCAATGATGGGAATGAATAATAATGAAGTCATGCTGCCATTTAGCATGATGAGGTGCGTTTGAAAGTGTTTAACACTCTAGGGCCTGTTTAGGGTGAGTATCTGCTAATCGCTTAATCTCACTTAGCATAGACGGATGTGCCTTAAAGGTGCATGTCTCTGTAATACAAAAACAGCCGATTCTTTTGGTTTTGTTTTGGGGTCAGGGGGCTCCAGGGATGCCATTGTGGAGCTGAGGGGTGGAGACAGCTCTATTGGTCTACCAGGACAGAAATCAGGATAACTCTGCCACAGAACAGGGCACATTTTCCATGCATTTAGATGAAGCCACAGCAGAGTCAGAGACAGAGCACTGTGGCCTCTGGAATAGGTGTTGCGGCACAAATATGAGATTCAATTTCTTTGCACCCCCACCCAAAGGATCTTCAGTGGTTCAGGTCCACGCTGTAATCCTATACACATCAAATAAAATCTAGGTGGAACTGCTATTCTCCTTAGGGAATAAATAAAATATAATTATTTGAATGTAAGCAACCACAGCAACTTTCATGAATTTAGTCATGATGAACAGATGCTGAATTTTATGAGGTGGCAATTGGTGATCATAAGATATACAGCATTCTTTAATGCTTTGCAGGGAACCTTAAAAACGACTGATTTATATTTGCACTGAGTCAATCAATTTAGCATCAAACGCTGCCATGCATCGTGGCTTTAGCTGCATGGAGAGAGTTGGGTCAACAAGTGTTACAAGCTGTGTGCCAAACGGGTGGGGTGCAAGCAGATGGGTGCTATGTGTTCTACACATCTAGGGATGAAGTCAAAGGAACTACAGGGGGTGCTTTTTGGGCGCAAGGGACAGGATGGTACCATTTGTGTGCTATGCTAAATGTATCGTCATAAAAGTGAGTAAAAATAATAATTTCCAGTGCTTGGACCCTTAAAAATATTTCTTAGGTATCCGTAAGACTAACACTCCCATCTTGGACAGTGCACATACTGTAGGTAACTGATCAGGCGAGCCGGCTGGTAGGGGGAGTCTGGAAACAGACAGGCTAACACGCCTCCTAGGCGCTAACATTCAGTCAATAGCGTTGAGCCACCGGCAGACCGTGCTGGGTGTGTGATGAGTGTGACAAGTGCTCACTGATGGAGACCGCCGCTCGCCATCGCCCAGCTGTCTGACCGAGACCCAGAGGAGTGCCAGTGCCACATCTGTGACCCGTACTGCAGCAGGAGACACGGGGAAGGATTTATTATGGTTGACAATTTGGGTGTTCAAATATTTTGCTGTATTATCTATGCCTAGGCAGTGTATAATTCATC